>CM076582.1:448426767-449026767 GCA_034641835.2 Pinus albicaulis | reverse complement strand
TAAAAGGAATAGAAGCATGAACACATTTAGACACTAGGATTGGTCTGAGACTGAGGAAAAATCCACTATGGGGAAACACTTGGAAATTATTCTTCTTAGATCTTCATTGAATGATTCAGCAACAAGAGTATTATGATCCATGAGTACATATCTTTACGATGTAAAAAAAAAAAAGCCTAAAAGCACGAAAACCATACCCATACTTCTGCATGAAGGAAACTAAATATGAGAACTGAAATGCATTGACACTGGTTGTAGCAAACTGATGAACACAGTTGATATTGAATGAGGACTAAAGATACATTTGCAGTGAAAAAAATAGATCTGATGTACATATCTATATATCTATAATGCCAAAACACATATTTGAAATATTGCCAAGTGATCTCAAATATGAAGTCCTAGATCAGAGTTTGTTAATGATGCTCTGACGCAACTATGACTCAATGACTGAAGTCTATAAGCACTGCACAATCAATTGAATGTGATACAAATCTGATCTTCCCAATAACTCTCTGCTTCACGGCCTTAACACACTCAACCCATGGCTGAAGGACTCTAATTCGCTACCACAACATTTTGTGCCTACGGTTGAGGGTCTAAATACCTTAGAACCCTGGCCACGCCCTGAAGTGGTCCTGCCAGTGACTTTGGTACCTTAGCCGCAAGCACAACATGCCCTTCCCACATCTCTGTTGACCTAGGTCGCTACTTAGTCTTTTCTATCCCGTGGCTTTGGCCCAATAGATCTAGATCTGAAATGTGTCTCAGAACTTGATCCTGATCCACTGTGTGCCATTGTGAGAGCTCCTTATAACGTACCTATGTCAGCCAAAACATAAACATAGACAAAATAAATTAATGGATGAAAATCATAGATTTCTTGAGAAAGTGTGCAAATGAGCTTGAGGCCACCTCTATTTATAACTTTCAGAGTGACCACTTGGGGCTTTGACTTAATCAACATACGGTTAGGCCAACCCATTAAATATTAAATTAATTCATAACTTCACTTCTGCTTAACCGATTGGGTCGATCTATAGGTCAATTTTATCCTCTCAAAAAGAGGAATCTAATTAAATTATTATTCTAATCATTTGAGTTTTCCATTGTGTAATTTTACCCTAGTTGCAAAAATCCACACTCCCTCTCAACTAGGAAGAATTCCACTTTGCAAAATCTACTTGTAGTTCTATGTAACAGGGAGACATCATGGCTCAAAAATATCTGCTAAAATTTGTTCATCGATCAATATGTATTTCTTATATTCATGCATCATAATGTGTCGTCACTGAACATCTTTCTCATGTATTCATCATGTTGTGAACCTTTCTTATTAAAAATCATCAATGTACTCTTCATGCTTATTTATGTTTATCTCTTGATTGTTTCTACTTGTATGTTGAACATTCTCGGATCTAGAAGAAGAATTTGTTACCAGAGGGGAGCTTGGGCGACTACCCTTCATTCATCAGGTTGTCATTCTGGAATATTTTTCATAGGGCTACTACCCTTAATATCATCTTCGGAGATCATATCAACAAGGAGCACATCTCTCGGAATCTCATGGGGGAGTTATACCTCTACAACCCCATATCTATCAAATAGGATACCCATCCACGTAGGGGAGATCATATTGACCCTGATGTCACATCTGGGAGCTCATTCTCAATCTGAAATCACATAGGGTTATTTCACATCGGGGAGCTAACTCTTAACCCAAAATCACATTGGGTTATCCCAACCCATCTTATTTCCTACTGATGTTCCCATCGATGACCCTGAATACTCATGAGGTAGAACACTTGCATCATAATCTAGCTTGGAAGAGATACCTAACTTACCAAGAGGTAAGGATCACACACCTCCAAGCTTCCTCAACCCATTGGCCAAATAGGGAGGGTCAATCCCAACAAGCTCCTATTATGGGTATGATGCCAATTGGGGTATACTCTACAATGACCAATGGTGGAGGAGATACTCGACTTGTCAAACCGGAAAAATATCACACACATCCCATGAGTGATAGATAGGGGAGCAACATATTTGACCCTATTTTCCAGAGTTCCCTCAACCCCAGGAGCACTCTATCTCAATTCCTCATTCTAGGAGCTCGACAGAGAGGAAGAGTTGGTTCAGTGTCCTCAATTAGCGCTGCTCTCATCTGGTATTTATTGATTCTTGTATCTACAGAATATCAAATTAAATTTTATGTTAGAACATAAATAATCATGTAAATCAACGCAATATACCAATAACAGCAAGATACCAAAACCATCCTCCCTTCATGGAGGTGTCAAGTGTGCATGGATACTATGATCATCCTCCCTCTCATGGAGGTGTCAATTACAAGCCTCATCTTGTCTCGGACAGTTTCATTGTCTCAAATGAACGGAGAACACATAGTCCCAAATATACGTATTTGGGATTCTCTGTCATCATCGTATATTCATGTATTATCCATATCATTCTCGATCATCTCTCTAAGGAGCTTCTACATCATGCCTCACAGCTAGCCTTGATAGTGGCATTGTATCCAATTTCGGTCGTTCTATGGACCTCTCGTCTAAGGTGTCATGGAAGATCTCATACTAAGGCAGCATCCAAATGTGCTCATCAATTCAAAACATCATTTGTTCATTCATGTAGCTACATATCATGGGAGAAATATCTCAACCAAATAAAATATGTTTGGCGGAAATTTTGAGTGAAGCAACTCAATCATGAATTCAATCATGTTTTATACACATCATATACGAATGAATGTTCAACACGGAACATTAATGCTTCAACCATAGTACCAGATTCCATATCACGTTCAATCAACATTTGAACCTTAAATCAGAGTATCCAAGGATTTATATTACACTGAGACATTTCAACAATCTTGCTATATTAAATTTCTTTCCCAAATTAAAGAGATCAATTTATCATGCCATGATACGTCATTATGATATTTAAAAGTCATATCCATCATAGATTTTCAGAGGCTCATCACCTATCAATGATAGACTATCAGTATGTATAATAAAATCCAAAAATCAAGGCCATACCTTGAAACTCATTAACCTGACTTCACCAGATATCACTCAAATATAAACAAATCTGAATCAATAATTTTTCATCACGCAACACTCCCTATGAGCCTAAGGCCTTATCATGCCAACATATTTAGCCTTACAAAATTATCTCATTAGAAATTAGTTACAACTATTATCAAAGACATTGATTTCATAGTTATCAAAATTTTCAACCAGAGACAGGTAGCACACATATCAAGTCTTAACTTCATTTCATTTCAACCTATCAAGTTTGTCATTTAACATGTCATTATTGGCCATTTCCATCATTATATGTAAGTGCATACATATTATGGTTACATCATGCATGTGGAACAAGGAGGCCAATATAGAACCATGCATATTTATATTCACATATGATATTCAAGGTCACTATGCCCACATAACATAGTCATCTGCAAAAATCAACTATCACGAGATCAAATCATGTCAAATCCAAATGTGCAATCATGGTAAGATCCATAAATCCAAACATGTCTCAATCATTAAGCATCATTTCAAAAGTACCAAACATATTTTATCAATATCACTCAGCCTTAAACACAATGACATATCCATATGAATGTCTCGGTCACCTGCACACACAAGTTTGATTCAAACATACGAAATTTCCCAGCTGATAGATCTTACTAGCATCTACAATACATCTGTAGAACTGACATTTTCAAAGTGACCATCTAATTTCATGCTCAATTCCAGCAATACCATAAACTAGTTCACTACGACAAGACAAACCAGAAATCCATGGATTCGGAGTACAAACATAATTCATTATACAAAAATTCAATTATTTTTCTCTTAGGCATAGTCACATCTACGAGCCTTCCTTTGCATAAATGAGGCTCTTACCTCTACTGTAGATAAACAATGTCAGATACTTAAATCATATTTCAATAGGAAACATGAAAAAAAATATTTTAAGAGAGATTTTCTCCCTCTGAATGAGAATCCACTTCATTCATGTCATAAAAATATCTTTACAGGGATCAAGAAATAACAGATCTATCATAAACACATATATATCATGATCATAAATATCATGTCATCCATATTTCATCAAGGGTTGGACTATAAAGATCACGGCAATAGGCTGATGTGACATCACAACCTTAAGATCCAATAACAATACATCAAGTTATTTAATTTCACCACATGCTATAACCACATATAGTCATCAATCTGTAACATCAATCTCATAAATAAGCCTTTATAACCATGTTTGCCAATGCCATGCATATCATAATCAATAGGATCAATTTATTTTAATCGATAAACCAACAAGGTGCAATTAATCTTCTCTATGAACTTTCATCATGTTGATCACAAATATTGTCAATACCATATCAATGAGGTAAACTTCCATAAGATATCCAACAGATCTTATGTGTATCAAGAATAAAGAGTACCATCCACTAAAATCACAATCAGGATCTAAAAACAATAGGTGTTAGCCATGCATTAAGTTATGCTACTATATCCATGATCGACAATCACATCAAGTACTCTCGCAGAATCATTAATATCATCATGATCAAGCCATTAATATCAGGTGTTCCATTTTATCAACATAAATCTCAATCACTCTTATATGTGCATCCATGAGCCATCCGAGAAGTAGACATTCTCAATATACTGAAGGGCTTACCTATCCATCCAATTTTTGAGCTATAACATTAAAACAATATACCATGCATGCCTTATGGTATTACCTATGCACCTTCCCATAGGAAACTTGTAGTGCGCAAGTGCCTATTTACCTTTTCCGGATCTAGCCATCTTTCCTTTTCCATATCTACCCAACTTTCCTTCATTTACTCATCTAGCTATCTTTCCTGCATTTCCAAAGATCCTCAAGATGGATCCTCTCATCACATCTCATCACGGAGGTTAGATATATCTAGGTGCCCAAATATACATGCAGGAAGTAACGACTAGAAACAATAATCATAGAAATATGATCCATTAGCATAAAAAAGAGTAAGGGTTATAAGTCAAGGAGTAATTATCTTCAATGAGATATGATCCTCTTCCTCTTGAACCAGCCTTCAAGATTCAGCCACAGATTATATCCATATAAAGAATAAACAACTTTATCAATAAGTAGGTCATTTCTATCAAACTGATCCAAGTGCTTGAGCATATTTACAAAGGTTATGCAAAGTTTTCATAAACCAAATCTCAAGAATTTACCATAAAACAGGGTTTCTCTCGAACCCCTATCCACTAATTTCCTAGGGTTTTCTTCATACCCTATAATTCTTTTAGGTCTCTACCCTCTTCTACCTGCTTCCATAGATGTGTCCCCTTGGGGTGATCCTCATGGATTTTCTTCAACCAGCTCTGATACCAATTTAAATTTTCATAAAGCAACATTTTTCTTTACTTTGATAGTTAAATTTCTTCATTAACATGTGGAATTCAGCCCAAATACTTTTTCCATTGTACAGACCTATATCATTAACCATTAGACAATGAAACTATGTGGAAATAACAATACTATCATCATAATCACAATAATCTAAGCAATAGAAAATAAAATATCAAGGAAGAGAAGCATGAACATAGAGAGACACCAAGATTGGTCTGAGACCAGGGCAAAACCCACTATGGGGAAAACCATTGGAAAATATTATTCTTAGATATTCATTGAATGATTTATAAACAATAATACAATGATCTATGAGTACATATCTTTACGATGCATAAAACAAATAGCATACAATCACTAAAACCATATCCATAATTCTACATGAAGGAAATTGAATCTGAAAACTGAAATTCACTGACAATGGTTGTAGCAAACTGATGAAAAATACTGATACTGAATCAGGAATGAAGATACATCTGTAGCAGAAACAAATAGATATGATGTACAGATCTACAAATATATAATACCAAAACAAGAAACTGAAATATCACTAAGTGATCTCAACTCTGAAGTCCTAGATATTAATCCAGAAGTCTTTCAATGACACTCTTACACAACTATAATTGAATGATAGAAGTATGGAATCACTATGCAATCAAATGAAGGTGATTCAAATCTGATATTCCCGTAACTCTCTGAGTTGCGGCCTTAAAACGCTCAACCGGTGGCTGAAGGACTCTGAGCCACTACCACAGTGTTCTGTGCCTGCGGTTGAGGGTCTGAATACCTTATAACCTTGGTCGCACCTTGAATCCATCCTGCCAATGGCTTTGGCACCTTGGTCACAGGCACAAAACACCCTACCTGTGGCTCTGCTAACCTAGGCCACTACCTAGGCCTTTCCTACCCACAGTTTTGGCCCAATAGATCTAGATCTGAAATGTATCTCAGACACTGATCCCAACACAATGTGTGCCACTACGCAAGTTCCTTTCGACATACCTATGTGAGCCAAAACATAAACATAAATGAAATAAAATGATGGATACAAATCATAGATTTCTTGAGAAAGTGTGAAAATGAGAGTGACTGCTTGGGGCTTGGGGTTTTGAGACTAACCGCTTGGGGCTTTGGGCTTTGAGAGTGACCGCTTGGGGCTTGGGGCTTTGAGAGTGACCGCTTGGGGCTTGGATTTTTGAGAGTGACCGCTTGGGGCTTGGGGCTTTGAGAGTGACCGCTTGGGGCTTTGACCAGATCAACATGTGGTTAGGCCAACCCATAAAATATTAAATTAATTCATAACTTAACTTCTACTTAACCGATTGGGTTGATCTATAGGTCGCTTTTGATCCTCTCGAAAAGAGGAATCTAATTAGAATATTATCTTAATCATCTGAGTTGTCCATTGTAGAATTTGACTCTAGTTGAAAAAATTAACAAGTTGCACACACCCACCATAGGGTTCAAACGCACAACAACAATGTTACGATAACAAAAATTAATTTTCAAAATATTATGTTATAATTTTTCACTATCACATATAGGAATAAATTTCGATGCAATAGTATAATGTTATGGCCAAAATCGACTGTACTGTCAAAAATTACAATAATAATGTATTTTTTTTTGTCTAATCCACCCATTTTTATCAGCATTATGACGAACTATCTTGAATTCGTTGTTCTTGTGACGACCTTTCATGTTCATTGCAATACCAACAAAGAGACCATTTTTCACAATTGCAATGAGGGAACTTATATCAGTTGACCTATTCAAATGGTTAGTCACTTTTTTACTAGTCATCATTGAATTGGTCAACAAAAATCAGAATTCTGATAGTACATAAATTTATAAATATCTTGCATTTAAGAGACGTTGCAACATTTTTGCTATAACTACAACGTTTCTAAAAGGTCATAAGGTCTTCTTGTCGAGAAAAAAAACAAAGATATATATATATATATATATATATATAATTACAAAAATATAATAATATCTAGTAAACCACTCAATTTTATAATAAAATCATCGCATATTTGTTTATGGGGAAGAATGTCAAAAAACATTAGTAAGAAAAAAAATAAAGGGGATGGTAGGATATGTCATTTCCCTTACACTAATTACGAGAGCTTACGTCTCAAAAGTGCTTTAAAAGAAATATCTAAAAGACATTGTAGGAAACATGGGCACATTGAAGGGGGGCCGAAGAAATATCATTCCTAGGTAAGCTATATATTCATTATATATTGTCTTTATATCAATTATAGTTGTAAAATTTTATATGGTTATAATATTTTTATGCAGATTAATTTTGCATGACTGTTTGTAATTATAAATTCAAGTTGACCCCTTAGGTGTCTGAATGTGCTAAGTAGTATTAAAAATGATGTTGTAAAAATTGAGGAACATAGTGTGAATATTGAAGATCAATTTGATGATCCTATGGAAGAAGATGACAATAATAACATAGTTCAAGATGATGGGACAATAATAACATAGTTCAATATGATGGGACAAATGAATTGATTCTCAATTATCAAGATGAGTAAAATGATGTTATTTTTTATGTACCTCTACTAGAAAAGGTAGAGATGCCAATTTATGAAGGTTCAAGAGCAAATCTTCTCTCTGCTACATTATTGTTGGTGGAATTGAAGGTTTTGATTGGTTTATTAAACACTTGTATGACACAAATCCTAAGGGGTGTAATATTTTTATCACATATTATACATAAAGGTTGATTTTCCCTTCTTTTAGTGTTAATTAATGTGTAAACTAATAATGCAATATTTACGATTAATGTTCTTTACACGAACTAGATTTTTTATGGTGGATATTGTTAGGTGAATTTTTCTTACCACCTTTAATTTTTTTACCTCGCACAAACCAATACCTATATTCCATTATGAAAAAAATTGGAACGGATTATCAAGCTATAGATGCATGTCCTAATGATCAAATTATATATTATAGACAACATGCATCAGGAAAAAATGCCCGCAATAACTACAACAAAAAATGTGCTACCATAGTCACAAGGTTCTTGTTTGTGTTCAAATTCAAAGACAATGAAATTTGAACAATGAAACCTAGATAAATTTTACTATTACATTCAAGAGTGTGTGTGTGTGTGTATCTTAAGTTTAAACATGTCCTAAATTTAAGTATATTCATATGATTTTATTTACTAACATCTATCCTCAATTAATTTTAAATTATTGGTTTACATGTCGTTTTGGATGTGTTTCTTTCAACATGGCTCTCTTTGGTAGATCCATACAATCATGATGACAGGGGAAGAGACACAATAGTGATGACAATGTTGTGGCACAAGGTGATGAGAAGGTTCTGCAACAACATTTCATCTGAAATATTTCAGGATCCATATATGGAGTGCACCGCTACCTATGAGAAATAATAGTCAGATGGATTTAGTGTGTGTGGTACCCAAGTCTTCAATAATTGAAGCAATCTGAACCTGTAAAGGATTGGTGGGTATGATGTCCATGGTACTCCAATGATTGGAGTGATTTTTATAAATAATGTTATCTAAAATCTTCTAGGATCCATTTATGGAATGGGTTGTTTCATAAGACATAGATTTGTTGGAGAACTTCAAGTGTGACACCCTAGTTTCAATGATTGAAGTTGATTTGAAGATATCATAGACCCTAAAAGTTTTCAATATGTCAGTGGGTGTCATTCCAAGGGAATTTGTAGTGATTGGAGTGTTGTTCACATAAATTATGATAGGTTTGGCACATGTGAGAGGTTGCTTTCACCAGTGATTGAACTGAATTTGTTGACTGAGATAGGCACATTAAAACTATGGTAGGTCCTTGATTTATTTTGAATGATATAAATCAATTTCCAAAATTTTTGGAGGCACATGCAAAGCCTTTGGGAGATTTTCCTAGAACTAGATGATACAGATCACATCATCTCTCAACATCAATATTTTATACCCAACTACTTTATTGAAGTCTCCTATTATTTAAGGACATGCACATGTGTTCAATCCATGGGACATGTTGGCCCATTTCCATAAGGGTTGGATTAGGTGACCCCTAGGATATAGCTTCCAACCTCGTGGTGTGGTTTGAGACATATTGTCTCTCTCTTAGTCATAAGGTATTTTTTTGTCTGGCTTGTAGGTTGTTGAATATACTCTTAATGTTATGGTGGAAGTCGAAAGATTTGATCTCGGGCCTCACCCAAGCTACTCCAATATGTTACTAATTCACCATGGTTGAAAAAACAATAATAATCTTCATTATCATATAATTATTTTTTCTTGAAATTTGAAAAACCTGAAATAATTGAGCGGTCAACCCATAGTGATGACAATTCATTTATTAGTATATCCATGAATGTGAATTGAATCATCATTGTTATTCAAGGTAAACTACATCACTAGAAATAACTTGTTGGTGGTTTTGTAAAATGGTATACTTTGACTCTTTCCATATGTCTTTGGGACTTGGGCCATCATCGTATTTTCTTATATTCAAAATGATGAGGTCATAACCAATTAAAAAAAAATTTTAAGTCTTACTCCACATAACAAAAGACATTTTTTAGTAATATCTAACCCTAATTTTTTAAATAAAACAAAATACAATCCAAACTATAATTTATGAAAAATAAATAAATAAATTATTACATAACAATATTAAGTTAAAATTTTTGTTGAGAAACATAATTCCCACAACTATATATATATATATATATATATATATATATATATATATATATCACCAATCATGATATTTGTTGATAATCTATATCATATAGCTAGGTATCCTAGGAAGGAAAGAGACCACAGTGAAGTGAAGATGAGGTCAAAGGATCAATTCAACTTGCCACCATGGCCTTCTCATTTTCTTCATTCAAATACAAGGACAAGCATATAATCATGTCAATCTCCATAGCATATGCCTTTGTGTGAAGGCATATCATGGCTCCTCATTTACAGAATTTCCAACTACAATTCCCTCCACTCAACCATCAATTGAACAAGAAAAATAATTAGAAACCATAAATACCAAGAAATCTAGAAATAAAAGACCAAAAAGAAGAATATATTTGAAACCATCTGATGAGCTCCATCATTAGACATATTTGGGGGGGTTAATGGTCACCTTTTGGCCTTATTATATCTCTTTTTCTTGCATTTTTAATATTATTTGGTTTTATGATACTAGTATAGGTGGTGATTAAGGCTAACATACTTTGAGTGCCTAATATGAGGTTGAGTGCAAAAAATCATGAATTTTTAGCATTTTTATAGGGATTTTATCATAAAGACTTCGAGGAGACATCAAGGAGAAATTATAGGAGGATTTTCCACCCTCCTTAACTCTCAAAGGAAGCCAAAGGATCCCAAATATTCTGTCCATCAATTTGAATTCCAAAGGCAGCCAAAGGGTCCGCAAGGATTCTCTCCGGTAATTCGAATTCCAGAGGCGGCCAAGAAACTCAAAGAGGAGTGCACTCAATCTTTGTTTACTTGGAGTCAAGTGGACCCAATCACTATTTTCTAGCACTACAAGGAAAATACCCTCTAGCGGAGGTTATAAAGGAGGTTTTTAGTGTTATAAAATTGGCCAAAATTTTCAAAAAAACATTTTTACAACATCCGTTTATGGTTACGGACGTTTTGGTGGAGATTTTAACGGAAATTCAACACAACAAAAAAAAAAGGGTGACCGAAGGTTATTACGGATGTTTTTTTCATCGGTGTGCTACTCTGACTTGAACGCACTGGTGCGTACATATATAAGGCACCCCTGGACGGTCGAAGCAAAATGCACCAGGCTGTTAAGGTATAAAACCGCATCGGGCGTAGTTTTGGTGATACAACGCATGGGGCGGTTCTAATTGGTCTTGGGATTTGTACGGTGCCCATAGGTCCTATCAACGCACCAGGGCGTAGACGTATAGAAATGCACCAGTGCATAGTATCACAGAAAGGCACCGATATTTATAATTGGTATCGATATGCTTGCAGTGCCCATAGGTTATACAAACACACCAGTGCTTATAGACACTTAAATGCCCCGGTGCGCAGTATCACACAAACACACCGAGCTTTATAATTGGTATCGGTATTCGTGCAGTGCCCATAGATCATACAACGACGTCAGTGCGTATAGACACATAAACACACCAACGCGTCATACCGCACAAACGCACCGATATTTTTAATTGGTTTTGGTGATTTTTCCGTGCTCATAGTTCATAGAAATGCACCAGCGCGCTTCTTAATACAAACACACCGGTGTACAGTTACTGACACGCACCGATTTTCATTTTGTATTTTTTAGAAACATTGACCTGTGACAGTGCAATTACTGTGATTGTTTTAAATTTATTATTCATCAAAATTCGACACATCTTACAACAATATTCATATTAATTAAATTCTTATTAATGCATTTGAATGTGATGTTTGGATTAATTTTTTATATCATATCATAATTATTCTGCCTTTTTTAAATTCATTATTCATCAAAAGTCGACACATATATATCTCATAACAATATTAATATGAATTAAATTTTTATTAGTGCATTTGAGAACGATAATGGAGAACGCAATAGTGACAATGGAGAATGCAATAGAATAAATTAAAACATATTTTATGATATATAATATATATGAATAAGACAGTCTTTATCATACAAAATGGGACAGTTATTGGTATCCCTTTGTCTTTCAATTGGGACACTATTTCCATTACATTAAAAAAAATGTCTGATTTCATAAACATATTTCAAAAAATACAACGCCTTGCTTTGATATCCAAACATAGTGATCTTCATTCTTCGCTTGAACTGTTGTCACTGCTAGAGCTACTTCCATGACTTGGGTTATTTTTAGGAATGTTTTTTTCACGATGTTGATTGTTTGCTTCTTCTTCACCTTCCATATAAAAACATAAAAATAAATTGAAATGAGTGTATATACAGTCGTGAGAATAATGAAAATTGCAATATTAAATAATATACATCAATGTAAATCGAAAAGAAAAATGGCATACCATAGCAACAATTGACTCATAAACTATACACATTCTTTCAAAACCATGTACCATGCCATCTTTCGAAATTTCATTTGTTGGCGCACTTCCATACTTTGTCTCCTGCAAGTTTTATACCCCATAACAAATCATATATTGAATATAAAATATGTTTTTGTTCTATTAATTATAGACGGAGCTAAGTAAAACAAGATCGATAGATGCCTATAAATTCCACAATTAATTTCTAATATGCCAACATATACTCATAACCCATATTTAACCCAATTTCAATCAATTCGTGTGATGGTTCTTCTTTGTATGTTAGCACCTATTTGAAGACATTCAATGATGATTTTTGTAAAACAACTTAAAAAATACAAAAATGAAATCTAGTTAAGTTGTTATAAGGAAGTGACAATTACTCACAAACTTAGATATCAACCCTTTTCTTCCTTGTCATCATGTTTATGCGTTGAATGGGTTCCATTTTCTTTTCTTTTCTGCAACAAAATTCTTGAGAATTAATATTTAATGCTAAATTTTTTATTTATTGTACCTAATGATCGAAAATTTCAATGATTACATATTACATTTGAAACACTTTGTTGTTGAGATGGCTCCTCCTGTGATGCAACTGTGTCCATTTCTTTGACCATCTCCTTGTACACCTTTTTCAACGTTCCTACTGGCATATTTCTGATATCAAATCTTTCATCTTTTGAGATTTTCATAATCTTCCTGAAAATGTAACATGACAATAAAATATTTAATTTTTATATTGATATCTGAAAAATAAATATAACAAAAGTGATATTTATAAACAATTCTAGACAAACATTTAAAGGAATATAATTACCTTTTCATTCCTTATTTTTGTTTGTTGTACGCTTTTGCTATTAAAAGTCTGACATGTCTCATTGATAAATTCTCTAGAAAACTTTCTTGTAGTTTAGATAAAATTTGGTTCTTGGAATCATTGGATTGATTTTTGTATTGTAAATGGAAAGAACATCTATATATTCATTCCACTAGATCCCTCAAACTTTTGTAAAAGTTTTTCCCCCTTTCGTTAACTTCCAGCACCACTCCAAATGAGCTAAGGAGAAATTCATTTTCATTTCCATGTTTTGTTTTTTTTCTTTTCTTAGAACAACATTCCTTTTTTGAGTTGTTGGTCCCTGTAGAACATTAAATAGATGTGAATTAATAGACTATTTGACACATGTTATCTAAAAATTTTAAATTTGTTATTAATGATAATTAAAAAAATAAACTCATATTGGATCTATAGTATTTTTTCATTCACTTGATTCATCCTTTTGCAATTTTTCCATCAAGATTTTACGCTCTTTTGGTCCTAGATTAGAAATAATCTTATCGAGCTTCGTCATTTTGTGGCTCTGCATGATACACAGTAAACAATACATATTATTTAAACTTACATATAGTTCAAAAATAATATTTTTTATAAATAATTTACAAAGAACTTTCATTTTTTGCTTTTCTTGATGTACTATCAGTATTTTTGTTACTTGATCTCTTGTTAGTCATTTCTTTATCAATTTGAAAAATGTACCATATCATTCATTAATATATTTATAAGCAAATTGCCAACTTTTGAGGTAAAAAATAAATCTCAAGAAACTAGTGCGCCTTTCATGATGTACGCACCGTCGTCGGTGCGTGGTAGTATTAAAAATGCACTGCAAAACAGTATAATAGACCATACGGCGAGTGGGAGTATTATAAATGCACCGCACAAACATTGTAATAGACCGTATGGTGTTATCCTCGTAACATGGAGCACCGGTGCCCTATTTCAAATATGGCACACTGATTTTTAAAAAAAATGTTCTGAAAATTTTTATTACAGTACTTGTGCGGTGCACTGTATAATACAGTGCACTGGTGTGCTAGGTTACGTAGGGCGCACCGATAAAACAAAATCCATTTTTTCCAAAAATTCATGCAATGGCCGAATGGATTGGGATCTGACTATGAAAGTTTTCTCGTGGGTTGGATGTCAATCTAAAATGAAAATCCCTAATTCTGAAATCATAGAAACAGGGAGGAGAAAGGGAAAAAAACAAAAAAAAATGAAGGGTTTAGGGTAAAAATGGATAAAACTGCAAAAAAAGTAAAAAACTGCAAAAAAATTTAAAAAAAATAATCAAATTTAATCACAAGATGGTTTGAAATTCTAAGATATAGGGTTTGAATCACCAGACATTTGATTTCTGATTGTCTGAATACTTCTGTTCGAACGTATTTCGTTGCTCCAAAGTGCCCTCTTGCTCTCTTGCTCTAGGTATGTCTCCTGCAAATATCTGGCTGAAAATTTTAGAAAAATAGTGAAATAATGAAAAGTGTTTAGCATTTAAAGAATTATTTTGCGAAATTAGATTTTCGAAAATATTTTGCAGCCCATTTTTCAATTTTCCACTTTTTTTTCAATTAAAGAAAATAGAGTTGCACTTTTTTTATTTCCATTTATTCGTCACCGGTACATCACTTAATAGCACCGCACCAGTGTGTCATTTTGTAACACCAGAACCGGTGTGGTTATATGTACAGTAGCACCAATTTGCGGTTAAAGCACCGAAATTAATTTTAGGTGTGTACACCAAAATTTAGTGAACTCCAACCATAGAAATTGAGAATTATAATTTTGTTTATTCTTGAGAATTAGAATTAGAATTAAAATTGAGAATTGGAATTGGATAAATTCTTGATAGAAATAACTATTCTTCCAATGTATTTTGTTTATTGCAGGAGGTACCCACTGATTATGTGGAGATAATGCAATGTGGGGTGTGTGAAGATGCAATACTACAGGGCTCGGGTGGGAAATTGTGGCATGTGAACTTGTTATAATTGGCACTTAAATATTTGCAACCAATATCTTTTAGAATATAATCTACAGATAGACGAATGGCCTGCCAGCAATTAGTACATATAATCTGCAGAAGGGTAATGTTCTAGGAGTAATGACAACGAGTCCTTCATTCTGCATTTGTTAGCAGAAGAAGACCAATTTTTTACTAGACGATGCATTTATTACATATGGAGGCAATTGTTTCCCATAGAAAATGAGTATAGGGTTGATCAGAGGAAATACATTGCAAAATAGGCTATTACATTATTTTTTCCAATGGGAAACTGATTTGCAGGTGGAAATATGGTAGCTATAGGTATCTATGCTTTTCTTCCCACAGAATTGGTCACTGGATTTCCATTTATAATACAGGCAAACTTTTCACTAGTTTCATCCACAGAACCACAACTCAGACAAGTTAGAGATGCCATTTAGGTTCAATTAAAAGCTGAAGATGTGATTTTATGTGACGTCAGCTTTGTCAGTAAAAGTTTATGTAAGCCAACAGAAGCTCGGACAATACTCCCTGCTGCTTTTAAACGCATTCTGGAGAATATTTCCCTTCATGGTACCTACCAGCCCGATCAACAACGTCAATTGATCTCTCTCTGTTGTCCTTAAGAGAATGAGAATCCTTCCCTTCATGGTGCCTCTTGGCTTTATCAACTGCCTCGATTGATCTTTCTCTGCCATCAACTCTGCTCTCCATTTCTCCATCATGCGACCTCTTAACCCTATTGATGGCCTCAACCGAATGCTCTCTGTCAGTCTCAACCTGTACTCCACTTGTACTTTGTCAAGATCTGTAGCCGTCTGCATCCTTGTAAGCGTCATTGTCCGTCTTTCTATTTGAATCACTCATTTTATCTGTTATAAACTTCTCAGCCAAATTTTGAACTCTCATCTTTTCAAGCCCTCATCTCTTCAGAAAAATTCTTGCCCACGATTCGAACTCTCTTCTGCTCCAATACTGCACTTTACATAATAATCATGTTGTGTGTTGTTTTATAGGTGCACCGGGGCGGTTTGTAAGATCGAGTTTTTATTTTGGTGCACTGTTTTATGATGCACCGGTGCAGAAGCGTTTTGAAGCACCGTTGCGTCAGAGTAATAAAATGCATCGGTGTGTATTATGATGATAAGCGCACCGGAATGTATAAAATTCTTCTTTTTTATATGTAAGATCGTAATAAAATAATGATAATTCTAAAGTACTTGAATTTATTTGCATTATTTTCTAAACTTTATTATATTACAAAAATTCATATTATTCTAGATTTATTATTTTACTATTATTTACAAATTTACAAATTTAAATATTTTAATAAAATCATTTCATATTAATACAATTAAAATTTTCACATTAGTACAATTAAAATTTTACAAATATTTTACATACAATTACAATTACAATTATAATTATAATTACAATTACAATTTTACAATTTCACATACAATTATGATTAGAATTACACTTACAATTTTAATTTTATATACAATTACATTTAGAATTTTACATACGATTAGAATTACAATTACAATTTTACAATTTCTCATATATACAATTACAATTAAAATTATAATTACAATCATTTCACAATAAATTAAATATTACAATTACAGTTAAAATTTTACATTAAATATTTTACATACAATTATAGTTAAAATTAAAATTACAATTACAATTACAATTTTACAATTTCACATACAATTACGATTAGAATTACAATTACAATTTTAATTTTACATACATTTATATTTATAATTACAATCATTTCACAGTAATACAATTAAAATTTTACAAATATTTTACAATATACAATTAGAATTAGAATTAGAATTACATTTACAATTACAATTACAATTTTACAAATATTTTACGTAGAATTACAATTAAAATTACAATTATAAATACAATTACAATTTTACAATTTGTCATATATACAATTACAATTACAATCATTTCACAATAAATAAAATATTACAATTACAATTAAAATTTTCCATCAAATATTTTACATATAAAATTACAATTACATGTACAAATACAATTTTACAATTTTACATACAATTAAAATTTCAATTTCAATTACAATCACGACATAATATTTAATAAATATCATGGTCATTTAATATTAAATTAATTAATAAACATCACGATCATGATAACCATCGTACAAACATCATATTCGACTAAAAAACACATTCAAACATCAAATTAACATTATATATTAACATCATCACAACAAAAACATCAAATATATGTACATCTCATGTCAAATAACTCATGCTATCACATACACATCTATATGCAAGCTAAACATTAAATGAACATATCTAACATGACCTAACAATATACACATCATGATGATCACCAACATGTAAACTAAGTACAACTACAACATGAACATAAAATACATGGACCATATATATATATATATATATATATATATATATATATATATATATATATATATATATATATATATATAACTGAATAATGTTAAAAATATATATCTGTAATATAAATGTCATGGATCAACTAGTGGTAGTACGTCAACATCAATAGCAGTACTAGTGGAGGCATGCTCAGTAAATGGTGCAACCTCGATGGTCGATGGTCGAGCCTGCTCATGATCATGACTAGTACTGATGGATGGATCAGTTGGTGGTAGTACAACATCAATATAAGCAGTACTAGTAATGGAGGCATGCTCAGTCAATGGTGTAGCCTCGATGCTGGATGGTCCAGCCTGCTCATGATCATGACTAATACTGATGGATGGCATTGCAGGCTACTGATGACTGGACGTGGTTGATGGTTTAGCCTCATCTCCATGATGACTGCTAGATGCTAGTGGAGCCTCATGCTCATCAGGTGTGGGGCGAGGTGAACGATCATGAGATGAGTTGCTGCTCGTGGACTGTCCATCACATGCTACAACTCGACCATTCCTATAACGTGCAACAGTCATCCTGAGTCGCGTAACAACTCTCGTAGCTCCTACGACATGTTGCATCAGGTTGTACATGTCATGCGGCATGCCTCTCCACATCCGTATTAGCCTATCATTGGCATGTATGTCTCTGTAATGAGCAGGCATGATGCCTACCTCAACAATCAATGCACTGAGTTTGTCACCCAAATCCATCCTATATCGAGTATTAGGTCGACCGCGCCTATCAAAAGGCAGTACCAGCGCACTAGCATGAGGAGCATATCTCTCTCCACCGGCCTCCTGATCATGAGCCTCGGCATCTGCCATGTCCTGAGCATCATCACGATCCACACCTAGATCATGTGGTGGTTCTAGCATCTCCTCGCCATCAAAAGAGCC
This sequence comes from Pinus albicaulis, assembly GCA_034641835.2. Lineage (NCBI taxonomy): Eukaryota > Viridiplantae > Streptophyta > Pinopsida > Pinales > Pinaceae > Pinus > Pinus albicaulis. Next base: position 449,008,082 of record CM076582.1, on the reverse strand, counting down.
AATGTCTGCAAAATATATATAAGTACACAACAATAATTATGAAATTTCATTATACAATTTAATAAAAACAAGTTAAGATGATGTTGGCACACCCTCGCCAATCCAATCCAGCATATGGATAGGGGACCATAATAAAGGGATGCAGCTTGTCAACACTGGCTAGTAAGTCCAATGCATCATGTGATATCATGCCTAGAAACATAGTCTCTCCCTCTTGGGCATCATCTGCCCCCACATGTGCATCTGGGCCTCCAACATCGACCTACGAGGCTGTCGAGAAAAATCAGGCCTCATCTCTAGAAACCTCTCAAAAAATAAACAAAAAATCTCTGAAGAAAAAGGGAAGTTTACCCTCCCTTGTGCATGAGCACGACATCTATCTAAGACCATAGAAAACTGCCGCAAAAAAATGGTAGACCACTTGACAAGTCGTGGCTCCTGTACTAAAGAATCAACATAATATAGAATCAGTCAACTAATGCATTTCTCGTCACTGGTGTTGTGTGAAATGGTAGAAATGAGTAGTGAGAGGCACTACATGTCCTATCTACCAAATGCACCAATACGTAGCTGACCTCCAGGGACCTAAAACTTTGAAGGAGATAGTACATTTGCTCCAATGTATCTCTGGGAGTAAACTAATTGACTCCCTGCTACACAACTAGCTAGAACCTTTGGGAACGAGGGAAAATCCACCGCTCTCCTCGAAAGCCCTGTAATGAAATAAATATCCTCCTCAGTGGGTGTGTACCACTAGTCAGGACCAACCTAGAAAGCCTTTCGGTGGGCCTTCCACCTGCGGATAAGATGTCTCAAAAAGACATTATGGGCCTTTAGGGAAGTAGCCTCCTCATAGAACTTAAGGAGGCCTACCTACCTTAGGAGCCCCCGGGTATCTGCTATAATACGGCGAGGGTATGCATCTCTCTCCCTCTCTCGTGCCTCCCACTAGTGAAGCATGTCATACTGCTCCGCCTATTGTTGTTGTTGTTCCTCCTCTTCTCTCTGAATCATTGACATATTAAATAAATTTTTTTATTAAATCATACATGTATTTAGGAATATACATAAATAATTTTTTTGGAAAAAAAAAAAACAAACCCATCGGTACGCCACAAAAACAGTCATGCACCGGTTCCGGTGTGGCTTTTTTTGTAGAGCACCAGAGGCAGTGCCCTAGATGACATAAAATTCACCCTATGCAGTGCACCTAAAATTTTCTCAAGCCCCGTTGACTATATATGGTGTCAAAAGAGCAATGCGCTGACTAAAATATATGCCCTGGCGCGTATAGTCGTGTCAGCGCACTGACTTCCTAACAAATTATATAGTCAACGGTGCAGTCTTTTACTCAGACGCACCGATGACCCTTTCGGAATGTCGAATGTGGTGCGCTAATAGACACCAGGGCAGATATATACGTCAATGCACCATGTTGCTATTCCCATGGTCAACGGTGTGCCCAGCTAAATTACTGCACCGCAAATGTTTTTTAAATTTTAAAATAATGTGGGGCGCCTTTCGGTACCACCCCGGAAATGGTGCGGATACCGTTAGCACTGGTTGCGGTGCGGCCTATAAATTTTACAGACATCACCACTTACCAGTGCAAGTCGAACGGTTCAAGCGCACTACGCAACAACAAAAAAAAAAAAAATCTTTGTTAATGGTTAATTTTAAGGTTATTTCAAATTTTAATCCGCTAGAAAGCTTAATTATGGAAAAACTAGAAAAATACCTGTACATTTCGTTGTCGAGGAGGCATATTGGCTGTAGAATTTGCAAAAGAAAATTTGCCCACCGTTTTGAAAAATGCAAGCTAGAGATTGGTGGCCAATGCACAGCAGAAATGTGTGCAATGGGTGCAATGGGAGAACCTATGTCAAGGCGGCTCAGAGAAGGAGAAATTGCACTGGTGCTTGAGAGCTCTGGAGTACTGAGAAAAGTGAAAAACGTGGTTTTTTGGCCGTAATTTTTTTTTTTTTTAACGATGTTCCGGTGCGCGGGGTTTTATAGGCACACTGGTGCAGTTTCTTAAGAACGCACTGAGATGTTTCAGATTTGGTGCGTTGTTTTATGATGCACCGGGGCAGTTACTTAACACCGCACTAGGTTGTTTCAATTTTGGCACGGTGTTTCATGACGCATCGGGGCGGAATAGTGTTGAAGGACTAGTTCTTTACAGTAATAGGACGCACCGAACATGTCTGTACGGAGCGCACGATGCTCAATGTGCCAATATTTTGTGCGACCAGTGCTTTCTCTTGTAGAGCACACCGGTGATTGAGAGCAGAAAAGTGAAAAATGCGGTATTTTGGCAGTAAATTTTTTTAACCCTTTTTTAGTGCGCATGTTTTATAAGCACACCAGTGTTGTTTCAAACGAACGCACCGGTACGCTTCTATTTTGGCATGGTGTTTTATGACGCACCGGCGCGGAAGAGTTTGTGTGCATCGGTGCCTTCTCTTGTAGAGCACACTAATAATTGAGAACTCTAGAGCACTGAAAAAAGTGAAAAATCTGGTTTTTTTCTGTAATTTTTTTTAACCATTTTCTGGTGCACGTGCTTTATACGTGCACCAGTGTTGTTTCTTACGAACACACCAGTCAATTTGTGTTTTGGCACGTCGTTTTATGATGCACTGGTGCGGGTTCTTAATACCACACCGAGTGTTTTCAGTTTTGGCGCGGTGTTTTATGATGCACCAACGCGGAAGATTTTTGATGCACCGGTGCTCTGTAGTAATACAACACACCGAGCAGGTGTATATGGAATGCACGATTTCCGGTGTGCCAATTTTTTATGCGCACCAGTGCTTTCTCTTGTAAGGAGAACCGGTGCGATGTTGAATGATAAGCCCAACCTCCTATAGCAACCTCCACTAGAAATGGATGTATGGGGTATTTTAATAAGGGGTTCCTCAAAAACATCCGCTAGAGGGTCTTTTCCTTGTAGTGTAGGGAGCTGTTGGTAGCTTCCTTGTAGAATAAATAGAGCAAAGCTAGAGCTAGGAAGGGTCGGAACTTTGTTGCAAGCTATTGATATTTTTATTATTTTACTCAGTGAACAAACTTTCAGAAATGTATGAGGCTATTATTTTATGAAATGAGCAGACTGATTTAAGTTTTAGAGAGCTAGGCTTGTGGGTTAGGGACCAATCCATGTGCCTCAGCCTCTCTATTGTATTTGTTATCTTCTTTCTGTCATTTCATTAGTTCCGCTTCTGATAATTTTGTTTATGTTTCAAGTTGTTGTTTAGTTTTTATTTTAGTGTGTTGTTGTAGGTTTCATTTGCTTGTGAGTAGAAAACCAAAAAAAAATTGTGGATCAAGACCCCGTTCTCATCTTTGTCACTAGAGCTCAAGGAGGGAAAACCTTCCCACATACCCAAAAACTGATTTCTGTTCACTGTTTCTAAGATTAAAAGTAGAGTTGCATCACCATTTTTCAGTCTTCCTTTGCAATGTATTTTTACAGATTTGTCTGCTTATTTGCGCATAAGTTAGCAGGTTGATTGCAAGAATTATTATTAAAACCCGAGAGTAGCTCTGTGGTGCCTCCCTGCTTCATCCTCCATCTCTATCTTCACAATCTGCGCACTACTGTTACGCCCTCCATTTCCGCCTTTTCCCACTTATTCTCACTTCTGCACCCACATTTTTATTCATTAAAACACTTAAACCATTCATCCTACCTTATTCCTTTGTTTTTATTAGTCACCGTTGCCTTACCCTTTTTAACGCAAAATGCTTGAAAACCATTGGAATTCGACCTTCACACTTGCTCCTTGAACTTCCTACTACCATACTTCACTCCACCGCAAATCGCAAATCATCCAAAGTATTTCTTTATGCTCTCCCATTCCAAGTCCCGATTGTGATATTTCCTTTGTGCCTTACCTTTGCCGCTTGTTAATAAAATAATTCAAAAACATTGGAAAACCCGATCCTTTTCCTTACCTTTTAACTTACCACATCTCCCTCTCCTCTTTTCGCAAATTGCATTTCACACTCTCCATCCACTCCTTGTTAAAACTTACCACTCCTATCTGTTGATTACGATATTGGTATCACGCTCCACCATCGGTCCCACCGCCACGTCATCTGACTCATCACATATCATAGCTCGTTCCCGAACAACACTTCTGCCACTCCTCCAACCGGCCGATATTGCGATATTGCGATATCACATATCGCAAATCGTAACCTTTGGCTTTTTTGCAAATTTCATTTCGCACTCTCCATCTACTCCTTGTTAACACTTACCGCTCCTATCTACCGATTGCGATATTGGTATCGCCCTCCGCCACCGGTCCCACCGCCATGTCATCCAACTCATCGCATATCACAGCTCATTCCCGAACAACACTTCCGCCACTCCTCCAACTGCGCGACATTACGATATTCCAATATCACATATCGCAGATCGCAACCTTTGGCCTGCTCGCAATGCATTTCACTCCCACTCCCGAATTGTACTTCTGCTTCTCCTCCAGCATGCGATATTGTTATATCGCATATCGCACTGCCAGCCCTTCGTCACAACTCTGTCATCGCACTTTTCAAATAATTTCGCTCCAAAGCATTTTTGTGCTATAATAAATTTTTAATAAGTTTTAAACCCCATCTTTCCACCTCTAAACCTTTCTTCATGTGGTGAGCCCTCCATTAGCACGTTTAGCCCGTTTTCCTCTAAAATGCAAGCCACACTTTGTAAAGTTTAGTTTATCATGAATAATTTCATGGTTAGAAGCATGAGAGCATGGTAAATAGATCAGAGGATAAGTAGGGTGTGTTTAACCGATTGGCCTAGCTAGATGCAAATTATTTTAGTTTATTTTCAGTCATTTCCTTTTTGCATATTAAATTAGTTTCCTTTCTATCATTTCCTTTCTATAATTTAAGCAGTTTCGTTCCTGTTAGTTCCTTCCAGCAATTTACTTTCTAGTTCTTATCATAGTTTAAGAAATAGCACCCCTTCGTAAAGCAAAAGAGGATGACATGAGCAGAATGTATCTATTATGTGTATAGCACTGTGACCTCCAAGTTTGTATGAACCCTAGGTTTATAAAGTAAATTAGGGAAGCCCATGGGAGTTGCAGCACTCTTGGTGCAATACCAGGGCTCACCACTTTTTTGACATCGTTGTCGGGGAGGTGTCTAGTAGATGTTCTGATTTTGTTTTAGAATTATTTTCTTCTTTCCTTTATTTTCATGTCATTTCAGAAATATTGAAAAAAATCCAAAAAGATCTAATTTTCATGCCTCGTAGGAGTAGGAATACTTAAATAAAAATATTACCTAAAACCCCCACATCACCTCCTAGCCACCTTTTACTCTTCTTTAGTGGCAGTGAGATTGAACCCCCTATAGGAGAGCCTTCTGAATATTTTGAGGATCTTATTGGGGAAGAAGAAGAAGACCTTGTTTCAACTAAGGGACCTACTTCAACTATCATAACCATGGTCAGGCTCTAGAGAGCCTTTCCCATAAGAGAGGCAGATGGGGAGACTAGAATGAAAAACATTAGCCCCTCATCTCTTCCACACTTTCTTGGACTTACCTCTGAGCAACCTGACACATTCATGTTTGAATTTGTTGTTGTTTGTAGGACTTATGACTACACCTCTCATGACCAAAAATTGAATTTATTCCCATCCACCCTCAAGGATGCAGCCTTGCGCTGGTTCATGGGTCTTCCTGGGGATAGCATCATTACCTAGCCACAGATGGAAGTGACCTTCAGCAGCAAATACAAAGACTATTGTATGTCCAAGGAAACTAAGGATGAGATCTTTAGGATGGCTCTAGGGCCGAATGAATCCTTATATGACTATGAAGATAGGTTTCAATTGAACTATAAGAGAGCCAACTCATTGATCCTAATCCTGACTCACTTAAACTTGTACTTCTTCAAGGGATCAGAGAAGAGATAATATAAACCTTGAATATGCTATCAAGAGGAGATATCTACCAAAAACCCTATGAAACAAACAAAACTGTCTTTCGTAACCATTCTAGGGCATTTAGGAAGAAGGGCAGAGCTAGCCAAAGTACATCCAATACCCCTTCCTCTTCCACCTCCATCAAACATGACATTGGCCAGCTCCAAAAATAGAAGAAAAGAGATATCAACGCCTTAGAAATAAGCCACTTCGAGGGGCCAACCTCCAATACATTACATGAATGAACAATTCTTGGATGATACAAATTACAAAACCTCCTTTCTATATATAGGAGTCCATGGGGCCATAATGTAATCCTAGCCGACCTAAAAATAATAATTTAAGTGCACAATAATAATAATATGGGAGTTACAGGGGTACAATAATAACAATAAGGGGGTTACACTAACAATAATAAGGAACTATACTAGTATTATAGGGACCTAACATGCCCCTCTCCTTAAAAAAAGTGTTGTTCTCAACGCTTGAGTAGCTCTGGGTGCTTCTGTATAAAAGTCTCATCCTCCCATGTAGAATCTCCAGTGGGTAAGTTCTTCAACCTGATGAGATACTCTGAAATTGATCGAATTTGTAGCTGTCAAGTTCTTGTTTCCGTGACTGCTTTAGGTTCCAATATGATTTTTCCTTCCTCATCAAGTTCTCGCAATATTTTTTGAACTGGAATATTTTCACCTATAACCTTCTTTAAGCATGAAATATAAAAAACTGGATGCACTCGTGAAGAAGCAGGAAGCTCCAATTTGTATGCCATAGTACCAATATTTTGCAACACCTTGTAAGGACCATAGTACTTAGGGTGATAATTTATTATCCTTCTTAGCTTGCTTGAGGGACATTTGTTTCTATGGTTGTAGCCATAAAAATACCAGGTCTCCTACATCAAAACATCTCTCGCTGCGATGTTGATCTTCCTGTTGTTTCATTCGATTTTGTGCCAAATTCAGGTTATCCTTTAAGAGTTGGAGAATTTCTTGTTGATGCTCGATGTGATCTTCCACTGCTTGAACCTTCGAATTTTCTCTTAAAGATGATGTGATGGACAGTGGATCATATCCATAAAGTGCCATAAATGGGGTCATTTTTGCTGCAGTATGGAAGGAAGTGTTATACCACCATTCAGCGAGAGGTAACCACCTCACCCATTTTGTTTGTTTATCAGATACAAAAAAACAAAGATATCCTTCCAAACATTTATTTACTATCTCAGTTTGACCATCGGATTGAGGATGATAAAATGAGCTATAAGCTAATTGAGTGCCCAAACAAGAAAATAACTCCATCCAAAAATTTCCACTAAAAATGGGATCTCTGTTGCTCACAATAACCCTTGGGCTTCCATGTAGCTTTTGAATTGTGTCCATAAATGTAGTAGCAACTGTACATGCTTTAAATGGATGAGATAATGCACAAAAGTGTGCATACTTGGTAAGTCTATCAACTACCACCATGATGACACTCTTTCCTTCGGACTTAGGTAAACCTGTGATAAAATCCATTGAAATCTCCTCCCAACGTTGACTTGGAATGGATAAAGGTTGCAGAAGGCTGGGGGTCTTAATTATCTCAACTTTATTCTGTTGGCAATCCAAAAATTCCGCCACAATTTTTTGAATATCAGATTTAAGGCCATCCCAAAAAAATTCTTTCTTCACCCTGTGGTAAGTTTTTAAAATTCCTGAGTGTCTTCCTAAAGGAGAAGTGGGCAATTCCAAGAGAATATTTTGTTTTAGTTGGGAATTCTTACAAAGATATAAGCAATCTTTGTACCATAAGGAATCATTTTTCCAACTAAATGTATCAGATGTACTAGGATCTTGCTGCAACTTTTGAATGAGTTTCCACACTTCTTCGTCCTTCTTCCATTCATCCCTTGCTTCGGTTATCCAATCTAGTTGGATAATAGATATGGCACAAAGCAATGCTTCCACCTCTTCATTCTTTCTTGAGAGTGCATCTGCAACAACATTTAGATTTCCTTTTTTTTATATTATTTCAAAGTCATAACCCAACATCTTTGTGACCCATTTTTTCTTCTCTTCTGAAGATACTCTTTGTTCCAAAAAGTGCTTAATACTATCATGATCAGTTTTTACCTTGAAGGAAACTATGTTGAAACTTAATCTCCAAAGGACTTTGAGGAAAACCACAACAGTTTTGCAACTTGCAGATTAGTCCACAGTAACTCCAGAAGGAATTGTTGAGGATGTTATGGTTACCATTGACTCTTGGGAGTATCCTATAGATTTCCTAGTCCTACAACCAAAAAAAAAAATTAATGGTTATCCCCTCATCTTAGGGAGACCTTGGTTAGCCATTGCAAATGCTTATATTAGTTGTCGGATCGGAAACATGACTATCAAAAATGGGCCTTTTTCTAAACAACTAGTGTTATATCCTCTAGCCCAACCTTCCATTGATCATGATCTCCCTATATGGTTGGAGTATGAATAAGATGATTTATATAACATTTCCCATATGTTTACCATATATGTTATTCTTAGAGGGGGGCAACTTGATGAAGATGAACTCATCGACCATGCCATTCAAAACCAGTCCTCCACTAATATTCCTCTCGAAACCTTAGTCAAAGAGTATGAAAGCCAACCTTAGGTGGAAGTGCACTCAATTAAGTCAACCTTTAAATCCAACAAGGCTATTGATTTTGGCCAATCCAGATCTCTGAAAATCAACACGAACCTCTCGAATGAAGAAGAGAAGCAGCTATGCTAGCTTTTTAAAGAGAATCTGGATGCATTTTCTTGGGATTACTAGGACATGAAAGGGGTGCATCCTTTAGTGTGAAAACATCATATTTACATTAAATAAGGATGCAAGCCTGTGAGACAACCCCAAAGAAAGATGAACCCGGCTTTGAAGGACATATTCAAAGAAGAGCTACAGAAACTATTGGATGTAGGGTTCATATATCCTATATCCAACAGTGAGTGGGTATCCCCTCTTGTCCTAGCCCTAAAGAAGAATGGGAAGTGGCAAATTTGTGTTGACTCTCGAGAACTTAACAAAGCCACCAAGAAAGAACATTTCACTTTTCCCTTTATAGACCAAGTCCTAGATGGCCTTGCGGGGAAGAAGTTCTTTTCCTTATTATATGGGTTCAATGGGTACAATCAGATTCAAATCAGCCCTGAAGACGAGGATAAGACTACTTTCACCTGCCCTTTGGGTACCTTCGCTTATAGAGTCCTACCCTTTGGGTTGTGCAATGCCCCAGCTACCTTCCAAAAAGCTGTCCTGAGCATCTTTTCTGAGTTATTCCATGACTCTGTCGAAATCTACATGGATGATTTCACACCATATGGGGATGACTTCCAGGAAGCTCTCTCCAATTTGGGAAATTACTAAGAAGTTACATTGATATTCTTCTCTCCTTGAGCCCAGAAAAGGGTGAATTCCTAAAGAAATCAGGGGTTGTATTAGGACACTCCATATCCAAAGTAGGAATATAGGTAGACATGAACAAAATTACTATCATCAAAAGGGTACCTGCTCCTCAAAAGCAGAAATATGTCAGGAGTTTCTTAGGCTTAGCTGGCTACTATAGAAGGTTCATCAAATATTTCAGTAAGATGGCTCCGCCATTATTTGGGTTATTGGCCAAAGATTTTAATTTTTTTTGGTTTGGTCCTTTTCAAGAGGCTTTCAAGCTCATTAAGGAAAACTTGACTACCGCCCCCATCCTTTGAGGTCCAAATTAGACTCTTCCTTTCCACATCCACACTGATGCATCCAACAAAACTGTAGGGGAAGCATTAGGACAATTACAAGACAAAATCCCTTATGCCATTTATTTCATCAGCAAGAAATTGTCCAAGGCCGAGCTGAATTATACTATTATTGAGAAGGAGATGTTAGCCATTGTCCATGCTTTGAAAAAATTCAAGCATTATGTAACTGGATATCAGACCTTTGTTCACATTGACCATGCACCCATCAAGTATTTAATGAAAAAACCGGATGTTAGTGCTATGATAATTACATGGTTGTTACTTTTGCAGCAATTCGATTTGACTATTGTAAATAAGCCTGGAAAGGAGAATATTGTTGCAGATTTTTTGTCCAGGTTAGCTCTCCCTATCGGTGAAGAAGGAATGGAGAATGACCAGCTGCCAAATGAGCATCTCTTTGCTATATCAGCACTCTCACCATGGTTTGATGATATAGCCAACTACTTGGTTGCCAGGAGACTCCCTCCTAATTTTTTATTCAGGGAGAGGAACAGAATCATCAGAAAAAGTGCCCCTTTCACATGGATTGGGGGAAACCTTTTCAAGCTAGGCCCTGATCAAATCCTAAGCATATGTGGAGGAAGAATTTTTTGATATCCTCTCTGCATGTCATGACAACCCATGTGGAGGCCACTTTGCTGCAAAGAGAACTACTTAAAAAGTTTTACAAACAACATACTATTGGCCTACCTTTCACCAAGGTTACAGAAGATACACCAGTAGGTGTGACTAGTGCCAAAGGATGGGGAAACCCACGCAAAGTGGTGACATGCCTTTGCACCCTCAAGTGGCTCTTAAGCCATTTGACAAGTGCGACATGGAATTTTTTGGACCTGTCGATCCACCATATGGAAAAAAGAAGTATATCATAGTCTGCACTGATTACCTGACAAAGTGGGCTGAAACAAAAGCAGTGAAGGTAGAAACCGAGGAGAAAGTAGCAGAATTTCTGAAGGATAACTTGTTTTACAAGTTCGGATACCCCAAATAAATATTCACTGATCTAGTAGCAAAATTCACTTCTCACCTCATTGAAAATATTTTAAGGAAGCATAAGATTAAACTTAGAACTTCTAATTCCTATCACCTGCAGGAGAATAGCCAAGTAGAAGTAACTAACAGAGCTTTAGAGAGCATCCTCACCAAGTTTGTGAGCAACAACAGAAAATATTGGGAAGACAGATTGGTAGAAGCAGGGAAAATTTTAAGGATGGATGTTTATATGAAAGTTTAAAAACTTGGCGAATCTTAGTAGTCCCCAATATGTGAATTGTAAAATTTTTTATGTTATTTTTGTAAAAATATTTAGTTTTGTAATCATTTTATATTAGTATATATACAATTTTAGCAATTTTTAGGGTAAAATATTTTTATACTATAAAATTTGGGCGAATCAATTTTTTTTTAAATGGGAATTGGCGAATATTTTTTTTGTAAAAAGCATGGAAAATTAGCCCACCTGCGAATATTAACCCCTAAAATTTTCCATGGGTAGAAGCTACTTGGGCTTACAACACTACTTGGAAGACAACAACAAGATTCACTCCTTACAAACTAGTCTATGGTAAGAAAGCTCTGCTCTCATTTGAGTTTTCAATACTTTAAGGATAGTAGTTGAATTATATCTAGATCTATCAAATGCCCAAAACGAGAGATTGTTGCAACTAAATGGATTAGATTATTTCAGAATGCAAGCACTTCTTCACATAGAGGTATTTCATCTATAAAGGAAAGTCTGGCATGACAAGAACATCAAATAAAATACCTTCCAAGAAGGAGATTGGGCATTGTTGTATGATTCAAGGTTTAAATATTTTAAAGGCAAGATGATGACAAGATGGTTGGGACCTTATACAGTGGAAAATTGTTTTGATAACAGCATAGTTCAAATCAAAACTAGAGATAAGGAAGGAATCCCCTTGCTTGTCAATGGTCACAGACTTAAATTTTACAAGAAGACTTTGACAAGGGCAGAGTTCATAAATTCAATAAGAAGATAGGTGTATGTGATGGGAAACTCCATAGTTTCCCACACCTCCTGAAAAAAAAAAAAAAAAAAAGACAGAAAAAATAAATAAATAAATAAAGATCCATGGGTGAAAACCTCTCTGAGGCACCCAAGGCAAGCTTGTGGGTTGAAAACCTTGATGGAGGTAGCTCACTTGCTCTCAAAAAAAAAGAGAGAATAAAGATCCATTGGTGAAAACATCTCTGAGGTGCCCAAGGAAATTTTGTGGGTTTAAAACCTCCATGGAGGCAACCCACTTTCAATCAAAAAAAAAAAATAACAAAAATTGCATCTATGTGTTTTCTGTGTTTGTTATTTTGCAGGTTATTAATGGTTTTTGGAAACACGAGGAAGCATTCATCTTCTTTTCCCTTCTTCTATTTTACCATGCATCCCATCATTCACTCCATTCATTTTCATAACTTCCTCCATCACCTCTATACACCACATTCCTCCATTCCTGAGCACAATGTAGCAAGGAAAGCAAAACACAGACTGCTACAGATATCAAGGAATTCCTACAGTGAAAAAATTTGTTCATGAAAAACAGTAAAAAACAAAGAGAGGAGATGATAAAGCAAACCCCAGGAAAGACAATAGCGCCACCCATGGCATTTGGAGCACCCCCACATAGCATCTACAATGGGAAGAAACAGTAATAAAGATCAGCAGCTCACTCAGAGAGTTTCTCATTCAACAAGATTCTCACTCAGAAAACAGGAAAATAAGGAAGAACACAGCATATAAGAGGTTTGTCTCGAAATTCCAGCTCCTGAAAACTCCTTGACATCAACTGGTAAGCTCAGGTATATCCCCTCACCCCTCTCTATGCATTCATAATGGCTGGAAATAATTAAATTTGCAAACTAAGAGTTTAAGAGGCAGAAAGGTGGCTAGTTAACTTGGCCACCACCGTGAAGTATGATTGAAAAAAATAGAAGTACACGCCACTTGAGCCAGAAAAAATAAAATTAAATCAGTTGGAGTGGAGGAGGACGAGAGGAGGAGACATGTAGCATCATCCAGTTAACAAGAAGAGGTTCCAACTGTCTACCACAGAAATTAGAGCTGAGCCGCGTTACATAAGCTTTTCAAAAAAAAATTAGCTGCGCAGACTAATAATAAAGAGGGCCCATCTCATCCAAACCAATAAATTGAAGACTTTTAAAGGGAGAGAGACCGGCGGAAGCCCATAGCACAACAACAGTGAGCTTCAACCACGTAGTTTGGGACAACATGCAACAGTAGAAGCAGAACAACGTCATCCTACCCATGGCCTAGTCCTCTTTCGTAAATAAGAGTAGGGAAGATTTTATAGCAACCAACCCAATCAAGGAAGAATTCCACTTATAGTTTTAGAGAAGAAAAAGAGGAACCAGAAGAAGAAGAAGAACCAACAGAGGAAGAATAACAAGAACCAGAAGAGGAACAAGAATAACCAGAAGAAGAAGAGGAAGAGACAAAGGGCCAAGGAAAAAAGGAAGAGATGGCAATAGAAGCCATAGAGGTAGCAGAAAGTGAGCAAGAAGTAGACTCATAGCACAACACCACATCCCCTCAAGGAAAAGAGGTAGTTTCCACCTTAGCTCCTCTGAGTGCAAAGAGAAAAAGGAATACCCCTATGTATTTTAGAGCCGAAAAGAGTCATAGGACAAGTCAGAGAGAGCCATAAACTCCTCCCATGAGCCCGATTATCAATGAATAATCACCAAGGGAGGAGAAAATAATCAAAGAAACAGTTATGAAGGAGCAGTTGTAGAAGGCACAGGTATAGAATGTAGCACTGAAGGAGCAATTGAAGAAAAATGGGTAGCAAGTAGCCACCATGGCGGACTTATGCATAGAAGCCCTTTAGCATAGATTCCCTTCTCACTCATATGTTGTGTACCTCAAGAATCAACAGATCCTATTTCAAATCAAAACTCTAGCCTCCCATGGATCACTACCTTTCCAAGATTGTAAGCAATTCATGGATTTCTACAAGCAAGCTACCATGGTTGATCAGGAAAAAATGGCAGAATTTTAAGTGCATAACCTTGTGCAGACAAATCTGGATACTTGGGACGCAAATTCCACAATGGGGGATATGCAGCTAATGGCTCTAGCATATTTCATGACAAATGAGGACACTAGAGCAAAATAGATATGGATGGTCATGGGAAGAAGAAATAGAGAACCCTTATATATCAGGCCAGAATTGTTCAGCCCAAGAGGAGTCATTCTTAACCATCGAGAGATTGAAAGGGACCCTACACTAGTTGAAAATTACCTTCAGACTCAAACACAGGTAATAGGCCACTTTGATGATGTTTCTAGGCAGATAGAAGATGAGTGCATTATGGTCAGCCAGAGGAGATGGAACAGCCTCCCTTAGAGCCTCAATAACAGGGAGTACCATACTTGAGAAAGACTGAGGGGTGCATTGGAAAGGGAACCATTATACAAGAGGGTCATGCAGGAAAAAAATATCCAATGGTTGGGACTAAAGCTGAGCCCACCTTTGGTGCTGGAGCTGAATGATGAAAAGGAAACAGATGCACAAGATACAGAATGGGAGAATGCATAAAAGAATAATTATTTTTACCCCCTTGGGGAAACTCCCACATTTATTCCTCGGGAAATTAGGGGGGTTGTCAAAGCCTTGAAGGAAACGTAGGAAGAGGATTCGTTGCTCAGAGGATGAGAAACCATTCAGTAGGGGAGTAATGATGAGCTCCATCATTATACATATTTGGAGGGGTTAATGGTCAGCTTTTTTCCTTCTTAGATCTCGTTTTCTTCCATTTTTATTATTATTTGGTTTTATGATGCTAGTATAGGTGGTGATTAAGGCTAACATACTCTAAGTGTCTAACATGAGGTTGAGTGCAGAAAATCATGAATTATTAGCATTTTTATAAGGATTTTATCATAAATACTTGGAGGAGACAGCAAGAAGAAATTATAGCAGGATTGTCCACCCTCCTTAACTCTCAAAGGCAGCCAAAGGATCCCAAAGGTTCTCTCCAGCAATTTGAATTCCAGAGGCAGCCAAGCAACTCAAAGAGGAGTGCCCTCAATCTTTTTTTACTTGGTGTTAGCTCTCTGTAATTTGTAAGATTAGAAAAGAAAAAAAAAACGATAGAGGACAACACCAAACCACTTTGGAGTCCAGGACCTAGACTTCCTAGACTTAGAGAGGGCTCTCTCTATTTTTATGATTTAGCTTGATAATTATAAATGTTGATATTAGGCTAGTTATAGAAATTATGAGGGTTTTTTTTTTTTATTAATTGAGTGGTTGGACAAAAAAAGCTGTGAAAATTAATCCATTGGGCTATGGAGTCATATAAGGCTAAATTGTGCATCAACTTTTTCAAGGGCCATTCACAGGGCAAGCTAACTATGCAAACTGGATCTTACTAGTAGTGTGAATATGAGATGAAAGAAAGCAATGAGTTCAGTAATAGCTAAAGATAAATTAAGAATTCTTTAAATATACTTTAGAGGAAGACATTAAGATAAAAAAAAATAGACAGAATTAAGGTGCTATCTCAGCAAATCTTACTCTAAAGCTTATGTTTTGAAATCATAGAAACTGATGCACAACATGAAAAGATAGAGGAAAACATTAATACAGAGGAAATAAAATCACCATTAAAATAGCTCATGAATCTTGTGAATGGTCTCTTTATTATTGATGCCCAACTCAAAACAGTTACAGTGCTCCAATACAATGATCTTTTACAACACAAATTTTAACAAGGTTCCAACCCCCTACCCTTGATAATGAAAATTCGAGTAGTATTTAACTAAAACTTGATTTAGTTGCCCTAATCTACTTGGGTAAAACTTCATTTATTACAAAACAGCTAAAATTAAAGAGGCATGGCCACGCAAGTCTTGAGAAAAATATCTCTAAAAACATTTTTCCTGTAAAATTAATTTTGAGTAGCTCTTTATGAATCTAAATTCTTTGATGGTTTTGACATATGGTCTTGTTTTTTAAAAGATCGGAGTTGGGTAATTAAGTCTAGTGCAGCACTGGCTACTTTCATTTATTGATGTTGGCTCTGATGTGCTTTGTTTCCCCTTTAGTCTCTGTTGTTAAATCTCTACATAAATGCCCGACTCGACCTTTACCGTATTTTTCCTTGTGATGTTCAGCCTCGCCCTACCTTTTACCCCTTGTTGGGTCCATTCCAAGTCTTTCTATCACACGTAGCGTATTTCCTCATAAATGGCACACAGACCTTATATTCCCGGTTTTGGAGGGATGGTGGTTGGCGGACGTGGCGTAGCAATCTTTTGCGGAAATTTAAAAACTCAATTGAAAACACATGAAGCAATAAAAAAATTGCACATAACACAGTTGTTTAACGGGAAATCCTGAAGCTGAAAACCCCAACTATCATATATTATGTATCATGGATATCATGTAATAGTCTCATACAAAGCTCAGTACATCAAGCTCTCAGTACAATCAATTGTCACAGACTAATCAGAAGAAATCTGTAAATCCATGCACTAATTTCTTGCCACCTGATAGCCTGCCTCCACTGCGCAATCCCTGTTGAAGAAGACCCCTGAATGAATTTGAATGTACCTTGCTTGTTTTGTGCAATCCTCATTGGCAACTCCAATGTGTGTTTGGTGCAATCAATGCATCATTATAGTCACAACAAATAGTCCATTTTGCCCTTTCACCTATCTCTCCACTGGTTCTCCACTAGAACATGACATGCACTGTAGTTAACTGTTGTATTTATTCAGTTGATTAATGAGTTATTATTTATGAATTAATTAACTAATTAATTCACTCCACTCTCACTAGTGTATCATTCAGTTAGACTAGATACAACTAGCTCAACTGAGTTTAACTCCATTAACTGAGTTAAACTGAATAACAACTCCATGAACTACTCTTCCAACTTAGTCATAGGTTTTCCACTTTAGTTCTAACTGATTCCTCCATGCATGAACCACCAATAAACCCTAGGAATTGCGTAATTCCTTTAGCCCACTAATTTTCCAAATCTATACACTGAAATTAAGTGCTCCAAGAGAATAAGTTGATAATTAGAGTCTGATTATTATTAAGGGCTGATAATAATCGACACTTATATTTTTAGATTGATGATCTATAAATAGATTTCGCCCAATAATCTAAAAACATAATTTCATCTATTTTTCCAACTTGACCAACCATTCACAAATAGCATCCTGCAACTTCTGAAATATGATTACCATGTCTAAAAATAGACTTACACCTAAAAATAGCCTGTGGGCCCACTTAGTGAAGGTGACTGATTTTCACTAAGCTCATCATCTTGTTGAATCTCAACACTCCCTCTCAACAAGATAGGGATTATCCTTCACCCCGATCCTGCCTCTATGGTATTCGAATTTGCTCCTAGTTAGCGCCTTCGTTAGAATGCCTGCATCCTAATATTCTATAGGAATGTACTGAAGCAACATGATCTTCCGCTGCACACAATATCTGATATGATGATACCAGATATCAATATGTTTAGATCTATTATGAAACACAGGATTAATCGAGAGTTTAATGCAACTCTGATTATCACAATGTGTCACTGTAGGATCTAAATGTGAATTGAACAAACTGACCATAATCTTCCTCATCCATATAGGCTCACATGCGGCCTAACTTGCTGCCATGTATTCTGCTTCCACTGAACTGAGTGCCAAGGATATTTGTTTCTTGCTGTACCAAGAAACTACTATAGATTCGAGACTGAAAATCCCTCCTGATGTGCTCTTTCTGTCTGTTGAGCTGGCTGCCCAATCTGCATCTGTGAATCAATGCAACTTCACCTCATCCGTCTGTCTGTACCATAAGCCATACTCAGATGTGCCCCTGAGATACCTCAAGACATGCTTGCCTGCCTTCCAAAAGAGCTTGGTAGGCTTAACTATCGCTTGTGAAAGCTGGTTCACTGCATAGAATATGTCTGGTCTTGTATTAACTAAATACATAAGCAAACCCACCAACTATCGATAAATAGTGGCATCCACTACCTCTGCCAATGTAGCATCCTCTTTCCTCCAATTTCGTGGAAGAGAAGTGTCGATAGGCTTGCAGCCTTGCATGTGAAACTTCTCAAGTATCTCCCGAGCATACTTTCCTTGAGACACAAACATTTCACCTTCCTGCTGCCATATTTCCAATCCAAGGAAATAATGAAGGAGGCCCAAATCCTTCATCTCAAACTCCTTTTCAAGATCTGCCTTGCATGAGTGTATCAATTGCTCATCACCCGTTATTATTAAATCATCAACATAAAGAACAATGATTAAAAGCTTACTCTCGACCATAATTTGGTACAGGTTTGCATCTACCTCACTATCGGTGAAGCCAATTCCAGTGAAATAGCTATCGATTTGTGTGTACCAAGCACGAGGTGCATGCTTCAGCCCATACAGTGCTCTTTTGAGTCTGCACACATGCGACTCACTGCTGAAGATCTCAAATCGTTAAGGCTGCTCAATGTACACCTCTTCCTCAATGATCCTATTAAGGAACGCAGTATTCACATCCATCTAATGAATGTGCCAACCCATCTGCGATGACAGAGCAAGGATGGTCCTTATGGAAGCATACCATGCGATAGGTGCAAAGGTTTCTTCATAATAAATCCCCTTGATTTGTGAGAAGCCTCTGCCAACAAATCTTTCCTTATACTTCTTGACACTCCCATCAGCAGCTTTCTTGTTGGAAATGTTGTCATTGATGGCAAAGGAAGTAGAAAAGAAGGAGCATCTGAATAGCAACAAGACAAACAGAGAAGCAAGGAGCAGCATTAAACAAGAAGCAGAGATAGTAATAGAGAGATAGCAGAGGCAGCAAAGAGACCAGCAAAAAGAGCAAAGAAGTAGAGAGGAAGCAAAGCAGATAAGGAACTAAGGCAGCAGACAATGCAGAGACAGTGAATAGAAGTAGAATGCATAATTGAAGCAGAATTGTCTAGAGACAGAGTAGGAGAAAAAGGCCATCGAATAGAAAAGAATAAGTTAATGGTAATCTGTGATAAGGAATAAGTGAATGGTAATCTGTGATAAGTAAGAAATCCATTGAAGGAATTAATGGTTGCAGAGATATGATGAATGTAGCAAAGATTATAATTGCGATGGACCATAGTACAGTGATCAGCTTGCGGAATCAAGAACTTGAATGTGCAGTTAGAAGCGGAACTGTGATAGGATAGAACTCCGAACATGCAATGGAAGGTTGATATATTATATATATCATAGTAGAATTGAAGACAGAGTGACATTGTGTTGTGTCGAGGTCGGAAGGCAACAATCGGTGTAAAGAATGTATGTTAAAAGACTCAAACGAAATTGTGAACAAAGCGTTAAACTTAGCAATGGAACTGTAATAAAAGGCAAAACCTGAAAGCGCAACTTAATTATAATAATACATTGAAAAGGCGATGGAACCCTGCGTGGAAGAGCGGAACCGTGACCGAGTGAACAGTGAAGGCGGTTTATGGTTTCCATCGCACCGCCTATGCGGAGCAAGCTATATTTCCTGGTTGAGGAGCGATTCCATAGAGTGCTCGACACGTGTCCCTGTACGACTTCACAAAACCGCTTACCACTGCGCACCATCGCGTGTTATCGTTCGACCCAGGATTCCCAGCGATATTGATATATATCGTTGATCTGGGAAGATGCCATCGGACGGTGGCTGTGTTTGGAAGGTGTGCGAAGAATAACACAAGTACGGCGTGCCATCGCGTGTTATTGCCCGTGCAAGTTTCCCAAGCGATATCCGTCGAATTGGATGTTGTGGCACAATGGAACATGAGCCCTTCGATCAGGTTGATTGTTAGCAATGGGCCCCAGTTTTAAATAATATTGATTAAGTCGTCGATTATGCATGTGGGGCCGGATCCAAAGGTCTATTTTAAAAAGGCCATTTGATAAAAGCACGGATTATTAATATTTAATTATCAAAGGGTGTGAATAATATTTATTTATCAAATTCCACAAATTTGATAAATAAAATTCCAATAAAAGAAAGTAAAACCATCAGCAGCACGTTAATATTACTTAACCTTGGCTATAGTATTATTTGGCAAAGAAAAATATTACCCTTGGGACATTTCGTGCATGGAATAACGAAGATTGGATTTTCAATTTGGATTGGTTCGAATTTTAATATGAATACCATTGGTAGTTGGATGGTTTTGACTCATGGTTTTACTAAAGGAAAAAACTATATAAGGAGAAGATGATTATTGTACAAAGGGTGTGCATCGTAAGGGTCGTGAATGATAAATTTCTCTAAGGAATATCTGTATTTGTGAACTCTGTTCTTAACTGATAAATATGAAACTACGATGCACCCATGGATATAATGATCTAATGATGATGAATCTCTGGTTTGAACGATGGATGAAATCATGAAGAACTGGTGTGAGTGTACTGAATGAATAAATCTGGTGGCCTACAAGGTATGTCGTGTGGAAACTGGTGGATCCAGTATGAAAATTGATGAACGTGGTCCGCAGTGGTGCTGAGGGTCGAACCCTTCAGTGAGGGGGTTGTAGCTGGTAAACGAGAACAGGGGGTTGTAAATCCCTTCCAGGAGAGGCTGGTAAACGAGAGCAGGGAGTTGTAGCTCCCTTCCAAGAAAGGCTGGTAAACTAGAGCAAGGGGTTGTAGCTCCCTTCCAGGAGAGGCTGGTAAACGAGAGAAGGTTGTAGCCTTCTGCAGGTGGGTGCCTGCGTGCTGGTATGAGTCTGTGCCAGCATAAAATTGTAAGAAGTTTTCTTTATAATAAATATTGAAGACTGAGATAACAGCAGCGGTGGTTTTCTCCCGAATTGGGTTTCCACCTTAAATCCTGGTGTTCATATGTGTTGCTTATGTTTGATGGTTTGTTATGTTATTTCTGTTCATGCTTACTGCTTATCTGATGAATAAATGATGCAATGATAAGATCTATAGACATACAAGTTGGATGCAGTAATGTAACATATGGTTTTAAGAGAAAGGAAAACTAAAAAAATTGTCATTCAGCTCTAAATACTGATTCACCCCCCCTCTCAGTATTTTTTCCAACAATTGGTATCAGATTAGGTCCTTCTGAAAAAGCTTAGCCGCTAGAAGGAAGATCAAGCAAGATGAGCAATCAAGATGGAACAACATCTATCAGGCCTCCGCTCTTTAACGGAAACAATTTAATCTTCTGGAAAACAAGGATGAGATCCTATCTTCAGTCTCTGGGAGCAGAGGTATGGGTAATTGTGGAAGGAGGATATCAATATCCAGCTGCAATACCAACAGATCCGACGGAAAGAAAGAATTATGAAACAAATGCAAAGGCGGTCAATGCTCTATTGGGAAGTCTAACTGAATCAGAGTTTTTCAAAGTCATGCAGCTGAATACAACAAAGGCAATATGGGACAAAATCATTCTAAGTTATGAAGGTGATGCAAAGGTAAAAAGTGCTAAACTCCAAACTCTCAGAATTCAATATGAGAATCTAAAAATGGATAATGAGGAGAGCATTGCCAATTTCTTTTTATGTCTTGATGATATTGTAAATCGTATGAGAAATCTGGGAGAAACAATAACCGAATCTACTTTGGTTGAGAAAGTCTTAAGATCACTAACGACAAAATTGGAGTCAAAAGTTTCTGCTCTTGAAGAAAAGCAGGATCTTCAAAACCTTATTGTGGTGCAACTTCATGGCATACTAACTGCATATGAAATGAGAAGAGGAGGACCATCTCAAGTCAAAGAAGCAGTCTTTAGAACTTCTACAAAATGGAAGGAAGTACAAAAATAGAAGGATCGGGATATATCTCAGAAGAAGATGAGATAAACTTTGTAAAGAAACTTCAACTTGGCATAGGACGGTTCAGAGGCAAGCTTCCTTTCAAATGTTTTGATTGTGGAAGATTTGGTCATTATGCTGCTAAGTGTCCTTACAAAGAAACACATAAAAAGGGGAAGGAAGTAGCAAGAAGGAATAAGAATCGTTTTAGCACTAGAAAGAGTTACTATACTCATGAAGACAGTGATGGGTTATCTGATAGTGAGGAAGAATCTGAACAAGATCTTAGACTTCTCATGGCATTTGAAAAAGAATATAGAGAAGAAAAGGATACTTTTTTGGATGCTCTAGAAGACAGTGATTTTCTTGATGAAAACAATAAACTCAAAATTTGCTTATAAGAGAGTAAAATAACCATAGAAACTCTGAAAAATCAGCTTGAAGAAAAGGAGAAACACAATGAGAAATTAGAGTGTGAAGTAGTAAGTCTAAGAAAAGAACTTGAGAAAGTAAAGACTCTGAATCTTAGATTTGCTAAAGGATCTGAAACCTTAGATGAGATTATCAAGGTACAACATTCTCCTCTTATAAAGATAGGTCTTGGATATATCGGAGAATCTTCTCAGGCTTCAGCACCAAATTATCTAAAAGCAGTTACAGCTGGTTTACAACATGCTGCCACTCAGCAAGGGAATAAATAATCTTTACAGGTAAAGCATGATCATCTCAATTCAAAGAACACTAACAGGAATGTCTTTCAAAGAAACACCAATCAACAGGTAAATTCAAGTAGAATATTTTATGATCGCAGAAATTTCTTCTTCAATGGACAATGTTTCTCATGTCACAATTTTGGTCATAAAGTTGTTCAATGTGTTGCATATAAAACCATCATGACAAGAGAAGCAAGAAAGAAAAGGATTGATATTGAAACAAATAATAATACTTATAACAACTTTTCTCCTCTTCAAAATGAAGTTGAATGTGCTTATTGCAATAACTTTGCCTATGAAGAATCTGAATGCAGGAGCAAAGTTCAGCCAAAAGAACATGTTCCTTCAAGCTCCAAAGTATGGAAAAAGAAGGAAGTACAGGTTGAAAATTGTGGCATAGCATTATTTTCAGAAGATGAAGAAAACCAATGGTACATTGATAGTGGATGCTCAAGACACATGACAGGTGACAAAAACCAACTTCTAGCATATAGTGCTTTAGAAAAATAAAAGAATGTTACATTTGGAAATGATGCTCCTGCTGTCATTAAGGGAAAAGGGTTTGTTTTTCTAAAAGAAAAGGTGAAAGCTAATGAAGTTATGTATCTGGATGGATTAAAGCATAACCTGTTAAGTGTAAGTCAAATGTGTGATCAAGGAACTGAAATTGTATTTAGTTCAAAAGAATGTGTAATACGTGATCTTGATACAGGTAAAGCAATTATAAAAGGAAAAAGAACTCCAAGCAACCTGTATGTATTGAAGAACTACAAAGAACAATGTTACTTGAGTAAATCTTCAGAAAACTGGCTATGGCATAGAAGGTTGGGGCATCTGAGCTTCTCTCAAATCAACAAAATCAAGCAGACTTAAAGTTTTTCTTGATCTTCCCAATATTACTCTACCTGAAAATATCATATGCAAATCTTGCCAATTCGGTAAGAAAACCAGAGTACAATTTAATGCCAAGGAAGGATCATCAAGTAAGCCTCTTTAAATCATTAATACTGACATATGTGGACCTATGAGGAAAAAGTCACCACGTGGTGAAGAATACTATATCTTATTCATTGATGATTTCTCTAGAATGTGTTGGATTGGGTTGATTAAACACAAAGATGAAGCATTTGAGAAATTTCAAATCTTCAAAGCACTGGTTGAAAATGAATTAGATCTAAAAATCAAGTGTCTTAGATCTGATCGAGGAGGAGAATATACATCCAATGAATTCCTTGAATTTTGTGAACAACATGGCATAAAAAGACAGTTTTCTATAGTTGGCACTCCACAACAGAATTGCGTAGCAGAAAGAATGAATAGAACAGTTCAAAAAATGGCTAGAGCTATGCTTGATGATTCCGGAACACCTGACACATTTTGGGGAGAAGCAACACATACAGTAGTAAATATTCTTAACAAGGCACATGTTCATGTAAATAGTGATAAAACTCCATATGAACTCTGGTATGGTAATTCTCCTACTGTAAAGCATTTTAGAATTTTTGGAAGAAAATGTTTTATCAAAAATAATGATGAAAAACTTGGCAAGTTTGAACCCAGAGGAGATGAAGGAATATTTCTTGGTTACTCCTCTAGGAGTAGGGCATATAAATGTTACAATAAAATACTTCGGAAGATTGTTGAATGTATAGATGTTGTTATTGATGAGTCTCCAGCAGCTCCAAAAGAAGAAAAACAAACAACAAATGAAGATGATGATGATGACATATATCCTTCTACATCAAATAGTAATAATACAAACAGTGAACCCAGTGAAGAACCCGAAGATGATTTGTTTGAAAAGGCTCCATCCAGATATGTTCAAAAGAATCATCCAGAATCTCAAATTTTGGGAGAAAAGGGATCAGGTGTACAAACAAGAAGGACTCTTATGGGATCTTCTAGCAATCTAGCATTTCTGTCCACTATTGAACCTCACAATGTCAGTCAAGCTAGCAAAGATGAATGTTGGATTCAAGCCATGAATGAAGAGCTTGATCAAACTGAAAATAATCACACTTGGGAATTAGTACTAAGACCTCATGACAAAAATGTCATTAGAACTAAATGGATATTCAAAAACAAGTTAAATGAGAATGGGGATGCTGTAAGAAATAAAGCTAGACTTGTTTGCAAGGGGTTTGCTCAACAAGAAGGTATAGACTTTGAAGAAACCTTTGCTCCTGTAGCCAGACTTGAAGCCATAAGAATGTTTCTTGATTTTTCAAGATTCCAACAAATCAAAGTTTATCAAATGGATGTTAAATCTACTTTTCTCAATGGTGATCTAGAAGAAGAAGTTTATATTGAACAACCAGAAGGATTCATTTTGGGAAATGATGAAAAACTTGTTTGTGACTTAAAAAGGCTCTATATGGTCTCAAACAAGCTCCAAGGGCATGGTACTATCGTCTTGACAAATATATTCATCAACAAGGATTTTCAAAAGGGTCTATTGATAGCAACTTATCCACAAAAACTGAAAATGACAAACTATTGATTGTGGTTGTATATGTTGATGATATCATTTTTGGAAGTAATGAAGAGTCTATGAGTTAGAAATTTTCTTCTGATATGCAGCAAGAATTTGAAAAGTCTTTGCTTGGGGAACTAACATTCTTTCTTGGCTTGCAAGTGCAACAAGAAAAAGATGGCATATTCTTATCACAAGAAAAATACCTCAAGCAAATCCTGAAGAAGTATGGCATGGAAGATTGTAAACCTATAAGTACACCAATGATAACCAGATGTAATATCAGTTCTAATGATAATTCCCCCACGGTGAATCAACCAGAATACAGATCTATGATAGGAAGTCTACTTTATCTCACTGGGACAAGACCAGACATCATGCATGCAGTTGGGATTGTTGGACGATTCCAAGCTAATCCAAAAGAGTCTCATCTTCAGGCTATGAAAAGAATATTCAAATATCTACAAGGAACTCAAGACTTTGGACTATGGTATCCAAAGAATGTTGATCTTACTCTTCATGCATACACTGATGCAGATTGGGCTGGAAGTGTTGATGATCGGAAAAGCACTAGTGGTGGTGCATTCTATATGGGGCCCCGGTTAATATCTTGGTTTAGCAAGAAGAAAATCTCTATTGCCTTATCTACAGCAGAAGAAGAATATGTGGCTACCGCATCATGTTGCACTCAACTTCTCTGGATGATGCAAACCTTACAAGACTTTCAAATCAAATTTTCGCCTCCTATCTCCATTGTGTGTGATAATACAAGTTCCATCAGTATCTCAAAGAATCCTGTTATGCATTCCAAGACCAAGCACATTCCCATCAAATATCACTTCTTACGTGAACAAGTGCTTGAACAAAAAGTGAAATTGGAGTATGTTTCCTCCAAGGAACAAGTTGCTGATATATTTACCAAACCTCTACCCAGGGAAGCATTCGAATATCTCAGACAAAAACTGGGAGTATTCTCTGCCATGCAGAGGATCAGATCTACTTAAATACAGAAGATTAAATTGGTTGTGAGGTGTTGTTAGGCATCTCTGAATGCACAGGCTAAGGGGGAGCATTGGTCATATGAAAAGGATGAATTGTTGGTCATATTATGTTTGAGGATGCAGCATGATCTCAGGGGGAGCATGACATTATCGGTTCAAAGGATCTTGATCAAACTCTTTGCCATTGATGTCAAAGGGGGAGGAAAAGCAACAAAGGGCTTCTATAAGACCATCAGAGGAAGAGTATTGCCATCAATGCCAAATGGGGAGATTGTTGGAAATGTTGTCATTGATGGCAAAGTAAGTAGAAAAGAAGGAGCATCTGAAAAACAACAAGACAAACAGAGAAGAAAGGAACAGCATTAAACAAGAAGCAGAGATAGTGACAGAGAGATAGCAGAGGCAGCAAAGAGACCAGCAAAAAGAGAAAAGAAGCAGAGAGGAAGCAAGGCAGATAAGGAACTAAGGCAGCAGACAACGCAGAGACAGTGAATAGAAGTAGAATGCATAATTGAAGCATAATTGCCCAGAGACAGAGTAGGAGAAAAAGGCCATCGAATAGAAAATAATAAGTGAATGGTAATCTGTGATAAGGAATAAGTGAATGGTAATCTGTGATAAGTAAGAAATCCATTGAAGGAATTAATCGTTGCAGATATATGATGAATGTAGCGAAGATTATAATTGCAATGGACCATAGTACAGTGATCAGCTTGCGGAATCAAGAACTTGAATATGCAGTTAGAAGCGGAACTGTGACAGGATAGAACTCTGAACATGCAATGGAAGGTTGATATATTATATATATCATAGCAGAATTGAAGACAGAGTGACATTGTGTTGTGTCGAGGTCGGAAGGCAGCAACCAGTGTAAAGAATGTATGTTAAAAGACTCAAACGAAATTGTGAACAAAGCATTAAACTTAGCAATGGAACTGTAATAAAAGGAAAAACCTTAAAGCGCAACTTAATTATAATAATACATTGAAAAGGCGACGGACCCATGCGTGGAAGAGCGGAACCGTGACCGAGTGAACAGTGAAGGCGGTTTATGGTTTCCATTGCACCGCCTATGCAGAGCAAGCGGTATTTTCTGGTTGAGGAGCAATTCCATAGAGTGCTCGACATGCGTCCCTGTATGACTTCACAAAACCGCTTACCACTGCGCGCCATCACGCATTATCGTTCGACCCAGGATGCCCAGCGATAGTGATATATACCGTTGATATGGGAAGATTCCATCGAACGGTGGCTGTGTTCGGAAGGTGCGCGAAGAATAACACAAGTACGGCGCGCCATTGCGCGTTATTTCCCGTGCAAGTTGCCCAAGCGATATCTGTCGGATTGGATGTTGTGGCGCAATGGAATGTGAGCCCTTCGATCAGGTTGATTGTTAGCAATGGGCCCCAGTTTTAAATAATATTGATTAAGCCGTCGATTATGCATGTGGGGCCGGATCCAAAGGTCTATTTTAAAAAGGCCATTTGATAAAAGCGTGGATTATTAATATCTAATTATCAAAGGGTGTGAATAATATTTATTTATCAAATTCCACGAATTTAATAAATAAAATTCCAATAAAAGAAATTAAAACCATCAGCGGCACGTTAATATTACTTAACCTTGGCTATAGTATTATTTGGTAAAGAAAAAGATTACCCTTGGGACATTTCGTGCATGGAAGAACGAAGATTGGATTTTCAATTTGGATTGGTTCGAATTTTAATATGAATACCATTGGTAGTTGGATGGTTTTGACTCATGGTTTTACTAAAGGCAAAAACTATATAAGGAGAAGACGATTATTGTACAAAGGGTGCGCATCGTAAGGGTCGTGAATGAATAAATTTCTCCAAGGAATATATGTATGGGCGAACTCTATTCTTAACTGATAAATCTGAAACTACGATGCACCCATGGATATAATGATCTGATGATGATGAATCTCTGGTTTGAACGACGGACGAAATCATGAAGAACTGGTGTGAGTGTACTAATGAATAAATCTGGTGGCCTGCAAGGTATGTCGTGTGGAAACTGGTGGATCCAGTATGAAAATTGATGAAACGTGGTCCGCAGTGGTGCTGAGGGTCGAAGCCTTCAGTGAGGGGGTTGTCGCTCCCTTCCAGTGGTAGCTGGTAAACGAGAACAGGGGTTTGTAACTCCCTTCCAGGAGAGGCTAGTAAACGAGAGCAGGGGGTTGTAGCTCCCTTCCAGGAAAGGATGGTAAACGAGAGCAGGGGGTTGTAGCTCCCTTCCAGGAGAGACTGGTAAACGAGAGAAGGTTGTAGCTTTCTGTAGGTGGGTACCTGCATGCTGGTATGAGTCTACGCCAACATAAAATTTTAAGAAGTTTTCTTTATAATAAATATTGAAGACTGAGATAACAGCAGCGTGGTTTTCTCCCAAATTGGGTTTCCACCTTAACTCCTGGTGTTCATATGTGTTGCTTATGTTTAATGTTTTGTTCTGTTATTTCTGTTCATGCTTACTGCTTATCTGATGAATAAATGATGCAATGATAAGATCTCTAGACATACAAGTTGGATGCAGTAATGTAACATATGGTTTTAAGAGAAAGGAAAACTAAAAAATTGTCAGTCAGCTCTAAATACTTATTCACCCCCCCTCTCAGTATTTTTTCCAACACTTGATCCTACAACTGATTTACCCACTGGCCTTGGAACAATATCCCAAGAACTTTTTATGACAATGGAGTCATACTCCACCATGGCATCTACCCATGTGGGCTCTTGCACTGCTTCTTCAAAAGAAGATGGCTCTATCATGATACACTTGCTCATAAGAGCCATGTATCCAATAAATCAGTCAGGTGACTGTCTCTATCTGTGTTGTGATGTAGGGACTCCTACATTCTGTTCCGCATCAAGCTTCAGTCTCTCAGCTTCTATGGTACGTTTTTTGACTTGTCTGATGTTTGGCTCTGCATGAGTGGACTCCTCCACTCCATGAATCTCCTCCTATGGATGATCCACATCTAGAGGCTCATCTTTGGGAATAAGAAGTTCCTCCTCTGCATGCAAGTGTAGCTCCCTCTCAAGTGACAACTTCATGGCTTTCACCTCATTGAATTTTATATCCCGTCTCACCACATTCATTCAACTGTTTGGAAAATACACATGATAATTATGGGGTTTTTCTGTGTACCCCACAAATACCCCAACTTCTGTAGTCGGCTCCAGCTTCTTCCTAGTTTCCTTTTTCATATGAATGTAAACAGATGAGCCAAAAATCTTCAAATGAGAAATATCAGGCTTCTTACCAGTAAAATCTTCTTTAGGTGTACTCATGCCAAGTACTCTATGGGGACAACGGTTTTTCACATAAACCGCAGTGTTGCATGCTTCCGCCCACAAGTGCATCGGCAGGCCCTGGTCATGCAGCGTCACTCGTACAACACCCATGATCATTTTGTTCTTCCTCTCCGTGACCCCATTCTGATGCGGGTTATGAGGCGCTACGAGTTCTCTTCGAATTCCTTCTTTGCTACAGAAGTCCTTGAATTTTCCTGAGATGTATTCACCACCATTATCACTCCGTAGAGCTTTCACTTGCTTCCTTGACTCCTTCTCCACCAATGCTTTAAACTCATAGAAATTTGAGAATGTTTTGCTCTTCTTCTGCATGAATAAGATCCAGCATCTACGAGAATAGTCATCAACAAATATAACATAATATTTGTGTTTTGTTGTTGAAGCAACCGAGAAAGGTCCACACACATCTATGTGAATTCTCTCAAGGATCACCGAAGCATGGTTCTCCTTCTCATGAAAGGTGGTCTTCACAAACTTACCCATAGTACATCTCTTGCACTGATCTGACTGTGCAAGAGTACCCTTGGGAAGTCCAGTAGAAATTTGTTGCAAAATCTTCAAAGCGCCATGGTGAATATGGCCCAATCTCCTATGCCATA
The DNA here is from genome assembly GCA_034641835.2 of Pinus albicaulis. Classification (NCBI taxonomy): domain Eukaryota; kingdom Viridiplantae; phylum Streptophyta; class Pinopsida; order Pinales; family Pinaceae; genus Pinus; species Pinus albicaulis. The sequence continues at coordinate 448,978,450 of CM076582.1, read as the reverse complement.
ATTCGCCCTCATCCCGGCTCACCACTTCTTTTGCTTTTCCCATCATTGCAGTGCAACCATCTACCTCTAGCTTGTAGATATTCTTAACTCGAATCCCTATCCTCTTGGTTTTACTCGTTGTTTTATGTCGCAGGAAAGCTTCTCCATCGCTAAAAACAACGTCATAACCTTTGTCTTCCAACATTGAGATCGAGAACAAGTTCTTCTTCAGACCTGGAACATGCATAACATCTTTCAACAAAAATGGATTACCTAACTCCCTCTCAAAGGTAACGGTCACAATTCCAATCACACTGTATCGACCATTGTTGCCCATCTCTATATGCATTTGGAGTTCCTTCTTCTCCAAGTCACTAAACAACTCCTTGTCTCCCATCATATGGAAAGACGCACCACTATCAAGATACCACACCGATCCCATTGAGCTTGAAACCAAGCATGCTATCAAAGAGAAATCAAGTTAAAATTGCGAGGCTAATGCCTCACCTACTGCAGCTCCAGCAACCTTCTTTTTCTTCTTCTTCTGTGGGCAGTTAGTGGCGAAATGCCCACGTCCGTGACAGTGAAAACACTTCACCTTGGACAAATCTTGTTTCTTTCCTTTAGCATTGGATTTTGGAAAGGATTTCTTCCCCTTCCCTTTCCTTGCTTTGGCAGCAAAAGTGCAATTCTCTTCATCTTCATTCTTCGATGAAGAGCCATCCTTGGTACTTTACCTTATCTCCTCCTGCAGAAGATCCGACCAAAGTCGCTCCCATCCCGGCAGTTTCTCTCGTCCATTAACAGAGTCTTCGTAGCTATCCCAACTCTTCGGAAGCCCAAGGAGAGCCAAGCTCACCAAGTCTTCATCATCAACAGTAATCCCCACACTTCCTAGTTCATCCCTACAGTGGACAAACTTCGTGAGATATTTTGGAATATTGTCGCCCTTCTCCATTTTTATTTTTCTGAGCTTATCTTTCAGCGCTAACTTCCTCTGGTTGCTGCTGCTTTGGAAAAAATCTTTCAAAGCCTTCCACATTGCAAATGGAGTGATTTTCCCATGAAGGCTGGACACAATATGGTCCTTCACACCTTCCAACAGAATTCTTCTTGTCTTTGATACCTTCTTTTTCCATGCGTCAAGTAATACAGCATCGCTAGATCTCGTCTTAGGAACATCACTATCGATGAACTCCTTCAGTCCATTATCTTCCAGCACTGCCTCCATCCTATCCTTCCAGGCTATGTAATTCGAGCTACCATCAAGGGCATACTCCAATCGCAACCCATTGAAATACATTTCAATGTATACTGAACTGTCGCACCAAGAATTTTCTGAAGCAAATTCAAATTGTGCACCAGCACAAACTCAACAATTCTTCACAATTGCAATCTTCAAGATTTAACACTGCTCCGATACCATGTAGAAATTATATACAAGATGCATGTATATATCTATATTCTCCTGATCTAACAATATTTATCTTCTTTTTAAATACAAAATCCTTCCACTGTTAATCTTTTGCAGAAATTTAAAAACTCAATTGCAAACACATAAAGCAATAAAAACAATTTCACATAACACAGTTGTTTAACGGGAAAGCCTGAAGCTGAGAATCCCAACTATAATATATTATGTATCACGGAGATCACGTAAGAATATCATACAAAGCTTAGTCCATCAAGCTCTCAGTACAATCAATCGTCACACACTAATCAGAAGAAATCTGCAAATCCATGCACTGATTTCTTTCCACCTGATAGCCTACCTCCACTGCGCAATCCCTGCTGAAGAAGACCACTGAATGAATTTGAATCTACCTTGCTTGAACTACGCAATCCTCATTGGTAACTCCAATGTGTGTGTGGTGCAACCAATGCATCACTATAGTCACAACAGATAGTCCATCTTGCCCTTTCACCTATCTCTCCATTGGGTCTCCCTGGAACTGACATGCACTATAGTTAACTGTTGGATTTGTTCAGTTGATTAATGAGTTATTATTTTTGAATTAATTAACTAATTAATTCACTCCACTCTCACTAGTGTATCATTCAATTAGACTAGATACAACTAGCTCAACTGAGCTTAACTCCATTAACTGAGTTAAACTGAATAACAACTCCATGAACTACTCTTCCAACTCAGTCATAACTTTGCCACTTCAGTTCTAACTGAGTCTTCCATGCATGAACCACCAGTAAACCCTAGGAATTGTGTAATTCCTTCATCCCACTGATTTTCCAAATCTGTACACTGAAATTAAGTGCTCCAAGAGAATAAGTTGATAATTAGAGTTTGATTATTATTAAGGGCTAATAATAATCGACACTTCTATTTTTAGATCTATTATCTATAAATAGACTTTGCCCAATATTCTAAAAATAGAATTTCATATATTTTTCCAACTTGACCAACCATCCACAAATAGCATCCTGCAACTTCTGAAATATGATCACCATGTCTAAAAATAGACATAGTCTAAAAATAGACTTACACCTAAAAATAGCCTACAGGCCCACTTAGCGAAGGTGACTGATTTTTACTAAACTCATCATCTTGTTGAATCTCAACACTTTCTCCAATGCAACCAATCAAGTAAATGAATACATGATTGATTTTTGTTCACTTTTTTTAGTAGGCTAAAAAAAAAGGCCATTCCCATCTTACTTGCCATTGAACAACAGGGCTCAAAATTTTTATTAAACTCTACAACACGCTATTCATGGCATAGCATACTCCTTCTATAGATTATTCCAAGAAACCAACAAAAGTATATTCGAACAATACCTGGCCCTAAGGATTTAAATAACAAACTTCATTTATGGTTGCTCCTTGTTCCACTTTGTCATGCTCAGGATCCTTCTAAAAAAGAATATCCCCACAGTCTTCATGCTCATCTGATAGGGCATCCTCATTGTATACCACTATTTTTTCCTAAATAAAACCTGATATGTATTCACTGAGTTGGCTGAATTATGTTGGAAGGCCATCATTCTGATGAATAGGAGTACTTTCTAGAAATAGGCCTTCTTGAGAAGGTAGAACAACATCAGTATCAATCTGTTCTTTCGTTTCTTCATGAGAAAACACTTCAGTACATAAATCAACAGTAGAAAAAATATGAATAATCCCTTCATTACAAAAAAATTTTGAGGTTGGCTACATGCTTAGAATCTGATTGATTTCTTCTTCAGTTAAAGGAGCAGGGAGTCTTTATTTTCTTTAGATTAAACAACAATTTTTTTCTTTCTCTTGTGAGGACTGATAATGAGGCTGAATGTCTTCTTTAGCCTCACAAAAAAGAGCAGATGAATTATCATTTTTCCCCACAGAGAGATCTTGTGGATCTTCTTTCATTTCGTGATTGCTTTCATTCTCAACTAACTTCTCTTGGTTGTCATGACAGTTAACTTGAGCATGAAATCCATGAATTTCTTCTATGAGATCCTCAGGATGCCAATTTCCTAAATCTTCATCAATATTTACAATGTATTGTATGATATCCTCGGATTGATCACAACAATTTTCAGAAAATGATAAAGATGGAGAATATTATTTATAATGCTCATAAAACACATTGTGGAAATATTTTAATGAAAACAAACTACCATGATTCAAACCTTCATACCATTCCCTCGCTTTCCCTTATAATGTTGCCATGAACATATTCATGAGGAAATCCTCATGCCATTCAACCTTCAACTTCCATGAGTGTATATGAAATTTAATGAGATGTCACAAAGCATCATCAACATTCTCATCTTCAAAAATAGGAAGATTTTTTTGCTAATTTACCTGAGGCATTTTATGTGGGAATCCAGGAATGTGATCTCTGTTCATTGGAGCATAATTGCGTTGTATTCTTGGATCCATCTTGTCAATTAGTCAAAGAGTGGGGTCACTGTATATTCACAAACAATCTGGATTCATCTACCAGTGGAGTCTTTAGGTCAACTAAAAAACTGTGGAGTCACCAGGTGGATGATTTCAACTTTCTTATGTTTGGTTGTTGTCCACCATCAACAACCAGATACCAATCTTGGAACATACTTGAATCATACACTATTTTGACTGAGGTTTCTAAGTTTTAATGAAATGTTAGCTTTTCAATAACTCCCCAGTATGGTCGTGAATATGTTAGCTCTCTGTAATTTGTAAGATTGGCAAGAAAAAACGATAGAGGACAACATCAAACCACTTTGGAGTCTACTACCTATCCTTCCTAGACTTAGAGAGGGCTCTCTCTCGTTTTATGATTTATCTTGATAATTATAAATGTTGATATTAGGCCAGGTATAGAAATTATGTGGGTTTTTTGTTCTGATTGATTCAGTGGTTGAATAGATAGAGCTGTGAAACTTAATCCATTGGTATATGGAGTCATAAAAGGTTGAATTTTGCATCAACGTTTTCAAGGGGAATTCACAGGGAAAGCTAACTATGCATACTGGATCTTACTATTATTGTGAATATAAGATGAAAGAAAGCAGTGAGTTTAGTAATAGCAAAAGAGCAATTAGAATTATTTAACTATTCTTCAAAGGAAAACATTAAGGTAATAAAAACAAACAGAATTAGGGTGCTTTCTTAGCAAATCTTAATCTAAAGCTTCTGTTTTGAAATCAGAGAAACTGATGCATAGCATGAAAAGACAAAGGAAAACATTAACACAGAGGAAATAACATCGTGACCATTAACATAGCTCATGAATCTTGTGAATGATCTCTTTATTATTGATGCCCAGCTCAAAACAGTTACAGTGCTCCAATACAATGATCTCTTACAACACAGAATCTAACAAGGTTCCAACCCCCAACCCTTGAAAATGAAAATTCGAGCAGTATTTAACTAAAACTTGATTTGGTCGCCCTAATCTACTTGGGTCAAACTTCATTTATTACAAAACAACTGAAATTAAACAGGCATGGCCACGCAAGGCTTGAGAAAAATATCTCGAACAACATATTTCCAGTAAAATTAATTTTGAGAAGATCTTTATGGAGATAAACACTTTGATGGCTATGACATATGGTCCTGATTTTCAAAAGATCGGTGTTGGGAAATTAAGTCTGGTGCAGCACTGGCTACTTTCATTTATTGATGCTAGTGTTGATGTGATTTGTTGCCCCTTTCATCTCTACTATTAAACCTCTGCATAAGTGCCTGACTCGACCTTTACCATCTTTTTCCTTGTGATGTTTAGCCTCGCCTTGCCTTTTACCCCTTGTCAGGTCTATCCCGAGCCTTTCTGTCATGCGTAGCCTATTTCCTCATAGATGGAGCACATACCTTACATGCCCAATTGTAGAGAGATGATGGTTGCTAGACGTGGTGCGAAAATAGTGGTAGTGGTCAAATGAATACAACAGCGGTTTGGAATTGAGTGAAAACAACTTTTTGGAGGGGTTCTTAGGTGGTAAGCGGTAATATATAAGAGAGGTGTGAAAGAGCGAAAGGGCGACATGTAGCGGGGAGGGGGTAAGCGATACCACCCATTTCAAACCCCCCTCACATGGTTAAAGTTCGAAAGCTGAGGGGGTGCGAAATGAACAAGGACCATTAGATGAGGAGGGGTTGAGTGGAAATGGAGGGCAATAAGGAGAAGGAAATGACATGGAGCAATGGAATGGGAATGATAGCGAAGGAATGGCATATTTGCAGTGAGTGGAGTATTATGTTGGGGAAAAAATGCATCACAATTGCAAATATTTTCCATGAAGCAGTAGAGGTAAACTCTAAAATGTGTGAAGTGCAAAGCGCGAGGAGGAAGGAGGTGGTGTTCAGGGAAAATGGGACCGAACTACATCGCAAATTGCAAACTTTAATTTTTATTTTATAAGTGCAGAGGTAAACTCTTAAATATGCGAAGTGCAATATGCAACATGCTAAATGCTATAGAGAGCAAAAAGGCGAAGGGTAAGGAAAATGCGGAGTATGAAGGTTTGCATACGGTTTTGGCAATGTATAAAGGTCAGATAGGTCCCACCCAATCACATTGGGGAATCTGGGAGGCGAATGGTAAATGAAAACAATGATATGCGATGGAAGAGGTAAAGTAGCAATATAAAGTGGAAAGGTGGAAAGGTAAGGTTTTAACGAAAGGGAAATGAAATGAAAGGAAGTGTGGTGGGTGAATGGGTGATTTAATCTCATTTTTCGATCGATTAGATCAAACTGTCCTCGCTGCTCCCTTACCTTTCTACTACATTTGTTTCCATAGATTCTTGCATTGGAAAATATTTTAAATATAGACATCTATGTACAGTATGAAAAATTTGCAAAGAAGAAGTACATAGTCGCCTTGTGATACTGTAAAATACAGGAGTCTAACATTTGGAGTCAAGTGGACTCAATCACTATTTTCTAGGGAGTTGTTGGTAGCTGTGCTATAGAATAAATAGAGAAAAGCTAGAGCTAGGAAGGGTTGGAACTTTATTGCAATATATTGAGCTTTTTATTATTTTACTCAGTGATCAAAATTTCAGAAAAATATGAGGCTATTCTTTTATGAAATGAGCAGATGGATTTCATTTCACTGATTTAAGTTTCAGAGAGCTAGGCTTGTGGGTTAGGGCCCAATCCATGTGCCTCAACCTCTTTGTTGTATTTGTTCTCTGCTTTATGTCATTTCATTAGTTCTGCTTCTGATAATTTTGTTTATGTTTCAATTTGTTGTTTAGTTTTTCTTTTAGTTTGTTGTTATAGGTTTCATTTGCTTGTGAGTAATAGAATAGAGGAGAAAAACAAAAAAAAATTGTGGATCAATACCCCCTTCTCATCTCTGTCAATAGAGCCCGAGGAGGGCGAACCTTCCCATAGAGCCAAAAACTTATTTATGTTCATTGTTTCTGAGATTAAAAGTAGAGTTGAATTACCATTTTTCAGTCTTCCTTTGCACTGTATTTTTACACATTTGTCTTTTTCTTTGGGCATAAGTTAGTAGGTTGATTGCAGGAATTATTGTTAAAACCCCAGAGCAGCTCCATGGTGCCTCCCCGCTTCATACTCCATCTCTGTCTTCACAATCTGCACATTTTTGTTACGCCCTCCATTTACGCTTTTTCCCACTTATTCTCTTTGTTGCACCCACCTTTTTAATCATAAAAAAACTTAAACCATTCAGCCTGCCTTGTTTTTTTTTTTTTTATTAGTCATGGTTGCCTTACCCTTTTTAACGCAAAACACTTGAAAACCATTGGAATTCCACCTCTTCCCTTGCTCCTCGAACTTCCCACTACCATACTTCACTCCATCGCAAATCATCCAAGGTCTTTGTTTATGCTCTCCTATTCCAAGTCCTGATTGCGATATTTCCTTTATGCCTTACCTTTGCTGCTTGTTAATAAAATCATTCAAAAACATTGGAAAACCCGATCCTTTTCCTTAGCTTTTAACTTACCGCATCTCCCTCTCGCCTTTTTGCAAATCACATTTCGCACTCTCCATCCGCTCCTTGTTAACACTTTCCGCCCCTGTCTACTGATTGTGATATTGGTACCGTGCTCCGCCATCGATCCCACCACCATGTCATCTAACTCATCACATATCACAACTCGTTCCTAAACAACACTTTCGCCACTCCTAAAACTACACGATATTGTGATATTATGATATCGCATATCGCAAATCGCAACCTTTGGCCTTTTCACAAATCATATTTTGCACTCTACATCCGCCCCTTGTTAACACTTACCGCTCCTCTCTGCCGATTGCAATATTGGTATCGCGCTCCACCACCGCTCCCACTGCCACGTCATCTGACTCATTGCATATTGCAGCTCATTCCTGAACAACACTTCTTCCACTCCTCCAACTGTGCAATATTGAAATATTGCGATATCGCATATCGCAGATTGCAACCTTTGGCCTTATGGCAATCACATTTCACTCCCGCTCCCAAACTGTACTCCCACTTCTCTGCCAACCTGCGATATTATGATATCATATATCGCATATCGCACTACCAACCCTCCATCGCAACTATGCCATCGCACTTTTCACATCATTCCTCTCCAATAAGTTTTAAACCCCCTCTTTCCACCTCTAAGCCTTGCTTCATGTGGTGAGCCCTCCATTAGCACCTTTAGCCCGTTTTCCTCCAAACTACAAGCCACACTTTGTCAAGTTTATTTTATCATAAATAGTTGCATGGTTATAATCATGATAGCATGGTAAATAGATCAGAGGATTAGTAGGGTGTGTTTATTTGATTGGCCTATCTAGGTGAAACTTAGTTTATCTTCTTTTCAGTCATTTCCTTTTCTCGGATTAAATTAGTTTCCTTTCTGTCATATCCTTTCTGCAATTTAAGTTAGTTTCATTCTTGTCTGTTCCTTCCAACAATTTACTTTCCAGTTCTTATCATAGTTTAAGAAATAGCACCCATTCGTAAAGTAGAAGAGGATGACATGAGAAGAATGCATATGTTGTGTATATATCACTGTCACCTCCAAGTTTGTACGCACCTCGGGTTGATAAATTAAAGTAGGGAAGCCCCTAGGAGTTACAACACTCTTGGTGAAATACCAGGGCTCACCACCATTTTGAAAGAATCTAGCCGAAATCTTTGATTCTCTAAGTTCAAGTCCAAGGGTGTAGTGGCCTACAGCGTGCTTATTATCGTCTTCATTTTTTTGAATTCTCTATTCGAATGCAAAATTGTAGGTAATTTTCCTTTCACAATGATTCCTTTCATACAAAAAAATGAGCCACAGGAGCCTCAATGGATATGATCCAATGGGCTGCATGATGGTTTTTTTCTATTTCCTGGGCTCGAAGAAAAATTAAAGAAAAGAGGAATTCATTGTAACCCAAATGGAAGTAAAGCAATGTACCGTAATTTATTTTAATCTGGGGATTTTTTGTGGCACTGACCAAAAAAATGTAATATTTCATGAAGGCTTTAACATTTTAAGTTTTGGGCATATCTAATGATTGGGGTATTCAATGGCTTATTTGAATTATTTTGTGGACAAATATTTTGTGTGATATTTGGGCATTTCTTGTATTAGTTTTTTCTTCAATTATGGTATATTAAATGGTTTCGAAATTTTTTTTTTGTTCTTTATTTAACACCCCTTTGAGGCCTACCTACCCAATATGTATGCAAATCTTTCTTATAATCAAAATTGAAAGTCAAATTTGATCAGAATTCAACAACAAATTGGTAAAATCCTATGTTTCATGATTCTAAGTTTTTTCTTCTATGATTGAACATCTTAGTTTCGAAATTTTTTAGTTCATTTTTTACATGGGCCTTGGAGAGAATTATAACTACAAATATTTTCTACAAGGGTTGCAGTTTATTAGTGTGTTTCTCATTAAATTCCTTACTTCAAATTTTATTATTATTTTTACTACTTTTGTGGGTTCATTTGATATTTGTCACCTATGGCTACTTAAGTATTTTCTAATATACAACCTAGATGGGGTGGAGGTATGCATCAACAATTTGTATGTGTAATGATGTGTGTGCAATGGTGAATTTGAGTTACACAATGCATTGGGTGCATTGAGTATTGACACTAGCACAAATCCTTCTAAACCCAATTTAGTATGCAATAAGTTGAGTGTTCACTGATGTGAGAGTTTTTCATATGGTGTCATATTGGTGTTGACTACATTTGATAAGGGTGTCTTGTTGAAATTCTTCACTCAAATTCAATTCTTATGTGGGATTGTTTAAATTCTATTACATGATCAATAATTAATTATTGGTGGTATAATAAGCATTATTTGAGGGAATCAATTCTCTCTATAACTTGGTTATCAATGGGGGCATCCATCAAATACATGGTGTGTATGTGAAAATTCATATGAATGGAATAATTTATTAGGTGTATTGAATAGGGACACTAGGACAGATACACAATTGGTTCATTGGTGAGGTTTACATATTGTTAATCCATATACCAGAGTTCTATTCTTACTTATGTTGAATGACCCACCTAAATGGTGTTTGACACCAAGATGATACTGAGAGCGGGGTCACTCACTATTGTGACCAAATTATACAACTATAGTGAATTTAAAACTTCTTACTCAAATTAAACAAATATTGAACCAATAAGCACAAGCACACAAATTCATAAGTCATGACAAAATAATATAACTGAGAAAACCACCAAATTTATGATTGAATTTATAAGCTACAACTTATATTACATCAATATGCCTACAAACTTCTACTCCTAGGTTTCTCAGGCTGCCACCTGAAGGAAGCTCCTACTCCCCAATTTATCAACTACTACTAAAAGGAATATCCTACTCCCCAAATTATCGACTACTACTGAAAGGAATCTTCCACTCCCTATTTTTATTAGCGACCACTAAAAGGAAATCCAACCTTTGATTATTTACAAACCACTACTAGAAGGAGCTACAACCCCTAGAATTCAAGCTCCAACTTGTTGGCCATGTTGATCCATCTTTCATATTATTTTAAAACTTAGATCAACAAGAATTTATTTCTTCAAATGTGATTCCCCCTCTCTCTCTAACACACCTCAATCACCTACCTCAACACCTTTTCCACCATAAAAACACCTTCAACAAATTCTCTTCACTGATATCCGACCTTTGATGCATGCACCTGTTGGGTCATAAAAAGGTATCTTTTGAACACCTAATTATCCTACATTAATTATCAATTCGGGAGTGACTTTTTATTTCAAGAGTGCACTCTGTCTGAGGCTGCAATTCATCCAAGAGAAATGTTGTGAAGATGTAGTACAGAATAACAAATACAAAAGTAACAAATTCTTGTAAAGAAACCTAATTATAGTGACATGAATGGAAAGATTAAACTACATCAATCTTGCAAAACATCGATCAAGGATGCATTAGCAGTAACTCTTTCCCTTAGAAATCGATGCAAGATAACCAATCTGGGGACCTGGAAGCAATAACCTCTATCCTCTACAGTTTGAGATCTTGAAGTAATCGAAACAAAAGAAAATTCAATGAACGTAAATTAAAAGAAACGAAATCTGGAAAGGAACAGCAGCATGTAACTATAACTCATCTGTTTGCTAATCGAAGACTATGAATAAACAATGAACAGAAATAGAACAGCAACATGAAATGAACAGCAATTACAATTCTAACATACTCAAGCAACTAGATTTCCATGCTTTAATTTTGTCGACAGCCACTCACCACGCAACAACCAATTATAGCAAATTATAAACTAATGGAACAGCAACTTAAATCAGATACAAATAGCAATAACAAGATAATTGAACGGTAGATGTGCTTCTTATAAAAGATGAAATAGCAATAACTTTGTATTTGATCTAACAACAGTAAACCAATTCTGTAATTGAAACAAGCATTAAGCACACTTCACACAACAGAAATAAAAGAATAGAAATACAAACAGCGAATCGCTCCACCAAGGTCGGGCCCTCAACCGCCAGTGAAAGCGTCGCTGGGCTACTGCAGAGCTTGAGAAATGGAACTAGAACGCATCTTTGTATTAATAAAACATGAATAGCTTTTACATCAGTTGCTCTTTGCTCACAAGATTCAAGGAATTACAGTGTTACAAAGGGAATTCAATAATCATCCATTGTTCTTTATCCTCCCCAATACACAATACATGCTCTCCTTTTATAATCAGAAGGAAGAGAAATTAAATAGAAAATATGATCACCCATAACAATATTGGATTGTTCCTAACAACTTGATCAACTGGAAAATACATTTCCAACAATCTTTCAACAAGAGCAAGGCGAATTTGGCTTTGCAGCCGAGATTTGGAGGACGGCCGCAACAACAAATCTGAGAAAATTGTGCTCAAAGAACTCTGTGTTTCTCTCAATACAGGCCGAATTTGGGCAAACCATTTTTTGAAAAAGTTAATTGGGCCCGTTCTAGACAAAACCCATGTTCCATATTTTCCAGATTCTTCTTCATTTGCCCAGAATCTTAACCGCAAAACTGTCACTTCTTATTCCAACGAATTTTTGAGTTGGAATATTTCATGATGATTTGGAAATCAAATCTACAATCTGGAAAATATCTTGGAGGCTAAAATGGTGAATGATATTACAAAATATATTAATAGACCATCATTGATAAAATTATGCATAATAATCATCAATTTATTAAAAATAAAGGAGAAGAAATAATATTCATCCATAAGAGCATAAATCATTATAAAATGGATTTATATAGTAAATTATAATAAATGATATGATAAAGAAGAGTGAAAATGGATGAAATAAGTGTTAAAAAGTGGTCGTATTCACGGCCCAACGGCACCAAAAAATCCAACGTCACCAATATCGCGATAAAAATATTCTTGGAAATATTGCACACATCTCAAACACTAATTCTAATGCACTCACATCCTAATGCATCTCTAACTTAAACCTTGATGCATAATACAATATGCATATTGTTGCACCAACAACCTTTTTCTTACTTATTCAATTCTTCTTATAAATAATTTTGAGCTAATATTTTTAGATTTTTTTTTCTAATTAAGTTTAGCTCTAGTCACGTGTGAATTCTTATTTTTCACTTATGTTCCACTTATGTTAAGTCTTCTTGATATTTTTTTGTATCCTTCAATCTCTTATATACTGCTATGAGGAAAGAAACTAAGTTTAATTATTCTTTTCTTGAATTTTGGAATTTTTACAGGGTTTAGTAGAGGTTTTATCTACATTGCCAAATTTAGTTGAGTACCAAATTTGGTGAAAATTTCACAAATATGGCTTATTATGCTAAAACTACTGCCAACTAGTCTATGTCGCTTTATCCAAATTTCGTTCACTGCCACTTTTGGGATGGTTGCCAAATATAGTTGTCAACTCATCATGACCACTAAATTCTTTGATGCTTTCCACCAAAAATGGCACAAAGCGCTAACTACCAATTCATTCATGCCTACATAATAGACCAGCAATGATAAGCACTTAAAGAATCTTGTTAAAGACCAAAGGGTTTAGCTTGTACTCCAAATCCTGTACACTAATCGTAAAGGTGCATGACACCTTTTTTAATGGCTTAAAGGCCCTTTACTCCTCGGTGCCCTTAACACATAAAACCATGTGAAACAACCCTAGGAACTTTTCCTAATGTATTTATGGAACGTTAAAAGATAAAAATATTTTTTTTTGTTGGTCTCCGTATGTTGGTCTTCATCTATCAGCTCATCAATGCGACGACCTCTAAGTCCCAGTCCTGGATGTGAAAATGAGTGGCATTTGATGTGAAATTCTCTATCCCAACCCCCATTTCTCGGCCTCCATATTTTTTTCATTTCCTCTAGGATTCTCCTCCTAAAACCATCAGGATTACGTGTCTATCCGCATCACACATGTTTACTTGCATGCCACCTTAGAATGATTGCCACTTGTCATGTTATGATTGGTGGCATGTGTCACATGTTCTCATGCCACTTGGCCAGCTAAAAAGACCAAATATGCATGCCATGTGTCCTAGATTCAAACTTCCATGCCACTAATTCTTATTTCATCGTCATAGTTCGTTGGTTACCCATCCAAAAATCTTCCTAGTGATTTTGAGAAACCCCCTAGTAGTTTTGAAATTGGGAGGGGGCGATCACTCATTTCAAATAGATCGTTGATCTATGGAGACGACAGTTTTGGAAAACCATAAATTAAGTGACGCCCCCCCCCCCCCCCCTCCTTTGGTTATTTTTGGCCCACTTGGCCACCTAATAAGTCCAAATATGCATGCCATTTTTCTTAGGTCCAAACTTCCACATCGCTAGTGCTTACATCATCATCATTTTTCATTGGTCAATCATCCAAAAAATTTCCTATTTATTTTGTGAACCGCCCTTAGTGGTTTTGAAATTGGGGGGGGAGGGCAGGGGGGGTTGGGGTTCACTCATTTCACCTGATTTTTTATCTATGGAGATGACCATTTTGGAAAAACATCAATTTAGTGACCCCCCCATTGGTTAACTTGCAATGAGGAAAGGGGTTGCTAATTTCATTTGATTTGATTTTCCCTCTTACATGTGTCATCATTAATCATCACGCCAAATTCCATATTTTCATTAAATTTTTGGAAACACCAAATTACTACAAGGTTTGGAGAGTGCCAATAATAATACCAAATTTTGGCCCTGAACCTTGATCTTTTGGCCTGCAACTTTGACCTTTCATAACTTTTGATCCCAGAGGGAATTTTAAAAGTGCATCACACCTTTGGAAAGGTCTTCTCAACGCCTATTCATCTGATAATTATTCTAGAGAATATAAGCTAACAACCTGAAGAAAAAATCAATCTGAATAAAATGCCCCATAAATACCTATTTTACCTAATAATTAATTTACCTTCAACCACATAATATTTTCCACTCCGTGACACTTCCTTTGACATCAATTCCAACACATTTCTAACATTCTTCCCCTTTGGAATTTATGGAAACCTGAAAACATTTTTGTCAGCCAATAATAATGTCAAACATGAAAGATAAACATGTAAGATTCATTGCTGGAAACGGGGAATGTAATATTCCCAAATGGGAAAAGCAGGAATATAGTGAAAAATACTGGAACAATAGTGTAAATCATCATATAAAATCAAGAGGCCAATTTTGAGACCTTTCATACGTTATAACAGCAGTAAAATATGCATAAATAATTGGCCATAAGATACATACCAATAATGTACAAGCCTCCAATGGAAAAAATCCCTCAAAATGAGGTGTTGCAACTATATACAAAAGCTGGAAGACTCTCACAGCACTATTTTAAAAGATCTGCTACATAAAATGATTATACATCAGATCTAGGGCTGATATGTGCCTCAAAAGATAGATCTATTACATATCTGAGCACTATACACCCTCCTTTGAAGAACCCCTTAAGGGTTTTCAGCAAAACATCGTGTACAAGATCGGGATATAGGCCCTAGGGGTAAAGACCCACAGCAAAATATAGATTTTGAAAGTGTGGCTAAGCTGATATGATCAATACAATAGCCTCCTCCAATAGATCCTCTAAGTGAAAGGAAAATCCCCTTCACTATAAACTCAGCTCTCCAAATGGTGTGCCAATCCACCCTGCAACTCCTCCTACAGAAATAATGTAGATCTGGAAGAAAACGACGTTGTAGGGATAAATAAACAATTGGATTGATGCCAAGATCTGAAAATATGCACAAGGGCTTCCCTTACTATCCTCCCAATGGAAAGGAAATATCCTCCACTGAAAATGAGCAATGGAATGACCCAGATCTAGTCTCCACTTACTGCAACTTGCAAAACAACCAAACCCTGAACAGGATCTGCACTGTAGATGAAAGAAGAAGCTTGGCCTTAAGCCTAATAGTGGAAAATGTAGTACAAGACTCCTGCAAGAGCTTCTAATGGAAGAGGTGGGATTCCTGATCAAGAACACCCTGTGCTAAACAACACTCAATCTTAGCTAAATAGCAAGAGAAAGATATATGTCTAAACAGACCATATATTCATAAAATCATATATCAACATACATAATCAATATGGCTGCCACCCTCTTCCTTAAATAAGATATGAGCTTGCAAACCCTAATCCCCATCCAAAAAAATCACTACTTTCACACAAATAATCTCCATCTAAAACGGTGTTGTCTCTCATTGATGACCACTCCTCCATGACAGCGTTGTTGATTTGGTCAAAGTTGACTTAGTCAAGGTGTTCCAACTCATTTTCACACCTAAGGGTGATCAATTAAGCTTCCAAGGTTTATCTATTTTCATATTGGCATTGATTTATTCATTATTAAGGATAATTATGGACCTCCATTGTCCTCTTATTCATTAAACAAAGTAGAAAAACAAAATTGAATATTCCAACTAGCTCATGGCTAATTAGGAATATTACAGTCCTCCCTTCCCAAATGTTGCTTGTTCTCAAGCAACTAACAAGGTAAGTGCTGCAAATCTTCATCATTGGTGACACCAACATGTGATAAGTGTTATAGCATCATTTGTCACCCTCATGTGATTCATGATTGTCTCTTTGGCCTTGGGCACCCATTCCCACAGACTTGAACAAAATTCATAAAAAACAGTGTTAAAAATCCCATACGCGGGTATGCCCAGACTTTTCTGCGTGTATGCATGATTCCATACACACTTTTCCATGTATGCCATTAAAATTATTAAAAAATATATAAAAATTCCCTATTTTCGGGCTGGGTTGATGGTTACTCCAGTAGTTCAACCACCCCTGCACATGGCCAACTATTTCCAACTGATTGAAACTACTTTGAGGGAGTATAAAAGCCCCTCATGTGCATGGCCTAAGGGAGAGAGAAATATATAGACATTATACTCTGTTGGAATCCCAATTCAAGTCTGATATCCCGTGCCTCCTGCACTTTCCCAGATTTTTACAAGAAACCCTTGTTTCCTGGAGATGTTCATCAGTTTATGTGTCATCTCGTGTGCACAAGTCTTGAAAGTATCTTAGCGAGGCAAGGGCAGGACGGATCCGGATGACGGTCTGTTCGAGGATCGTGGAAGGATTCAGGTGATCTCTCCACTTTTTACTACTGTACATGTTGTTCGTAATGAAGAAGAACCATCTTGTTCCTGAATTCACGTGTTAATATCTGCTTGCATATGTGAGAAGATTATTATTTAAGCATTTATTATTGTTTATATGATGTTTCATGTGGATTTCACTGACATTTAGGATAGATATATGCTGTACAACTAGATTTCTATGCACGTTTCTTCTTGGTTTTCAGGTTGAGGAGGAAGAAGGGTTGCTGGGGGTTTGGACCCTGCGGGATCTACATCAAACGTAGGATTACGGGTGAGTTCTACTATCGATGTTATCTAGTTTTTAGCATACAAGTGTGGTTGTGTGAGTCCTTCTTGAATAGCATGCCCTAATCTGTGGAATTTTTGACCCAACAAACCTCTAGGGAGTTATTTCCTGAAGCAATAAGCTTCCCTCATAAGCTAAGTGTCTACCAATCCATCCCTCCATGAATTGATCCTCCAAAGTTCTCATGAGATGCAAATAATCCATCCCACAATAAGACAATAGTTCAAATGAAATAAACATGGTTTTCCCAATGTTCTCCCTGAAACATGTAGCATAATGAACATGGATATTCTCTCTCCCATAGGGCACATACATTCCTCCCATCCTCCCTCCAAACATTCCCATAAAAAATATAAGAACATCATCAATGTATGGGATCAAAACTAAGTACATTCAAACAGAAATTTGTACAAATGGAGGTGGGTCATAGTTCCACATGTGGAACCAACACAGTAAATCTCCTGACTGCCTCAGATAATGATATGGTAAGTGGTTTCCCCACCACTTACTTGCTGCCCAATTCATCTCACCATGGCTAAAAGTGTGAGATATATTTGGTGCTTTTGGAATGCACCCACAATGATACAATATCTCCCTTTGTCCTCCAAGGGAGTGGCCATGTTCAAAAATGTTTATGGTGCAAAGTTGGCCATGAAGTTTATATGGAATAATGCTCCTTATTGGAGCTATGGCCTGCATATACATGGAAAAAGAATGCAAATGATCATCAAATGAAACATTAGGTACATAGGCATGATCTTTACCAAAAATTCTCCTCATACAAATGGAGTGGGGCATAGATATATCTCCTCTCATTCCAAAAGAGGAAAGAGGTGGCTGAATTAAATCCTTCATAGAGTCATGTCTCTCTCCCAACTCCACACGGTTCATGCATATTTGAAAATGTTGATATAGTTCCTCTTCAAATCCCTTCTAAGTGTATCTTTCCATGATAGTGTTGTAGGCCTTCATGGAATAAATATGGCTGAAAAAGAACCCTTCATAAGCCCTTTGTAGCAACTTCTCCTTGAGCTTGGAGGCTCTAGATAAGAAAATCCTACCATGATAATAGATGATTCCTTCTTGGACTGAATATCCCTCTTCATGTAGCTGGTCATCAAGTATCATGCATGTGAAAAGATTCTTGGAATAATCCACTAACAGTTTGGATTTCCAATATGGATCAATCTCCCACAGTGACAACGCTGATGATCTATCACAAAGAAAATTTGTCATATGGTTGCTTTCCTCCTTGACACCTCCCATGACAAAGGTATATGATGGAAGGTTTTTATCCCCTCCTTGTTGTTCTTCTTGCATATGCACATGCTCAAGTAAATATTGAAGCTTTTGGAAGTTAGTTTCCCATGGGAGGCTATCATCTATCCAATACTTCCTGGGTTTAGTCAAAGCATGCATGTGTGGCCACCATCTTCTATCATGTATGGAATATTTCTCTCTAAGTGAGATAATCTTTTGAGTCTCCATAGCCAAGGAATGTTCTCCTTGCCCCATGATGGTGTCATCCTCCAATCCTGCAACATTTTCTCTCAACGCAGTATGAGATGAAAGAGTGAGTAATGGTGATAGTGGAATAATATCTCCCTTCTCCCTTAGCCTACCCAAGACTCTCAACACTGTACCATGACATCTCAATGCTCCCATTCCTCTTGGATCTATGAATGGTGTATCATGATGTGAGACATGTCTCACCAAATCTGGATTAGGTGGCCTCCCAAGTGGTTTTCCATGACACAATGATGTCTCACGAGCCAATCTCATATGCATAATAGATGGGATTGTTAGGTCCTTTCTTCCACTGCACAAATGAGTCTGCCTCTTCTATGTATCAACCTTCTGAAATAGATAGGGGTGTGTTCTCCAAATCATATGATGTTGGTCCTTCTCCCTATCCTCTTCTTTCATCTTCAAGGTCTCCCAATCTATCAATGATGGAACATGCTGCTCATGGACTATGCCTTGATCTTCACATGTGAGATTCTTTGGAATTTCTTGCAAGGGCACAAGAATTCCTCTCATTGGAGAAATTACTCCATCTTCCTCTCTATGAGGTACTAGATCTGCTCCGGATGTGATAGCACTGTTACCTATTACCTTCTCTTCCCCTTCATCATGAATGGATATTTCCTCATCTTTCCTCATCATCATTAAGAGGTGTCTTCTCAACTTAGTGTTCCTAAATTGATGTCATAAATTGTCAACCAGGGCTAGTAAACTGTTGAAGTGAAGTGCACTATATGTGCCTAGGTATCTGTTTCTCACTACGTTGTGTTTAGTGTTTTTCAAATGTTTTTGGTTTTGTGTTTTTATTCTAAGGGAAAAAGAACTAAGTGTTGGTAAAAAGAAGTTGTTGGTCATACTAAAACAGAGCAAAACCTATTCTAAACTATGTATGGCACTTGAGAACAGAAAATGCAATACTTTAACAAGAGAAATAACTCATAGCATGAACTCAATAACTCATAACATGAACTCAGTCCAATTCATTCATTAGAAATATGTTGGAATAATTTGAGAAAAGGATGAATTTAATGTAATGAGGTTCTTCTAAGTAAACAAAAATCTACAATATCACAGAGAAAATCTCATCCATGGCTAGAAGTTTATTGGAACACATTTGGAAACAGATAGTCTGCAACCTAGTGAAGAATTCTACTCTAAATTAACCTATGACACCGAAATTAATCCATTCCACAACTCAAAATATCACTGTTAAACCTCATTCAAGAATCTTTTGGAATAGCTTTGGAGAAGAGACAGTTTGTGAAATTATGAGAGGTTGCAGAACAGTCAAGACTTCAAAATGACATTACCAATTCTTGTTCCTATGATGATGATGTATTAGTAGAAGTTAAGAACGGGAGTGGTTTGTAAATAATGAAGACCATCAAGTCTAACTTAACAACTAGAATACAACTGAATAATAAAACTAAAAATACAATGGATAAAACTGAACTAGAATGCAATCATTCAGACTTGAAATACAGTGAACAGAATTGAACTAGAATTCCATTAACCTCCGGAGTTTTACAACTAAACTAAAATGCAACTAATCACTGAAATACTACAGCTTTGTCTCATTCGGTGTTAGTGGTATTTTGGAACAATTCATAGAACAAGACTGGCTGTAACATGTGATGTAAATGAGCATAAAAACATAAAGTTCAAAAAAATGCAACTAAGCTCTAAAACACCACAGCTAAGTCTCATTCAGTGTTAGTGATATTTTGGAATAATTCGTAAGAACAAGACTAGCTGTAACAATTGATGTAATTGAGCACAAAAACGTAAAGTTCAGAAAAATGAAACTAATTCCTAAAATACTATAGTTATATCTCATTCAATGTTAGTGATATTTTGGAACAATTCGTAAGAATAAGACTAGCTGTAGCATCCAATGCAAGTGAGTATAAAACAAAAAGTTCAGAAAATTGCTTAAGCTAGGAATGCAACAAGGTTAAAGTTACTTATCTAAATAATGTGCACAGAGCTTCTCGGGCAGTAGGGGCCCTCTACCACTGGATTAGCATACAAATCTCCTCAATATTGCCTTAGATCTTGCAATAAAGTGGTACTTCTTTCATTAAAGGAAAAGTATTTCAAAAACAGAGTATTACAGTCTTTTGAGATCTAGCAACAAAACATCAATCTAGCTAGTTATCTCTCAGTATTCCAAGTCATTCTTATAAAAGAAATACATAACTACCCTTGAGAAGAAATATGAAAAAGTGTCTTTTTCAATCAAAATCAAATTAGAACTCTTATGGAAGCCTCGTACTTTGTCGGAGACATCTGTAGAGTCCCTGTCCTGGTAGGAATCTGCTTCTTAGCTTTGATCTCTTCCACGTGCATAACCACCTGTAGATTCTTGCTCAGACTTCGTAGAGAGAAATAAATGTTGTGGGAGTGTTGTGGAATTCAACCATATGCGTTTTTCCTTGAAGTGACACCTGTAACCTGTCAGAACATGAAGATAGCTGCGGAATAGGCGACTGGCTACAGAACGGCTGCATTCTGTAGCTGAGTCTAGTCAAAAATTACTACAACAACAAAACCATGAAAATATAGCAATTCAGTCATTGTATACATTCCTAAAGTGACTTTAATCAATACTATTGACCATTTAAGCCTGTAATTGATAAGGTACAAAGGAAATGAAGTGAAATTTGGTGAAGGGAAAGGACATCTTTGGGGCTCAACATACCCCCACTGCAAATTTTTTGCATGTCCTCATGCAATCAACTCATATATTCTGAGACTTCTGCTAGGAAATCTAGGTTCCTTCTTCTGCTTTTCCTGATAGTCAATGGCCTCCTAGGCTTCTTTATGACCAACTTGAATCTCAAATCTATAAGTGCCCTGCTCAACTTTTTGTTTTTCTTCTTCAATTTCTCACTAGCCTTGTACAATTTTTCTATTTGTAGAGAGAGAGTTGTATTCATATCACTTTTTAGCTTAACCTGCTCCCTTAAAATATCATTCTCATTCTTGATATGCCTATTGAGTACTTCTAACTCATATTTATCTCTTCTTAGCATATCAATTGCAGATTCTGGTGGGCTAGGAGTTCTGTCTCTACTTTCTGAGGCTCTCTTCTCTAATGTCTCAACATAATTATAAATTTGTTGTTGTGTTGGGTCTATCTCTAGAGCTCCTTCATCAAGATCCTCCTCGTACTGGTACTCAGGTGATCTAGCAGTTGATGTCTCTTCATCCTTAATTTTTATAATTCCCGTTTGTCTAACCCCTGTTTTCTTCAATATACCTCTAAGCCTGTGGCTTCGTCTTGGTTGAGATGGTCCTTCACCTCTCTCCTTGGCATACCTTCTTATCATCTTCTCCTTTTTAAGTTGTTTCTTAATTTTAGCCAATTTCTCAGAAATTATCTCCTCACTGTCCTCTTGTATGGACTTACCAGTTTTAGTTTCAACAGATTTGGAAATTTTCCTTCTCCTGCTTCTTCTTGTAAGTTTGCCTTCAAATGGAGAATCCTTGGGTTCTTCAAAGTGATTCCTCACTATAAACTCATCCCAATTGTCTCCCACATTTCTCAAATGATGTTCAATTAGGATTTTAACTAGGCCATGGTGGTACAAAGTGGTTTCCAGGAATTGAACCCTCTTTTGAACATTAGAGGCCATTCTCTTCAGACTATGAAGTAGGAAAAAGGGTAAATTGATTTCTTCATCTAAGAAATGCATCATTAGCCAAATATGATAAATATATAAGGTACCAAACCTTCCCTCACAAGTTATAAAATTTTGCAAAATGAGTAACATATTCCGCCATTTATTCTTCAGTGCTGAGCTAGGAATGCCCTTCTTAAAAATGGAAACATCTATACCTGGTGTTTTAAGCATTTGCCTCCATGCCTCATTATAAAATTCCCTATTTTTGAACCATCGTTCTCCTTGCCTAGGGAATTTCACTGCTTCTGCAATGAAATCTTCTGTAATAGTGAAATTAACATCTCCTATTTCGACTTCTGCTCCATTGAAGGACCGTGCAAATGTTTTAGTTACCTCTTTCTGAAAACCATTGAATATTTCCAAAAATTGTAACCATCCAGCCTGCTCTAGCATTTCTTTAATTTGTGGGTAACCCTCCAAGTATTTGCTTCTGACTGGTTCGGACCTTACTATGAAACTCGTGGCTTCTCTTCTCAACCTTCAATGTACTGCTCTTCTATCCACGGTGAAATAGCTATTAAAGAGTTATTTTTAACCCAAAGGTGTTTTCTCTGTTTATGCACTAGGAATTAGCTACGGAAGGATGATATGAAGAGGTTATAGAATGAGTGAAATGTAGTGAGGGCGATTTACACAAATTAATGAGTTCGAGAGCCATCATGGGAGAAAAAACCACAGAAAAATTTCGTGAGAAATTCAAAATCATCACTGAATACTTCAGCCTAGTGACGTGACTAATTAGGTCACTTCAGCACTTAACCGTTAAGTTTTAAATGATGATTTGATATGGCGGAGTGGAGGGGATTTTTTCCAAAGTTTTTATGATAGGTTTAATAGGCATGATCAACACGAATAATTAAAAAAAAATTTGAATCATACATGGCTTAACTATACTATAACTTTCATATTCTGTCATCATAATAATTTTACAACTTTACCTTTGCTTTTCCTTTAATTTCTGTGGTTTTGATATGCTTTGTTCTCCTTTTAAAATCATTGATTCTTCAGTATTCATAATTCCTTTGATTTTTCTTGTTGACATAGGTGTGCAAGGTCAATTTTTTGCTGAACAAGTGTTGTTGGATAATTGCCTTCAGGATATCTGGCTACAGAATGTCTAGCTGGCTGCAGAATGTCTGACTGGCTGCAGAATGTACCTGTAGGAACTTTGAAACATTGAATGGAATTTTGTATGAAATGGATCATGAAATATGGTGGAATGTCTCAGGAGTGAAGTGAAATGTAATGGAATGAAATGAATCACAATTGTGAAGTGGAATGAACCATAAAAGTGGTCTGCATTTCGTGATTTGTAATACTCAATTTGCAGAAAGAGATCAAATTTATAAATCTGAGATGGAAATGAAATGTACCATGAAATGGAGTGAATGAAGTATGGATGAATGGAGTGAATTAAA
Organism: Pinus albicaulis; assembly: GCA_034641835.2. Taxonomy (NCBI): domain Eukaryota; kingdom Viridiplantae; phylum Streptophyta; class Pinopsida; order Pinales; family Pinaceae; genus Pinus; species Pinus albicaulis. Next base: position 448,955,035 of record CM076582.1, on the reverse strand, counting down.
TATGAATGAATGGAGACATGATGGAGTGATACTTATGATTTTGTGATAGCTAATTGCAAAAAAATAACACATTTGAAAAGCTAAAGTGTTAGAAGGATTCTAATTTTCACTTTATCTTTTCTGTATAAACATGCTAATCAGTGATTAGTTTTCATGTTTATACTTTATTTTATTTTATTTTTCATTTGAATTCAGAAAATTCAACTAAGTTGATCAAGAAGAAAAATTCTTCTTCATTAACTTCACATTACTTTTTTCCTTGAATCTCTTGACAAATTCTTGTCTTGAAAGTGGCTTATGATACAGCTTCATTCTATGACCATTTAAAAGAAAAGTGACCTTCTCTTCATCTATTGTCCTAATTTTTATTTCTCCATTGTCAAAAATTCTCATAATTGCATATGGCCCAAGACAATGCGTTTGGAATTTACCTTGAAAATATTTGAACTTTGAATCAAACAAGAGAGCTCAGTCACCTTCTTTGAAATTCTTTTCCTTGATGTAATTATCATGCAATCTAGTCCTTTTCTATTGGACTATACTTGTTTTCTAGACTGCATCTTGTCTGATCTCATCCAATTCATTAATCTGCTCCAATCTGTGCTTTTATGCCTCTGTTAGATCAAGTCCTAGCTGAACTGTCATTTTAAAAGTTTGAATCTGAAACTCTATGGGAAACAAAACTTGTTTTCCATAAAAAAGTTCATAGGGAGTATGACCTGTTGTGCTTCTCCATGTAGTTCTATAGGCCCACAAGGCTTCAGGAAGCCTCTCTGCCCAATCTCTTCTATGTAAATGAACAGTCTTTCTTAGGATTCCTTCAATGACTTTATTGGTAGATTCCACTTGACCATTTGCTTTCGGATGATAGGGAGTAGATTTTATGTGTCTGATTTTGTACCTCTCCATCATTTTTTCCACTATACTTGATGTCAATTGAGCTCCTTGATTTGTAACAATTTCCCTTGGGAAACCAAAACGAGTAAAAATATCCTCAAAAAGAAAATTAACTACAGATGCTTTAGTAGAAAAAAGTAATGGCTTAGATTCTACCCATTTGGTAACATAATAAATGCAAATTAATATATATTTCTTTTGTCTTGATGGAGGACTAATAGGTCCTACAAAATCTAAAGCCCTTTTTCAAAAGATTCAATATGTACCTGAGGCTGCAATGGCATCTCACCTGAAGGAGAAGGTTTCCCTACCCTTTGAAAATTGTCACACCTTTTGACATAATCTTTAGCATTTTTAAAAAGGGATGGCCAATAGTATCCTAAATGAAGGACCTTATAAGCGGTCCTCTTATCAGAAAAGTGTCCGCCACAAGGTTCATCATGACATGCCTTGAGGATCTCACGCATCTCATCTTCCCGAACACATCTTCTAATGATAAAATCTGGACCTGTTTTATATAACTCATTAGCAACCCATGAATATTTTTCACTGTCATAAATGATCTTTCTTTTGTCTCTTGTATTCATTATTGAAGGAAATCTCCCTAAAACTAAATAATTAGCAATGTCAGCAAACCAAGGAGTCTGAGTAGAGATTGCAGAAAGATATTCATAAGGGAATTGATCTTCAACTGGAGTGTTATCCTTGATGTTTTGGAGTCTAGATAGGAAATTAGCTACTGCGTTTTGTTTTCCAAGCCTATCTAGAATGGTAATTTTGAATTCTTGTAAAAGAAATAACCATATTATGACTCTGCCATTAGTAATTGATTTGTTCATTAGATATCTAATTGCAGAGTGATCTGTGTAAAATAATTTTCATAGCCTATTATATAGTGTCTGTATTTGTTTATGGCATGAACAATAGCTAAAACCTGTTTTTCAGTTACAGCATAATTTAACTCTGAAGGAGTCAAATTTTTACATGTATAGTAGATGGCATAAGGAATCAGGTCTTTTTGTCCCAATACTGCTCCTAAAGCTGTATCTGAGGCATCTGTTGAAATATGAAAGGGTAACTTCTAGTTAGGTCCCCTTAAAATAGGTGCTTCAGAGATTTTTGTTTTTAGTGTTTCAAAGGCTAACTGGCAATCAGGATTCCACTTGAATTCACAGTCCTTGGTAAGTAATTTGAAAAGTGGAGATGCTATCTTGGTGAAGTTTTCTATAAACCTTCCATAGTATCCTGTAAATCAGAGAAAACTCCTAACATCTTTTTGACAACTTGGAATAGATAAGTTAGAGATGACTTCAACTTTTGACTCATCAACTCTAATCCCATCCCCTGAAATGTGATGTCCCAAAACAATTCCTTCAGTAAACATAATAAAACACTTCTCATGACTTAATGAAAGATTTTCTTCTTTACATCTCTTTAAAACTTTTTCCAAGTTTTCTAAAGCTTCTTCAAATGTGTTTCCATAAACTATGAAATCATCCATATATACCTCTACACAATCATGTATTAGATCTGAAAAAATTCCTAGTACTGCCCTTTGAAATGTTGCAGGTGCATTGCATAATCCAAATGGCAATACTTGGTAAGCATAGGTACCCCAAGGACAGGTAAATGTGGTTTTGTCTTGATCTTCAAGTGATACTTGGATTTGGTTATAACCACTAAACCCATCTAAAAATGAGAAGTACTTTTTGCCAGCTAATGTATCTAACACCTGATCTATGAAAGGTAGAGGAAAATGATCTTTAAGAGTAGCTTTGTTTAATTCTCGGTAGTCAATACATACCCTCAATTTACCATCTTTCTTTGGCACAATTACCAAAGGAGAAACCCACTAACTATCTAAAATGGGATAGATAAAGTTGACATTTAACAATTTCTGCAATTCTTCCTTAACAATCTCCCTAAGATTTGGATTCATCCGTCTCTGAGGTTGTCTGATTGGTTTACAATTTTCCTCTATGTAGGTGTGATGAGTGAAAGTCTTAGGGCTTATCTCTTTCATATCAGTGTACTCCCATGCATATGTAGAAGAATGTCTCTGTAAGATCTTGACTAGCTCTTCTTGTTGAGATTTCTCTAGGTTCTTGTTTATGTTTAAAGTTTTGCCTAGAAATATCTCAATTGTAGAGCTGCCAAATTTATCCATGGAATAAAGAGACATCTGTCTTGATGATAAAAACTCAATGTTGGATTCTTCTTGAAATTTTTCATGTTTGTATTCTGAAGAGGATTCAAAGTTCTCTAAGGTATTCAGAATCTGGCTATCTTCACTAATTTCTAAAATTGTGAAGAGAGGTTGTAAGTATTCTTCATCCTCTATCAATTGAGTATCATCTAATTCTGTAATTTTTTTTGTTAGAGGATACAAGGTAAATTTCTTGGTTGAACTACCATCAGAGATGTACATATCACCGGATCTACAACTAATGAAATCATCAGCTGTAGCTAACCAAGGTCTTCCTAATATAATAGGATTCCCTCTTAGATTATTCTTAGGAGTTAGGATCATAAAATCCACAGGATACTCCCAAGAATATAGGGACACTGGAATGTCTTCTATTACCCCATCAGGTTTGATCACAGATCCGTCTGCTAATTGTAATAATGTGGGTGTAAAAATAAGATTAGGAAGTTTCAGTTTATCCATGATTTGTCTACTCATGATATTGATTGCTGCTCCTAAATCAATAAGTGTGTTTTGGATCTCAGTTCCATTAATGTGTATTTTAACAACTGGATTTCCTGGGTCTAGATACTTTGGAATAGCAATCTTACCCATTATTATGTCTGTTATTTTTCCTGCCAGTTGAATTTTCTTTGTCTCTCTTATTCTTTTTCTTGTTTTCTTCATGCTCAACTCCTTTATTGTCTTTGCTAAGATTGGAATTTCCTTGATCGCTTGCAATAATGGGATCTTAATACAAACATTTCTCAGCTCATCTAGGAAATCATAATTAGGCACCATAATTTGTTTTTCTACACCTCTATCAATTTGTAATCTTTCTGGAAAGCGAGGTGTAGAAGTGGATGTTGATGGCTGTTCTAATATAGGAGTTGAAATTATTGGTTCTTTTTGTTTTGATTTTTAAATATTTGGGTCTTGAAAAGACGTGTCTTCTTCAAGACTTTTATTTACCCATAGAGAATCTTCCTCAGAGTTGTTTTGCTCTTGTATGATAACAGAAGGTTTCCTCTTTTCAAATATTCTTCCAGACCTAAGTTGAACATCACTAAGGTCTAAAGGAGTGATCAAATAAGTTGGAAACTGTTGGCCTTCTATCATGTATGTGTTCTGAGGATTTTTATTGTTGGGGTTTGGTATGGGTTGGGCAGGCAACTAATTTTTTTTCTAAGGAAATGGTAATGGAAGTGGTGAATTTTGATGTTGTGGATTTTGATGATTCTGTTGAGGATTTTGTTGAAAATTTTGTTGAGGAGGGAAATGTGGATATGGTGGATAGGATGGTGGATATTGATAGTACTGAGAGTATCTTCCATAGGGATTTTATGCTCCTTGTGCCCAAGTTTGAGATTGATTTTGAAATTGGGGCCAAGGTTGCTGCCAAGAATTCCAATTTGGTGGGGGTTGATTATATAGTTGATCATGGAATCCTTGTGTTTGAGGTCCTTGCCAAGGCCTCCTAGAGACAAAATTGAGAGATTCTGTGGAATTTATAGGAGTTTCTTCTTGAAAGACAACCTTAAGACTAGGAAGTGAAGGACATCTCTTGGTCTCATGTTTTTCTGAAAAAATTGCACAGGTCTCTACTACTTTTGCATCCAAAGGGCACTCTCTCAAGGCATGCTTCTTTCTACATTTGGGACAAAAAATTGCTAAGGCATCAGATTCAGCTTTTTGCTTGTTCTGTAACTTAAGGGTGTCTATTTGTTCACTAAGACTCCCTAAAATATCAGATTTGAATTCATCAAGCATATGTCCTAGTTCTGCCCTACTTACTGTCCCAGAAGCAGACTTACTTGCCCTTGCAAGAGCAAGGTCTCTTGGTCCTTTTACAGTTTTAGATTTCCCTCTTGAAAGGTTGATACATAATTCAGCTATTTCAGGTAATGTGAGCTGAGATATATCCTCTTTTCCCATCATGTTAAAGATATCTAACCATTTATCCCTAATTGTCTTCAACAAGAGAGCTTTCAAAGTGTCTTGGTCTAGGTTTTCCATTTTTTCTCTTTTGATATTATAGTAAAACCTCTCCAACAAATATTCCAAATTTTCATCCTCTTTTTGTAACATTTTAAACACTTCCTCCTTATGGTTGACTGGCATACAGTAATCCAAATACCTCTCTAAGAATACCTGTTTCATGTCTTCCCATGTCCTAATAGAACTGTTGATCAAACTCATAAACCATTTTAATGCTGCTCCTTTCAATGTTGAAGGAAATAGTTTAAGTTTTTGGGCATCTTGTAAGTAATCATAGGTTCTATAGAGGACTTTAAATTAAAATAGGAAGGTTTCGGGATCTTTAGTTTTGAGTCCATAAAAGTTTGGAAGGACAGAGGGTGAAATTTTTTTCATAGTTGCATTGGTTTCTTCATCTACTATAGGAAACCCAAAAGAGCTTCCCATTTCTCTTCTACCTCTTCCTCTGCCTCCTTCTTCACCTCTACCTCCTTCTCCTTCTGCACCTCTACCTCCTTCTCCTCTACCTCTACCTCTACCCCATCCAAATAGTGTGTGTTCTCAATTAAAAACTCCTCCTCCCCCTTCTTCTGCCATAGTTGATTCTTCTGTGGAAGTTGAAAACTTTATGTCCCTTGCAGGGGTTCCTAAATCTTCTTCTAAGACAGGTTCAGTGGGTAAAGTAGAAGGTATTTCTAATGGAATATCTGATCTTAACTCCTTTGGAAGTCTAGGATCAGTAAAGGATGGAATGTGGGTTTGAGTTGGAGGTGTGTTGGCTCCTGGTCTTGGTGAAAAAAGTGGTGTTCTAGGAATCAGGCTTCTGCTTCTTATGAATCTACCCATTGAATCTCTTTCTCTACGCATATCATTGTTTTTGGGAGGTAAGAAATAAGGCTACCTAGTTACACTTCCCCGGAAACGGTGCCAAAATGTCTGCTCACTTAGTGTTCCTAAATTGATGTCATAAATTGTCAACTAGGGCTAGTAAACTGTTGAAGTGAAGTGCACTATATGTGCCTAGGTAATTATTTCTCACTTATGTTGTGTTTCGTGTTTTTTCCAATGTTTTTGATTTTGTGTTTTTATTCTAAGAGGAAAAGAAATAGTTGTTGGTAAAGAGAAGTTGTTAGCCACACTAAAACAAAGCAAAACCTATTCTAAACTATGTATGGCACTTGAGAACATAAAATTCAATACTTTAACAAGAAAAATAACTCATAGCATGAACTCAATAACTCATAACATGAACTCAGTCCAATTCATTCATTAGAAATATGTTGGAATAATTTGAGAAAAGGATAAGTTTAATGTAATGAGGTTCTTCTAAGTAAACAACAATCTACAACATCATAGGGAAAATCTTATCCGTGGCTAGAAATTTGTTGGAACACATTTGGAAAAAGATAGTCTACAACCTAGTGAAGAATTCTACTTTAAATTAACCTATGACACTGAAATTAATCCATTCCACAACTCAAAATATCACTGTTAAACCTCATTCAAGAATTATAAATCTTTTGGAATAGCTTTGGAAAAGAGGCAGATTGTGAAATTATGAGAAGTTGCAGAACAGTCAAGACTTCAAAATGACATTACCAATTCTTGTTCCTATGATGATGATGTATTAGTAGAAGTTAAGAACAGGAATGGTTTGTAAATAATGAAGGCCATCAAGTCCAACTTAACAACTAGAATAAAACTGACTAATAAAACTAGAAATACAATGGATAAAACTGAACTACAATGCAATCATTCAAACTTGAAATATAGTGAACAGAATTGAACTAGAGTGCCATTAACCTCCGGAGTTTTACAACTAAACTAAAATGAAACTAATAACTAAAATACTACATCTATGTCTCATTCGGTGTTAGTGGTATTTTGGAACAATTCATAGAACAAGACTGGCTGTAACATGTGATGTAAATGAGCATAAAAACATAAAGTTCAAAAAATGCAACTAAGCTCTAAAACACCACAGCTAAGTCTCATTTAGTGTTAGTGATATCTTGGAATAATTCGTAAGAACAAGACTAGCTGTAACAATTGATGTAATTGAGCACAAAAACGTAAAGTTCAGAAAAATGCAAATAATTCCTAAAATACTACAGTTATATCTCATTCAATGTTAGTGATATTTTGGAACAATTCGTAAGAATAAGACTAGCTGTAGCATCCAATGCAAGTGAGTATAAAACACAAAGTTTAGAAAATTGCTTAAGCTAGGAATGCAACAAGGCTAAAGTTACTTATCTAAACAATGTGCACAGAGCTTCTCGGGCAGCAGGGGCCCTCTACCACTGGATTAGCATACAAATCTCCTCAAGATTGCCTCAGATCTTGCAATAAAGTGGTACTTCTTTCATTAAAGGAAAATTATTTCAAAAACAGTGTATTACGGTCTTTTGAGATCTAGCAACAAAACATCAATCGAGCTAGCTATCTCTCGGTCTTCCAAGTCATTCTTATAAAAGAAATACATAACTATCCTTGAGAAGAAACAAGAACAAGTGTCTTTTTCAATCAAAATAAAATTAGAACTCTTATGGAAGCCTCGTACTTTGTTGGAGACATCTGTAGAGTCCCTGTCCTAGTAGGAATCTGCTTCTTAGCTTTGATCTCTTCCACGTGCATAACCACCTGTAGATTCTTGCTCAGACTTTGTAGAGAGCAATAAATGATGTGGGAGTGTTGTGGAATTCAATCATATGTTTTTTTCCTTGAAGTGACACTTGTAACCTGTGAGAACATGAAGATAGTTGCGGAATAGGCGACTGGCTACAGAATGGCTGCATTCTGTAGCTGAGTCTAGTCAAAAATTACTACAACAACAAAACCATGAAAATATAGCAAGTCAATCATTGTATACATTCCTAAAGTGACTTTAATCAATCCCATTTACCATTTAAGCCTGTAATTGATAAGGGAAAAAGGAGATGAAGTGAAATTTGGTGAAGGGAAAGGACATCTTTGGGGCTCAACAAGAGGCTCTTTGTTTAGTTCCTCTTTTGAAAAAGAGATCTCCATGTCTTCCTTTTGAGAAGAGAGTTTTTTGTGAAATGGGGATCTTACCTCTAGCAATGTATTCTACAAGTTTTTAACCCCCTCAATAGCATTATGGAATGGATTTGGGTTTATAGATCCTTCCAACTCATGCAAAGGTTTTGTTTTTTAAGGCTTGGCTAGCTCAACCAAGGATGTTTCAGAATGTTTTTCATCAAATATTCTCACTAACCTCCTAGTGAACTTTGCATAAGTAGATACATTTACATGATTCAAGGAATAAGTTTCATAAAACCACCAGGCATAAGCCTTACCTTAAAGATGTAGCATTGCTACTCTAATGGCCTCATATTCTGAAAATTGGTGTTACTGCAAATAGGTGTTTAGCTTCTTCACCCAAGCCCTAGCTATGCATCTAGGTGACCCATCAAAAGTAGATAAAAAGAATCTACCCAAATCATGCTACTTGCACCTTTTTCTTCTATCATGGTTGCTAAGTCTTCTATTCTCCTTGATCTTGTAAAACCCTTGGAAGTTTAGATGATCTTTGAACCTCTAAGATTGAGATTCATACTCTTGAAGATAGTCACTAAGAGTCTTCTCCTTTGGTACGTCTCCTTCCTCCATCTCTCTTGCTATGAACATAGGCATGGTAGAGTGTTGTAGATCTAATAGTGTAGCTAAATGCTTACACCCAAAATGTGAGAATATAGAGCTTTCTGCATGTACAAGCTCTTTTGGAGAATTTCTACATATCTCCCTCCTTATTCCTATGTTATCTTTGTTAATGCCTTAAATAGTTTGGAAAAGAAGTCTTGAGAACTCCTTCCTTTTTATTCCTCCTGAAAAAGGGGTTTTACCCTTGCCTTCTATTTCATCTTTATAATCATACTTCTGATTTCTTCTGAGATACCTCTTCTCTCTATTTATAAGAGGATCTCCTTCTTCATATGACATATTGGCTTTTCAAGGTGCACAGGTTGTGCCAATATTATGCTCTGATACCACTGTAATATTCCCAAATGGGAAAAGCAGGAATATTGTGCAAAATGTTGGAACAATAGTGTAAATCATCATATAAAAGCAAGAGGCCAATATGGAGACCTTTCATATGTTATAACAGAAGAAAAATATTCATAAATAATGGGCCATAAGATACATAAAAATAAAGTATACGCCTCCAATGGAAAAAATCCCTCAAAATGAGGTGTTACAACTATATATAAAAGTTGGAAGACTCTCACAGCACTATTTTAAAATCTCTGCTACATAAAATGATTATACATCAGATCTAGGGCTGATATGTGCCTCAAAAGATAGACCTATTATAGTTTTGAGCACTATACACCCTCCTTTGAAGAACCCCTTAAGGGTTTTCAGCAAAACAACATGTAAAAGATGGGGATCTAGGCCCTAGGGCTAAAGATCCACTGCAAAATAAAGATTTGGAAAGTGTGGCTGATCTGATATGATTAATACAATAGCCTCCTCCAATAGATCCTCTAAGTGAAAGGCAGACCCCCTTCACTAGAAAATCAGCTCTCCAAATGGTGTGTCAATCCACCCTGCAACTCCTCCTACATAAATAACGCAGATCTGGAAGTAAACTGCGTTATAGGGATAAATAAATAGTTGGCGTGATGCCAAGATCTGAAAATATGCACAAGGTCTTCCCTTACTATCCTCCCAATGGAAAGGAAACCTCCTCCACTGAAAATGAGCAATGGAATGACCCAGATCTAGTCTCCACTTGCTACGACCTACAAAACAACCAAACCCTCAACAGGATCTGCGCTATAGATTAAAGAAGAAGCTTGGCCTTAAGCCTGATAATGGACAATGTAGTACAAGACTCCTCCAAGAGCTTCTCAATGGAAGAGGTGGGATTCCTGATCAGGAACACCCTATGCTAAACAACACTCAATCTCAGCTAAATAGCAAGAGAAAGATATATGTCTAAACAAACCATATATTCAGAAAATCATATATCAACAAACATAATCAATATGGCTGCCACCCTCTTCCTTAAATAAGATATGAGCTTTCAAACCCTAAGCCCCATCCAACAAAAGCACTACTTTCACACAAAGCATCTCAATCTAAAACTACACTATCTCTCATTGATGACCATTCCTCCATGACAGCGTTGTTGATTTGGTCAAAGTTGACTCAGTCAAGGTGTTCCAACCCCTTTTCACACCTAAGGGTGCTCAATTAAGCTGCAAAGATTTATCTCTTTTCATATAGGCATTGATTTATTCATTATTAAGGAGAATTATGGACCTCCATTGTCCTCTTATTCATTAAACAAAGCAGCAAAACAAAATTTAATAGTCCAACTATCTCATGGCTAATTGGGAAAATTACAGGGAAGCACACTCAAAAATACTTTCTTTTTTTTGTTCATTCTCCCTCCTTATATATCAATGAAATTTTTTTACTTATATCTCCCAATGATTATGCAATGTTTTTTACATATCTCTCCCAATAATTATGTAATTTTTTGGAATTACTTCTCCCCCTTTGACATCAATGAAAAAAATTCTCACCTTGCAACTAATATCCCCCTGTCATTCTTATCTTGTGGAATTGAAATCTCCTTCTCATGTTGATTGCTTCAACTATCTATGTTCTGATATCAACATTCACCTTCTTCCATGTGGAGAATATTTAGTTTAGAGAAGAGTGAGTAATCACTCCAAATATCTGCCTTAAGTACTCAAATTGATCTCTTTGGAGAGGTTTTGATAAAATATCATCCAACTATTCTTTTATAGGTACATACTCCAATTTTACAATCTGGTTTGCATATTGTTCTTAGAGGAAATGGTACTTGATTGGAATATGCTTTGTTTTGGAATGGGAAATATATTTCCTAGATATTTTTATTCCACTTGTGTTATCATATATGATTGGTATGGGCTCTTCATATATCACATGCACCTCTTGTCAAGTGTACTTAATTTGGAATAGCTAAGTGCAAGAAGAAGTTTTTTTTATATATTATTCCTCGGCAATATAAAGAGAAATTGAATCCATCTTTCTAATCAACCAAGACATAATGAATTCACCAAGAATTAAAGAACCAACACTAGTTCTTTGCACGACATCTACATCAACTACCCAATCGGCATTAGTAGAGTCAGTTAGTGAAAAATCTTTACCTCTAGGGTACCAAATACCATAGTCCATATTGGCTCTCAAATATATGAGAATCCTCTTTGCTGCTAGGAGATGACTTTGTCGAGGGGAGGCTTGAAATATTCCAACAATACCAACTACCTGCATAATATTTGTTATAGAGGTTTTCAAATATAAAAGGATTACAACAATATATCTATATAAAGTCTGATCCACCTCTGGTGACTCATCAACCTTATTTATTTTACATCTAGTGACCATTGGAATGCTTACCAAAGATAATTCCTCCAAACAAAACATCCATGACTTATACAAATGACTCAATTATAGTTTTTTATCAACTCTCCACCCATGAGATCAATAATAAAAATTATTCTATAGCCCCTAGCAACTCGGTTTAAAAAAATACCTATTAGGGAAAACATACTCTTACTTACCAACAGCCTCTCTTGACCATACAATAATAAATCATCTCAGCATGATACTTCACTCTGAAAAATCTAATGGAAGCAGGACCATACAAACATCACCATGTAATAGACTCAACAGAAAGTTCAACAACATCATCAATGACCTCAATTTTTTCATACATATGTTCATATTTTCCTTGCAAACATAATTTTATCAATTAGCTACAATATAGGGGCACTCATCTTCCAATGTTCATCACTCTACCTCTAGCGTACTTTGTGCACAACCACATAATACATGGCATATCATAGTCATATTTCATGAACTCGTTCATCCAATCACACCAACCTTTGTATAGGATAAGGAAACTACATCAACATATACATAAAATTGTTTAGGAAGAACTTCAATAAATTTTCTCCATCATTGTTTACTCAATTATGGTTTCCATTGACCCTGCAAATCACACCATCAATCATACTCCATACTTCTTGACAATTCTTGAGATCAAATTTCTCTAAATAGGGTTGTTTGCTAATACTAATTGTACCATCAATACCAATTGGAAGTTTATATTTTACTATTATATGTGTAGCTCCCCCTTATTTTATGCCTTCTTATCCTTTCTTGCATTCAAAATGACTATTGATACTTCATGAATAGAGAGCTCACTAAGAATTTTTGATCTAATTTTCAATCAAAATATTTTATCTAGCATAAACCCTTATAATAAATTCAGTTCAAAATAGATTTACCAACACAACAATTTTCTAACTCATAACACCCCGAAACATAAATAGTGTTCATTCAAGCAACATCAATATGTAGGAACAACACTAGTCCACACATACGTCAGCAACTTCAAAAACCCATTTAAAATATTCAAAAATAAAAGGATAGTCTTCCTCTAAAATTTTGGATGCATTACTTCAGTATTTCCTTTTATTCTCCTTGCATATGATATTTTTTACTTCACTTGAAGCCAACCCCTTATTTTCAATGAAGAGTGATTAGGGATCTACTCCCTCTTATTATATTATCTCCATTTTTCATCCACGCCTTGGTATTTTGGGTCCTAATAGGGGAAACGACATCTTTTGATAGCTTACTATGGACTTGTCCTCTTCCCTCTTTGAGTGAATTTCTACCAAAACTTGAGAAAATCAAACTTCTATATTGGTGCCCCTTATTATTCTTACCAACTAGAGCTAATGCGCACATTTATTTTGGTCCTTATTTACTGTATGTGCTACTTTTTTGCTTGAATTGCATTAGAGAACTATTTGGTTGGCTACATCTTATGCCTAATTGAGCTCTTTGTTTATTGTAACTTATATAAGAGAGATAAACCATGTGAATATCAATATTATATAGGTTAATATTTCTCTAATTTTCAAATCTCTATTGATCTATAGCTTCCTTTAGCATATTTCTCTTATTATTTATGCACAATTATCCTCACTGGTCTTCAACACAATGTGTGTCTCTACTTGCATTGGCTTGAAGGAGAGGTATATTTTTTTAAGTATACACACAACTGCTATGTGACCAAAATTTCCACACCTACAACATTCAACATAGTTTAAAAAGGGGTAAAAGGAGTTATTCTTACCATAATCTTTGTTAATTCCACTCAACACATTTCTTGGATGATACTTGCTTTCTTGGATTTATTGTGCCTCCAAAAATTTTATCGTTGAGGGGAAAATGACCTATGTGTGTGGTTGTTTGAATAACTATGGTAAGAACTTTCTTGTTCTGGCTTAAAAAAAGTTCTTCTCTTCTTCAACTACAACATTTTCTTTTCTAGACACTTGGATGCATAGTGTCCTACATCACCACAATAAAAACACCTAAGGGGTTTATTACCTTTATCTTTATCGTTGGTTGTTTGATTGTACTTTCGTTGTTGTGTGATTATAACATTGTTTAATATTTCAAGGGAATTGCATCTTGGTTGCCTCTTCAATTGAGCTCTGTGTTGTTGAGTTGTTGCTTTTCTTGATTCACCTTCACAATTCAAACTTGTCTTATCATGAGGGGGATATTTTCCACTACAAATATCATTCAAGACTTCAAGCTTATAATATCTAGACAGTTGATCTTTTAATCCAATAATCTCATATTATAGCTTTTGATTTAAGGATTTAAGCTTCTTGATGTCCTCAAGAACGGATATAAGTGACCTTCTGAAATAGATATTTTCCTCAAGTTCTTCTAATTCATTATAATAGCTACTAGATTCACAAATAGTTTCTATTTCACTTACAACTTCTTCAATATCTTGTTCCCTTTTTGAGTGTTGGGATTATTCTGCATACACATGAGATTTATAGCTTCCTCTCTACCAGAGGTGCACCCATTATCTTCTTGAGAGATATTTATATCTAATATTCATATCAAAGTAGTTCCTTCTTTACTACTACTAGATGAGAAACTATCTCTTTCATCGGAAATTTCTTATGAGCATTTAGATGACAAATGATCTAGTCTTCTACAGTAACCAAAAAAAATAAAAAATAAAACTTGTATATTTAATCACCTTTGAGTCCTTGAAGTGATGATAAAAAACATAGCTATTTGATATTAGTGAATATTTAATATTATTTGAATCTTTACCTACTCCATTCTTCAGAGAGGACCCCTTGATATCACATGCAACTTAAGTGTCTTTAACATATATGGACTACAACTTATCCAATATCTCTTTGGCAGTCTCAGAACAAGCCACTTTCTCAATATCTCTCTTAGCCAATCCTTTCATGATTTACTCCTTGGCTTGTGCATTAAATTCATTGTCTTTTATTCCATTCTCTATAGATATCCATATATCAAAATCAAGAGCTTATAAGTAAACTTCCATTCTTACCTTCCAAGTTGTATAATTTGAACCATTCAATATGGAACTCCATCTGAGGTAATCCAATCCCTATTCACCATGATCCTTGATCTTTATTTCAAGCTATTATACTAATCTTGAAGGCAGTAGCTCTGATACCAATTTTTAGAAACTAGGACAATATTAGGAGGGGGGTGAATTAGTATTATGACTAAATTATACAACTATTTCCAATTTAAAACTTTTCACGCAAACTAAACAATTATTGAACCAATAAAAACAAGCATGCCAATTCATAAATGAGGATACAATAATATAACTTAGAAAACCACCAAAGTTGTGATGTAATTTATAAGCTACAACTTATATTACATCAATCTATCTGCAAGATTCTACTATTAGGTTTCTCAGGATTCCACCTGAAGGAAGCTCCTACTCCCTAATTTACTAGATACTATTGAAAGGAAGCTCCTAATCCCCTATTTATTGCCTAGTACTAAAAGGAAACTCCCACTCCCTAGTTTTATTAGCTACCACTAAAGGAGTTCCAAACCTTGATTATTTACCGGCCACTACTATAAGGAGCTACAACCTCTGTTGATCCTTCTTTCATACTATTTTCAAACTCGGATCCACAAGACTTTCTTTCTTCAAACATGATTCCCCCTCTCTCTCCAACATGCCTCAATCACCTATCTCAACACCTTTGCCACCATAAAAACACATTCATCAAGTTATCTTCATTTATCTATGACCTCTGATGGATACACCAAAAATACAAATGTTACCAATATCACCAATATCACCAATATCACCATCAAAACATTCTTGGAAATCTTACACACATCTCAAACACTGATTTTGATGAATTCACACTCTAATGCATCTTAGACTCAACCCTTGATGCATACTATAGTACGCATATTGTTGCAGAAAAAAACAACCTTTTTCTTTCTTATTAAATTTTCTTCTTATAAATAATTTTGAGCTGATATTTTTAGATTTTGTTTTCTAGTTAAGTCTAGCTCTAGTCATGCATGAACCTTATTTTTCATTTATGTTCCACTTTTATTAAGTCCTCGTGATGTGTTCATGTAACCTTCAATCTCTTATCTATTTCTCTAATGGGAGAGACTAATTTAAACTATTGTTTTCTTCAATTGTGGAATTTTTATAGGGTTTCCTAGAGGTTTTATTTGTATTTCCAACTCTATGACTACCAAATTTGGTGAAAAATTCAAAATATGGCTTATTGTGTGAAAACTGCTACCAAATATTCCATGCCGCTTTATCCAACTTTATTTCACTGCCACTTTTAGCATAGCTACCAAATATAACTATCGACTTATTCATGAACACTGCATTCTTTGGCAATTTCCATCAAATATGGCACACATATCTAGCTTCCAGCTCGTTAATGACTCCATAATAGGCCCACATCGCTAAGTGCATAAATCACCTTGTTAAATTCCAAAGGGCTTAGCCATACACCTAAACATTTACATTGAGCCTAAAGGCCCATGGCACCTTTTGAATGGCTTAAAGACCCTTTACACCCAATCCCCTTAACACATAAAACCATGAAAAATAAACCCTGGGCACTTTTCCTAATGGCTTGATGGAACGTTAAATGACTAATTTTTTTTTGGTCTTCATTTCCCAACTCATCAACCCAATGGTCTCCAACTCCCTATATAGGACATAAAAATGAGCGACATTTGACATTAAATTCTTTGTCATGGTCCACGTTTGTTAGCATCTATCTATTGAGAATTTCCTCTTGAATGCTCCTCCTAAAATTGTCATGATTATGTGTCCATCCACGTCACACTTGCTGACTTTTCTACCACATGTAAATGACTACCACATGTCCTTCTCTTATTGTTGCCATATGTCACTTGTTTTTGTCCCACTCAGCCACCAAAAAATTCCAATTATGCATGTCGCATGTCCTCGATCCAAATTTACATGTCACTAGTGCTTATGTCATCATTTTTGTTCACTCATCACTCATCCAGAAAACCAACTAGTGGTTTTGAGAACCCCTAGTAGCGGTTTTCAATCAGGAGGGGGGTTGTTCATTTCACCTAGACCATTGATCTGTGGAGACAACTACTTGGGAATGCCATCAATTGAGTGACACCTCTACCCCCTCTGGTTAACCTGTAATGGTGAAAGGGGTTGATCATGTCACCTGATCTGAACATGGGACACTTGTCACTCTATCCACCCTCTAACATGTGTCATTGTTAATCATCACGCAAAATTCCATACTGCCTACAAATTTGGGGAAATTCCAAATTACCTTCAGGTTTGGAGAGTTCCAATACTAACACCAAATTTGGGCCCTAAAACACTAAACTTTGACTTTTTGGCCTGCAACTTTGACTTTCAATAAATTTTGATCCAGGAGGGTATTTTCAAAGTGCCACACACCATTGGAAATTTCTTCTCGGGGCCTATTAATATGACTAGTATTAAAGGGCATCTAAACTAAATATTCGAAGAAAAAATTAATCTGAAGATAATTCTCCATAAACACTTGTTTTACATGATCAGCAATCTACCTTCAACCACCTGATCTTCATTTATGCATGACACTTTCTTTGACATCAATGCCAACATATTTCTAACAAATGGTATGTTAAAAGGGGCTAAGGTTGGGTGCAAGTCCCATTCTTCAAAATAAATACCTTCAAACCTGACACCTAAGTCAATGGAAAATTAGAGTTTCTATTATATATATATATATATATATATATATTTGTGGTTTGCTTGATTTCTACTACATTATTGATACAAATTATTTTTTGTATAACATATGATGAGACCCAGTATTTCAATAAGAATATTACAACTCCCAATGCTACCAACTTTAATTTATCAATCTCGGATTCATATAAACATAAGAGGTGACAATATTGTATGCACGGTAAGCTAAGTTATAATTAAACTACTTTGAGGCAATGGATCAAACCAAGGCATAGAGAGACCATTTTTAAAACTGAATCTATATTTTACAAGAAAGGAAATTCTAATATAATTGAAAGAAATATAAATTTTGCATCAAAGGAAATTCTAATATACTTGCAGGAAATGTAAATGTTGCATAAAAGGAAATTCCAGTTTTCTTTTCAAGAAATGTAAATGTTCGGAATGGAAACCCTAACTTGTGGAAAAGAAATAGCCCTAGCCTAGCTACATAAAGTAAATAGCATGAAACCTATTCTAAACTACAACATTCAAAGGATATTCTATGCTAATGACAAAAATCAATAAATTCTTTAATAAATGGACATTCAGTCCATCCTTGTGCTATCAAATCCATGAACTCGGTCACTAACCTTAATTGTGGAAATAAATTGGAGGGATGAAAAGAAATGTTCTAAGTGGTCTCTGATCTTCCTCAATATTTTTTTCAAGGACCAAGGGATGTTTTGAAGTGCTAAAGGGAAAAAATTGAGTTTCAAGGACAATTTTGGTCTAGTTTTGAGGGGTTTTGCACAGTGCTACAAGTTGCTACAGGGTTGATACATGATGCTACAATATTGCCTTGTTTTGCTACATGATTGAGTCTGATATCACTCCAAGGGATTAGAAGGTTATATAAAGGTGATGAAGGATGGTTGAATGTTGGAGAAGGATGTGGGAATCATTTCCAATCTTAGTACTCCTCATAAGCCCATATTTCACAAGGAGGGAATGCAAACAGTGACCTCTAACAAATATGTCCTAAAATTTACGTATGCCAACTGATTTGAAGAATTTGATGAGGATGAAAGGAATTTAACCCCTGCAAACCAATAGTATGACCTACACACCACAAATATTACTCAACTTTCAAAACATATCAAGCATGCTAACAATAATAATTGCAAAAAATCAAAACTAGAAAGGAAAGGATGAGTTACATTTTATTCAAGATCTAACTACCGCATCAAAGGAAACCGATCCTTTTTTGTTTTCTAATATAAATCCTACAACCATACTTTCTAATAGAGATGACTGAAAAATCCACAAATATGACTTTTTATATAAGCAAAGCTTTCAAGAAAGGGAATCTTGCTAAACTAAGTATAGAAAAGAAAGATGCATAGTAAAAATTTACAAAGGAGAGAGACTAGAGTGCCTAGAGATGATGGTGTTGGACCCGCCAATATTCAGGGGATATCTAAGATATGAAGTTCGAACTTGAACTCACACTTTTTTGAGTAGGAGTCCTAACAGTGGAGTGTTTAATGATATGCCTTGGATTGCAAAACGCATATATTTGTGTACGGTGTCTTTGGTTAAAGAAAGTGTGTGACACTCTGGGAAGTCAATATTATGCATGAGTGGTTCTAATAGCAAAGTGGGGAAGGAAGTGTGCCCCTTGGAAGCCTGTAATATTACATATCTTGAAAGGAACACATGAGATAAAAATACATCATACAAATTAACAAGAAGAATAGTCCATGAGTTAAAGGTGACAGATTGAAACATAAGCATGCATTCAACATTATCCGTAAAAAATCAAACGAAATAGTTCATAAGCATATGTGTAAGTTAAACAACATACATTGCAAATATAACCATCTTAGTCCAACTACATTTACATTATATGCATGAAGACTTGTCTGCTCTGATTATATATTATAAGTGAAAGTTACATTCATACATAAAACATGATGAACCACTTTCCCCAATAGTGGAACATGAAGTCAAAAACACCTGCTCCTCCCAAAGAAGTATACTCCCTCTATGCTATGGATAATCCAAGGCTGACACAAAACTCCCAAGCCTTCTATAAGCCTAAGCCTAGCCAAAATCTTGGCTCCCAAAAGCCCCATATAAGAGTTATGAGGATGTATTTATAACCAAAGTGGGGTGACTCTTATCATGCCCCCCTTGGTGACTCTTGGACCCCCCTCATGAATCTTCACATTCCATCATGGACACATGGAATTTCACTTATACAATAATTACAAATAATATGCATTTTCCACTCGTACCCATATAAGAAAAAATAAGGTAGATACAATTTGACAACATGTTGTAGTATTACAACAACCCCCCATTTTTTTGGAATAAATAGTATAGAAAGAACAATGGGGGCCCTTTTAAAAATCTTAGGATTAAATTCATTTTATAAATAAAACTTACAATTTAATTCTATTAGATTAATTTTTTTTTCTTAAAAAACATAGGAAAATCATTAAAAAGTGCTCTAAGGAACCCATAAAGGCTAAAAGTACAAGAAGTGGGAACGAAATTGCTGAAACAGAAAACATTGATATGCAAAATTGCGAAATGCCGATATGAAAAGTTGCAAAATGTCGATATGCGAGGTTGAGAATTATGTCATGTAACGGATATCGATATCGTAATCTGTCATCTGACATATGACGATATTGCAATATTTCCTCCAACATAAAAGTCATCACAATATCACATTGTCGCATGTCGCATATTGCTGTGAAAGGTCGAAAATCGCTAATCATGAAAAATTCGATTTATGGATCCCAATAAGATAACAACTGTTAAATTCACACGAAGCCCGTGCTATCAATGTAATGATAATTTAGGTGTTTTTATGATCTCGAGGTTTGTAATCGATTTTATAATTATTTTAAATTTAATACTGATTATTACCATTATGCATGAGTTAAAGTGATACGACAATTAATAGTATTTGACGTGATCTCCACTTACGCTCTCTTGTTTTCTTTCAACAGGGTAATTACAGAAACTTAGGCATAAAATGATGTTAAGGCTGATTAAAACACGAAGGAAGTCTCCCACCCCACCTTAGTTAGTTGTTCAGTAAGAGGAAACCAACGAAATAGCTCCTTTAATCTCAGACACAACATGCAACCCAAAAATTGGTTCCTCAAGCTGGGAATGGATCTATAAGTTGTTTAAGAACAAAAATACACAAGTAATTTTGAACAGAAAATCTGTAGCTGATGATTCTGCATCCACAAATTTAGACTCACTGTTCGATGTAGCTAGCTCTTTTCTACATAGAATTGATGCACGTCCTAAAATGTTTTCATTCATTGACTTAGTAAAATGGGTGTTGGATCATGTGGAAAATCGAGATAGACAGTTTGTTACCAGAAACAGAACATTCATTGGTTCTCTCAGGCCTTCGGATTTGAAGGAAATGCATAAACATCCTGAGCCCCAGAAAAGATATGACAACTATTTTTTCCAAGAATTCATGCGAGAAAATGAGCACCCTGAAAATGTAATCAAGGATTGGAGAAATGATCCTAATCGCCATAAATGCGACGATAAGTGTATGTACTCAATATTTTCTCTTAAAATTCCTTTCTCAAAAATTGCTGCAATGATGTGTCATATTTTTGGGTCTGTAAATACAAATAAGTTTAAGGAAGATTGGACACCCTTGATAGAAGCAGCCTCTAACGGCTATATTCTTGACTAGGCTAATATTCTATCTGATAATTTTATTTTATGTATCACTGTTTATAGATAAAATCATAATCTTCTGTCCAATACAGTCACTCCTTTTTATATGAGTTCTTTTATCCTAGATGATGTATGTTTTTCTATTGAATTTCCGTCATTAGGATGGAAATGGACCAGAGAAGTCAAAACCCTCATATTTTTACATTTAGAATTCTCGTGGGAATCAAAATACCACTCTCATATGTTTAAAATATGTAATGATATAATTCTCCCAGTTTTTCAAGTCATTTTCGAAAGGAAAATCTATAGAGTTTCCCATGAAGCCAATAGAAGTCTCAAGCCTATAGGAAGGTCGTTCAGTGAATAATTTTTCACACACATCTGAATTTTCGGAAGTCATGCTTTCCCTCATGTCCTACCCTTATATATACCAGATAAATTATTGGCCAAGGAGATTTCTTATCATGACGTAGGTAATGGGTTGACTAAATTTTTGAAATATTCCAAAAATACATTTTGGCCAACTTTTCCTATTTCATGAGGGTCATATACTCTCGACAATTTCAAGCATACCTGTCTTGAAATTGATTGATTAAAACCTTTAAATTTTCCAATTCTACCCAAAAAAAGTTATGATTCATATGGTGTTTGCAGATAAATAACAAATCAAGTTAAGCTACAGGAATTTACAAGCAAGCCTAATAAATTTGACGATGTGTTTGAGTCAATTCTATAATTCTCAAGGGTTCTGCAAATAGAAGCCATAAGGTTCAGTCCAGAAGAGTTGATATAATTCAAACAATATCGAGAATAGAGGAATTCTCATTTCCATACTACATGTTCCACAGGCCAATGCCAGAACAAATTATGATTCCTCCAGTGCAGGTTCAAGTGCCAGAAGCAGAGCAAATTCCATTTCTGATTCCTCAAGTTCAGGTACCAGTACCGGTAGCAGAACCAAAAATCGTGGATATTCCATAAGAGGAGAGGTTTAATCAATACTGCGAAAGTTTTTAAAAATCATTATCTGATAGTAATACTCCTGTTGGTCAAAGTGCTATTTTGATAGAAACTCTTCCTACTGAAGATTCTCTAAAAACGACAATTCATAAAGGTGAACCAAGCGTTCAAAAAGTTTCCTCTAATACAAATGATTCTAAATATCAAGGATAAATTTGAGAAATCTCATTCACTGCAAAGGTTTCCAAAATTTCTCTTCATCAAAATCATACACTAAAGATGAATGATACAGAGGAGAAACAAGAAGAGACATTGGCCCAAGACATGGAGATCATCCCTGCTTTTCCGACAACAGAAATAATTATGAAGATTGGAGAAATACATCCATTGGATGTATTTTACAGTCCAAAACATAAAGTTGTTGTATCCAGGTCAAAGAAGAAATCAAATATTGAAGATTCTCTAGAAATGCCTATGGACACAACATCAATGCAAGTTCTCTAGAAAGGAACTCAGTCAACTCCAGGAAAAGAACTTAGTAGATTATCTCAGTTTGTAGGTGCTTATGCAGATGAAACTATTCATAAGGTAGTAGAGAATGAGTAATTAATTATGGAGAAGGATCAGAAAATGGCTCAAATGTAGAAAATTTTCTTTAATGAAAAACAAAGGATAGAGCAGGAGTTGCAATCAAATATTAATAGTTTGCAACTAGAGTTTGAAGGTCTCAAACTCAAACTCAAAAATGAAATTAAAGAAAATGTTTTAATAGTCCATAAATTACATCAAAACATTCAAAATATCCAGGAGAATCCAAAACTTAATAAGGTAAAGAAAGAAGAAACAGAATTGGAAACATTGCTGGTAAACAAACAGATAGTTTTTTATCCAAAGTACAAACAGATTCAAGAGAAGATTAAAATAAGTGATCACTTAGTCACTCAAATTTCCGATTTGAGAATTTATTATGAAGAAACTGATGATAAAGTGTCAAATTATATAGATTGGCAAGACATTGTGCAAGGAAGAGCGGTTGGTCTTCCTCATCTTGAAGAATCAATAAAAGATATAATATTTGGAAACTGGGACATGAAAATGAAAAGTGCAGAATTAGCTATCATTAGAGCTAAAAATATGTCATCCAACATCTTCGTGTATATAAAATATTCTCTTCTACAATCCAATATTATCCAGGAAATACCAAAATACACTATGCCATAAGTCAACCTGTTGAAACAATATTGGCAAGAAACATCAAGCAGAAAAGCTCTTGACATAGAAAAATTAACAAAAGTAAATATGGAAATTTATTGGTATTTTTTTATCAAGCTTTACAGTCAATTGGGAGTGTTGAGGTGTCTTTCCAATGTAGCAATTCAGCTTCTTCCAACACTCAATGATGCAATATTCACGAGCCAGATTAGAATGCAACCAATGCATCCCCCCCAACTTGACTATATGATCAAAGCCTGCCAGCTCAAGGAACAACTAGAGAGTGGATCCGAGAAACAACCTTGAGACTGTTATAACTTATGCATTTTAATTCCCTAATTTTTGGCTTATAGTTTAGATTAGATTAAGAAGACTTCTTTCACAAGTCTTCTATTTTTGTAATATTAATTAGTATTTAAACCCTTTTCATGCATTTAGAAAAGGGTCCAGATTTTTGAGAAGGAGGCTTTTGGAACTTACATTATTGTTTGAACATAAGTATCTAATTGAAAGTCTAGGCCCAGAGGCTATCTTTTCAAAACTAAGCTATGATGCAATGGGTACTATTATCTATTTATTAATCGTTTTATGTTTCTGAGATTTTAGCAAACTTGTTTCTATCTATTTTTCTCTTTCTGATAAGAATTGAAATGATATATATTCTTATTACTATTGATAAAATGTATTGAATGATGTGTTGTTAGACAAGTGACTTAGAGAGCTGTTATATGATTAAATTTCTTCATTAACTAAATCAATTACATTGTTTTAGTTTCTTTAATGTGCTTACATTCATTTAGTATGAAAATGATCTATATTGTTTCATGCTTATGAAATCTTACTCTTTAATCATATAAATCAGTCTATCCCAGGAAGTAGTTAGAATTAGTTTTATTCATGTTATCATTAGAATAAATCACCTCATTTGTGTTGATTTTATTCCATTGTTATAGTTTCTTTTCTTATACGAGAAACTAGTCCCTATATCCCCAAACAGACCCACCATTTCAATGGAAAAGGAGTTGCTTTAAATTCCCGACAGGGTGGAATCCCTAATGTTGAGGAATTCACTCTCCAGCCTTCAAAATTTTTGGTGCTAGAAGGAGGGCGTCTGACTATCTATGAAATATAAAGCTGAATCTCAATTAAAAATCCAACATAAGAGTCAAACTCCCTCCAAATTTTCTACGGCTTCTAGATCTCATTCACTATCTCCTAGTCATAAGTCTAAAGTTGTAGAACCATTTCTTACATCTCCTGAAACATTACCTCATAGACCCTCTTCAAAACATACTCATGAATTTCCCAAAGTTCAATATTTGATTGAAATATTATAAAAAATATCTATATCTCCAGATAAGAAAACCAATCCAAAAATTTCTGAAGAAAGTATTACATCAAAGTTTCAAGGTACTGGTGTGTTAACCTGATTACAAAGTGAAAAACTTGGGATAACTCCTTTCGAGTTTCCTATTTTATCTCATCGCAAGAAAGCAACCACATCAGCATCTCAATCAAGTATCAGTGAGATCACATTATCTTCATTCTCATTTACTCCAACCAT
The DNA here is from genome assembly GCA_034641835.2 of Pinus albicaulis. Lineage (NCBI taxonomy): Eukaryota > Viridiplantae > Streptophyta > Pinopsida > Pinales > Pinaceae > Pinus > Pinus albicaulis. The sequence continues at coordinate 448,930,429 of CM076582.1, read as the reverse complement.
CTCCTCTAATAAACCCATTTCTATTCATCAAACCACCTCTACTCAAAAAATCAGTGTTGTTGTAAGTAGTACTAGTCCAGTAATAATTTCTTCTCCATCCATATCTGCTTCTGGACCCACTAGCTCATCTTCACAAGCATCAATTCAAATAATGGCCAACCTACCATGGTTTAATCTAAGAGTTTTTCAAATGCAAAACTTACATCCTCTCCCTAATCTTCCAGGAAAATTTTTCCAAAATATAATCCTGACAATGGCCTTCCTGCTGAAGAACGTCTCAATAATTTTATGTTGGCTATGAGTCTCCATGGTATGCAACATGAAGATGTTGTAGTAAGATTGTTTAAATATACTTTTCAAGGATCTGCAAGATCCTGGTATTTTTCCCTCCCTTCTGGTTCAACAGGATATTGGAATACTTTTCAAGACCTATTTCTTTCTAAATATGGTGATGATAGGACAATTGCCTCATTAATCAATGATATTTCTAATTTAAAAGCTAATTAAAATGAAAATATCAAAGAATTCAACTCCATATTAACAAGTTATTGAATAAAATCCCAGCTACCTCTCGACTAGGATTGGATGTACAAATAGAATGGTACATATCTTCCCTTCCTTTTGATATAGCAATTTTTGTAGATAGATCCAATAAGCCTACCCTGGTTGAAAATATGAAAGAAGCCTTGTTCATTGAGAGAAGAATTGTAGCTTTAGAGAAGAAGACTGAGTTGGAAGATAAAAAACAAATCTAAAAAAGTAACATTTAAAGATGAGCAAAAGAAGAAAATTCCCAAAGATCCATTTGTCTTGAAGGATTGAAAAAGGTCCTGAAGACCATGTCCAATGAAATGGTTGAAATCAAAAAAAATGTTGTTGAAAATTCTTCTAGAAAACCCTTTAGATAATTTAGAAAAAATCAGTCATCTGTATCACAACCTCCCAATATTATTTCTAATGTTGAATCTGAAGAAGAAGAAGAAGAAACTACAGCTTTTGCCGACGAATCTCAAGATGAAGAAATAGCTGAATTACATGGATTGTCGGACTTTGTCTTACATTCCTCTGATGAAGAGATAGAATCTAAATCAATTCCTGTTAGCACTATAAGTAAGGCTTCTGCAGAACCAAATCAATCAATATAGAAATAGAAAGTCCCAACTTCTATTTCTAAAGACAAATCTGTCAATAAAAAACCACCAATCAAACCATATTAGCAATTTATTACTAAATCCCAACCGATTAAATCTACACCCAATCCTCAATGTAAAACTTTAGTAGTATCTGATACTATTGAATACAATATTTTCGAGGATATGAAGAATATTAAAGCCAATATTTCTCTTCATGAAGTTAGAAAATTAAAGCAACAAAAAAATATCTTATTGAAAGATTTGAATGTGGTTACTACATCCTTTCTTCCTTCAAATGTCATTACTAAAGTTGCTAATGGGATAGGGAAACCTCCAATCGACAAGTCAAACAAAGTTAATGCTTCATATGCTATTTTGATTGGTGATAGATCCAATTGTCACACCCCTCCTTTCCTCTTAACCTATGAAATATACAATAGAAATGTTCATAATTGTTTGATTGATTCTGGAGCGTCATCTAATATAATGCCATATTCAATTTGCAAGAAGTTAAATATTGCACCCCAGAAATCATCAGTTAGCATAGTTCAATTGGATAGAACAAAGGTTAAGGTTTTAGGAGAAATCAATTCGGTAAGTATTCGATTGTCATCAAATACAAAAGTTGCTAAAATTATCAATATACTGATTTCTGACATCCCTAGATTCTATGGTTTAGTTCTTATCAAAGACTCGTCAGAAAAATTACATGGATATTTTGTAATGGACTGGTCTCACATGTGGCTTCCATACAATGGAAAACCCAATCAAATCAGATTTGATTTTGAAAAACATATGAAATACTCAGTTACAGATCTTGGAGAAGAAAATGAACCCATAGCATTCAACAATAATATTTTAGGTAATTATTTTGCAGATTCATTCTTGGGGAATTTTAATGCTAAAAGTTCACCTTTCTTTAATGGATCAAGATCCAATGATGGTGAAGGAGCAGGATGCGTGATTGTTAGTCCAAAAGGTGAAAAATTTATGCTACCTTGTACACTTGAGTTTGAATGCACTAACAATATTGTTGAATATGAAGCATTAGTTCAAGGTCTTCGTAAAGCAATAAGTCTTGATATACAATATATTCAGGTATTTGGAGATTCATAAATTGTCATAAGATAAGTACAAAATACTATTCACTGTCTCTCAATTCACTTGAAACATTATCAATCTCTAGTTCAATACCTCACATCTCATTTTTTAGCATTCAATATATCTCCTATTCCTAGAACACAAAATTCCAATGCTGATATTTTGGCTAACGTTGCATCCAAAATGATTCCACCAGAATATTTTAGTCCTGACATATTCTCTATCGAATTGACTTTTTTTCCATCTGTGCCAGATAATGTTACTAGTTGGTGAGTTTTCAATGATGATAGTGATATTTTAAGTTTTCTTACTTCTGAAAAATCATATGATGATCCAATTCTAGATGAAGATGAACATGATAATCAAATAAAGCAACAAGCTGATAAGAATCTTTTACCAAAATCTGTGGTAAAGCTTGAAGATTTATATGATTTAAAAGACAAATTCAAAAAAATCAACAATTTTCAAACTGCAAAGTTCTACTTTAAATTTTGAATTAGTTAATTTAGGATCTGATGAAATACATAAATATATAAATCTAGGGCTTACCCTTTCATCTGAAGAAAGAAATGCATCCATTTCCTTATTGAAAAAATACAAAGATATTTTTTCATGAAATTATCAAGATCTTAAAACCTACAACCCATCCATCATTCACCATATTATTCCTATGATACCTGATGTTCAACCCATCCAGCAAAAGCTCAGGAAAATACATCCAAATTTGGAAACTCAAATAAAAGATGAGTTAAACAAAATTTTGAAAGCTAAAATTATTTTTCCTGTTAGACATTCAAAATGGGTTTCTAATATAGTACCTGTGAGAAAAAATAATGGTGATATTCGAATTTGTATTGACTTTATAAACCTAAACAAGGCATGTCAAAAGGATACTTTTCCTTTACCATCAATGGAACAAGTTTTATAGTCAGTAGCAGGTTCATAATTAATGTCTTTTTTAGATAGATTTTCAGGATATAACCAAATTCTAGTTCATCCAAAGGATAGTTTGAAAACTACAATTAGAACGAAGTGGGGAACCTATGCATACCAAAAGATGCCATTTAGATTAATGAATGTCGGAGAAACATTTCAGAGGGCCATGGATATTTCCTTTAAAGAATTCATAAATCAAACATTGGTCATTTATCTTGATGATATAACCATATATTCAAAAAAGAGAAAGACGCAGAATATTTGGGATTTCTCTTAATCCAAAAAATTCATTTTTTTTCTCTGAGTGATGGTAAAATTCTTGGTTTTACTGTACCAAAAAATGGAATTTGTATTGATCCCGACCGGATTAAAACAATTTCAGAAATTCCACTACCACATAACAAAAAATCAATGCAATCCATTTTAGGAAAGATAAACTTCTTAAAACGATTCATTCTAGATTTTTCACATATTGTCCTTCCATTGCAAAATATGATAAAGAAATATGCATTGTTTAAATGGGGAGAGCAAGAAAAGGAAGCGTTTCAAATTATTAAACAAGCAATTGTCGATGCTCCTTCTCTCTCAACTCCAAATTTTACCAATGATTTCATTCTATATAATTTCACTTCTGATCTATCATATGTCGCGGTATTAACTCAGCCAGATGATAAAAATTTTGAAACTCCAATTGCCTTTTTTAGTTCTAATTTTCAATAAGTTGAATTGAACTATACAGGAGTTGAAAAAAAAGTGTTTATAGTTTATGAAGTGGTCAAATATTTTCACCCTTTTCTTCTGAAATCTCATCTCAAAGTAATAGTTTCTTTCTCATCATTTAAGACAAATACTTATACAGAAGGAACTAGGAGAAAAGAGAGCCAATTGAGTAACTTCCATGCAAGAATATAACTTAGAAATTAAGCCTGCTAAAATTGTGAGAGAACAAGGATTTTGTAGATTGATTACAGGAATGAATGATACATCACTTGATGAGGTAACTTCCACTATTGAACAATTCACTGAGGTACTCAATATTAACCCTCAATCTCAGTATGTTGATTTAATATTTTATCTAAAGAATGGTTATGCTCCACTTAATTTGGATTCCAAAAGAAAACGAGCATTAATATTGAAGGCTAATCAATATCAATTAGTCAATGATGTGTTATTCATAAAAAATTACAATTCAGTTTTACTCAAGTGTTTAGAAAAAAATGAAATACCTAATGTGCTCCAGGAACTTCATGATGGACCAACGGGTGGACACTTTGGTGAGATACCACAACCCATAAAATTTTGCATGCAGGTTATTATTGGCCAACATTATTCAAGGATGTGCACAGCTACATCAGAAATTGTAAGACTTGTCAAAATACGGCAAGAAGACAAAGAAAATCCTCGATGCCACTTCAACCAGTCAATATGGAACAACCTTTCAAACAATGGGGACTCGACATAATAGGTGAGATCGTTCCTCATTCTTCTAAATAGCATAAATATATATTGACTTCTACAGATTATTTTACGAAGTGGGTAGAAGAAATACCTCTAAAGAAAACCAACTCTGAAAATATTATTGAGTTCATTGATCAATTTATCATCACAAGGTTTGGTGTCCCTTATGCTTTAGTATTTGACAATGCCTCTTATTTTTTGGAAATTCCATGACTGAATTTTAATTGAAAAGAGGGTTTAAATTGAAATGTTATACAAATTATTATCCTCAAAGAAATGGTTTGGAAGAATCCACAAATAAAAACCTCATAAGAATAATTAAACGCACTATTGATCAAAACCAGAAGAATTGGCACAAAGATTTTACTTTTTCATTATGGGTAGATAGGATAGCTAAAAAAGCTTCAATAGGAACTTCTCCTTTTCGATTGGTATATGGGAAGGAATCAGTTTTACCTTTAAATGTATTTATCCCATCAATGGCCCTAGTACAATTCATTAATGAACAACCTTTCTCTTCATTACAATCAAGAATGTCCCAAATAATTAAAATGGAAGAAGAAAGAGAAAAGGATAAAATGGTACATAATCATCATCAACAATTGATTAAAAGTTCATTTGATTCAAATACAGTTAAAACTAAACAGTTTGAAATTGGAGATTTAATATTGAAATGGGATAAAGTGCATGAGGACAAAGGAAAACATACAAAATTTCAAAAACTCTCGCTTGGTCCTTTTCAAATAAGAGAAAAAATAGGTCTATCAACTTTTGTTTTGAAAAATTTACAAGGGAAGAACGAAAATCTTCATGTTAATGGACTTATCCTCAAAAAATACTTTTATTAAAAGAACAAGTAGTTCTTTTGTAAAAATATGTACATAATTTAATTTAAAATAAAACATGTTTTTGTAATTTTACACAAAACGTGAAACACTTCATCATTTTCTTGAACATGAAAGTGTTAATCTTTAAAGATATAAAACTAGGAAATAAATCATTAAATTGAAATCTCTATTTCTTTGGGAAATTTTGATTCAAAATAGCCAAATTAGAACGAAGAATTTTTCTAACCCATGTAAATTGAAAGATTATTTTGACATGAATCAAGTCGAAAAGTCATTTTTACAAAGTATCGGATTTTGTTGAAGTATTGGCATCTTTTACTTAAATGCTCATCCAAAAGCTCATAAGGAGAAAAATGATAACCTCCCCATTCATTCATATTAGAGATTTTTTCAAAGTTTAATTCAAATATATAAAAAAAACTTTAAACTTGAGAGATCTCATTGCAAGTCAACTTATCATGTTCATAGGAAACTAATAAACTTGACATTATCAAACTGGCTACCAAACCAAGATAATGGCTCTAGGCCTAAAAAACTTGAGACAACGGATCTCATCACGAGTTAGCTTGTTCAAATTTACTAATAACCAATGAATGACATTATCACTTATGGCTACCAAACTAGGATAATGATTTTAAAGTGACAAAACAAAAAAAAATGAAAAAATAATTACATCACCTTTGGAAATGGTTGTTATGTTATGAATGAGATACTAGATCATTTTGGCTAAACAGTAACCCTGTCGAGGCTATGAACACCTGCTAGCATTAGTGGCTCTACTAGTGACTAATAACTTCATCAAATAAGATAAACTTTGATTGAATTCTTACTTATCTTTTCAACTTACTACAATTTGATTCATTTAGAGAGAAATTTCATTTGAAAAAGTAAGGAAATTTTTCAAGTAAAACCAAGCTATTTGGATTGAAATTTACCTATATTAAAGATAGATTTCAATCACTTATAATCTCCTAAAATAATGTCTTTTAAGTATGAATATTTATCATATATTCTAGATTCATCCAGTGTATCACCAATTGTTGTAGTATTACAACAACCCCCCATTTTTCTAGAATAAATTGTATAGAAAGAAAAATGGGGACCCTTTTAAAAATATTAGGATTAAATTCATTTTAGAAATAGAACTTATAATTTAAGTCTATTAGACTAAATTTTTTTTTCTTAAAAAACATAAGAAAAATATAAAAAAGTGCTCTAAGGAACCCATAAAGGCTAAAAGTACAAGAAGCGGGAACTAAATCACCGAAGTGTAAATCGCCAAAACAGAAAATGCTGATATGCAAAGTTGTGAAACGCTGATATGCAAAGTTGTGAAACGCCAATATGCAAAGTTGCGAATTATGTCATGTAACATATACCGATATCACAATCTTTCATATGACATATGTCAATATCGCAATTTTTCATCCAACAGAAAATCCATCGCAATATCGCATTGTTGCATGTCGCACATTGTTGCGAAAGGTTGAAACTCACTAATCATGAAAAAGTTGATTTACGGTTCCCGGTAAGATAACAATTGTCAAAGTCACACGAAGCCCATGCTATCAATTTAATGATAATTCAAGTGTTTTTATGATCTCGAGGTTTGCAATCAATTTTATAATTATTTCATATTTAATACCGAGGATTCCCATTATGCATGAGTTAAGTGATACGACAATTAATAGCATTTGACATGATCTCAGTTTATTCTCTCTAGTTTTCTTTCAATAGGGTAATTCTAGAAACTTAGGCATAAAAGGATGTCGACGCTGATTAAAGCATGAAGGAAGTCTGCCACCCCACCTTAGTTAGTTGTTTAGCAAGAGGAAAACAATGAGATGGCTCCTTTAATCTCAGACACAACATGCAACCCAGAAATTGGTTCCTTAAGCTAGGAAGGGATCTATAAGTTGTTTGAGAATGAAAATCCACAAGTAATTTTGAACAGAAAATTTGTAGTTGATGACTCTGCATCCACGGATTCAGACTCATCGTCTGATGTAGCTAACTCTTTTCTGCACAGAATTGTTGCACGTCCTAAAATGTTGCCATACACTGACTTAGTAAAATGGGTATTGGATCTTGTGGACATTCGAGATAGACAGTTTGTTACCAGAAACAGAACAGTCATTGGTTCTCTCAGGCCTGTAGATTTGAAGGAAATGTATAAATTCCCCAAGCCCCAGAAAAGATATGACAACTATTTTTTCCAAGAATTCATGTGAGAGAATGAGCACCCTGCAAATGTAATCAAGGATTGGAGAAATGATCCTAATCACAATAAATGCGACGATAAGGGTATGTACTTAGTATTTTCTCTTAAAATCCCTTTCTCGCAAATTCTTGCAATGGTGTGTCGTCTTTTTGGGTCTCCAAATACAACCAATTTTAACGAAGATTGGACACTCCTAATAGAAGTAGCATCTGACGTCTATATTCTTGACTGGGCTAATATTTTTTCTGATAATTTGATTAGATGTATCACTGTCTATAAAGAAAATCGTAATATTTTGTCCAATATACTTACTCCTTTTTATATGAGTTCTTTTATCCTGGATGTTGTCTGTTTTTCTATTGAATTTCCATCATTAGGATGGAAAATGGACTAGAGAAGTCGAACCCCCCATCTTTGTATTGTTAGAATTCCTGTGGGAATCAAATTACCACTCTCATATGTTTAAAATATGTAATGATATAATACTCCCAGTTTTTCAAGTCATTTTCGAAAGGAAAATATCTAGAGTTACCCATGAAGCCAATAGAAGTCTCAAGCCTATAGGAAGGTGGTTCAGTGAAGAATTTTTCACACACATCTAAATTTTCGAAAGTCGTGCTTGCCCTCACGTCCTACCCATATATATACTAGATAAGTTATTGGTCAAGGAGATTTCTTATCAGACCATAGGTAATGGGTTGACTAAATTTCTGAAAGATGCCAAAAAGACAATTTGGCCAACTTTTCCAATTTCACGTGAGTCATATAACCTCGACAATTTCAATCATGTCTGTCTTAAATTTGATCGATTAAAACCTTTCAATTTTACAATTCTACCCAATAGAAGTTATTATTCATATGGTGTTGCCAGAGAAATAACAAATCAAGTTAAGTTGCGGGCATTTACAAGCGAACCTAATAAATTTGACGATGTGTTTGATTCAATTCTAGAATTCTCAAGGGTTCTGCAAATAGCAACCGTAAGGTTCAGTCCAGAAGAGTTGACACAATTCAAACAATATCGAGAATAGAATAATTCTCCTTTTCCAGACTACATGTTCCAAAGGCCAATGCTACAACAAATTATGATTCCTCGAGTGCAGGTTCAATTGCCAGAAGCAGAAAAAATTCCAGTTCTGATTTCTCTAGTTCAGGTACCAGTACCAGTAGCAGAACTAGAAATCGTGGATATTCCACAAGAGGAGAGTTTTAATCAAGACTAGGAATGTTTTGAAAAAACATTATCTGATACTAATACTCCTGTTGATCAAAGTGATATTTTGATACAAACTCTTCCTACTGAAGATTCTCTAAAAATGGAAATTAATATAGGTGAATCAAGTGTTTTACAAGTTTCCTCTAATCTAAATGATTCTAAAGATCAAGGAGAAATTCGATAAATCTCATTCACTGTAGAGGTTTCCAAAATTTCTCTTCAGAAAAAATAGACACTAAAGATCAATGATATAGAGGAGAAACAAGAAGAGACATCAGCCCAAGACATGGAGATCATCCCTGCTTTTCCGACAATAGATATAATTTTGAACATTGAGGAAATACCTCTACTGCATTTATTTTACAGTCCAAAACATAAATTTGTTGTATCCAAGTCAAAGAAGAAATGAAAGATTGAATATTCTCCAGAAATGCCTATGGACACAACATCGATGCAAGTTATTTGGAAAGGAACTCAATCAACTCCAGGAAAATAACTTAGCAGATTATCTCAGTTTGCAGGTGCTTATGCAGATGAAAATATTCATGAGGCAGTAAAGATTGAGTCATTTATTGTGGACAAGGATCAGAAAATGGCTCAAATGGAGCAAAATTTCTTTAATGAAAAACAAAAGATAGAGTAGGAGTTGCAATCAAATATTAATAGTTTGCAACTAGATTTTGAAGGTCTCAAACTCAAACTCAAAAATGAAATTAAATAAAATGATTTAATAGTCCATCAATTACAGCAGAACATTCAAAATATCCAGGATAATCTAGAACTTAAGGAGGTAAATAAAGAATCAACAGAACTGGAAACATTGCTAGTAAACCACCAGATAATTTTCTATCCGAAGTAAATAGAGATTCAAGAGAAGATTAACATAAGTGATCATTTAGTCACTCAAATTTCTGATTTGAGGATTTATTATGAAGAAACTGATGATAAATTGTTGAAGTATATAGATTGGCAAGACACTATGCAAGGAAGAGCGGTTGATCTTCCTCGTCTTGAAGAATAAATAAAAGATATAATATTTGGAGACTGGGACATGAAAATGAAAAGTGCAGAATTAGCTATCATCAGAGCTCAAAATATGTCATCCAACATCTCCAAGTATATAAAATATTCTCTTCTACAATCCAATCTTATCCAGGAAATACCAAAAGACACTATGCCCTAAGTCAGCCTGTTGAAACAATATTGCCAAGAAAAATCAAGCAGAACATAACAAAAGTAAATATGGAAATTTATAGGTATTTGTTGATCAAGCCTCACAGTCAATTGGGAGTGCTGAGGTGTCTTTCCAATGCAGCGGTTTAGCTTCTTCCAGCACTCAATGATGCAATATTCATGGGCCAGATGAGAATGCATCCAATACATCCCCCCCAGCTCGAATATATGATCGAAGTATACAAGGTCAAGGAACTGCTAGAGAGTGGATCCAAGAAACAATCTTGAGAATGTTATAACTTATGCATTTTAATTTTCTAGTTTTTGGTTTATAGTTTAGATTAGATTAAGAATACTTCTTTCACAAGTCTTCTATTTTTGTAATATTAATTAGTATTTAAACCCCTTTCATGCATTTAGAAAGGGGTCCATATTTTTGAGAATGAGGCTTTTGGAACTTACACTATTGTTTGAACAGAAGTATCTAATTGAAATTTTGAGCCCAAAGTTTATCTTTTCATAACTAAGCTATGATGCAATGGGTACTATTATATGTGTATTAATCGTTTTATGTTTCTGAGATTTTAGCAAACTTGTTTCTATCTATTTTTCTCTTTTTGATAAGCATTGAAATGATATATATTCTTATTACTATTGATAAAATGTATTGAATGATATGCTGTTAGACAAGTGACTTAGATAGTTGTTATATGATTAATGTTCTTCATCAACTAAATCAATTACATTGATTTATTTTCTTTAATGTGCTTACATTCATTTAGTATGAAAATGATCTATATTGTTTCATGCTTATGAAATCTTACTCTGTAATCATATAAATCAGTCTATCCCGGGAATTAGTTATAATTAGTTTTATTTATAATATCATTAGAGTATATCACCTCATTTGTTTTGATTTTATTCCATTTTTATATAAACTCTTTTCTTATACGGTAAATTTTTCCCTGTATCCCCAGACGGACCCACCATTTCAGCAGAAAAGGAGTTGCTTTAAATTCCTGACCGAGGGAATCCCTAATGTTAAGGAAGTCACTCTCTAGCCTTCAACACAACCTAATAAGACAAAACACTATTATGTCGAAGTTTGGGTGAACCCAAGCCGAGCAACCTCAACTTAATGTCTCTCAATCACATATTGTGTGATGATCTCCCCAAACCGTGAGATGGTGTCAGGCTGGAAGTAGACTCTTGCTTCCATATTCATTCGAGTACAATGTCTTGGAAACGGTCAAAATATTTGTTTGGCACAGCCCAACTTGGCCTATATTTTGGCTAATAACTTTGCATTTTGAGGATCAAAGAGTGAAGTGGACCACACAACAAAGCATTATAAATACACTGCGTGGTGCCATAGGGGCTTCAGGGTGGGTCAAAGCCTCTCCTTTTTGTAAAGCGCACTATGTTGTAAAGGATTTTGGGTTATATTTTCTTGTTTTGGGGAGCCCATGGTATTGTAATGATGTAATGGGTGATGTAATAATATATAAAGGGATGTAATGCTATGTTTAGGACTTCATCATGGTTATGGGAAATTATTTGTGATCTGTAGTTTTTAGCGAGGGGAAGGCTATGGATCTTAGTGCACAGAGACCTAGGAAAAGTCTGCAGCTTAGTGCGCAAATATCCTGCAGATTAGTGCGCATGTCTAGATTGGGTGTGTTCAAAGATTCATCATAATAAAGAAGTAGTTTTATGGATGGAATTATGGTGTTCTTATGTGTTTTTTGTGTCTATTTTCTTAATATATGTTATTGTGAACTAGTTATTAGAGTTGCATGTTATGTCAGTGTAGTAATGGTTTATGGATTTATATGACATGTGTCTAGAATTAATTGAATGTGGATAATTAATTCATGAGTTTTAAGCATAAGATAATATAAAGACATCACATCTAACAGTCCCTCAAGGCTACAGAAACTTGGTTTTGCATCCACCCATAGTCACTTCGAGTGAGACTGTGATATGCTTGCAGGTTGTTGTCAAAAGGGCTAGTGATCAAGGGTTTTGTGTGCGTAGTAATATTGAACCTTAGTCATCACAAATCAAGCCAAAAAATGGTTATGTTTCCAGGATCAGGATCTGTTTGAGGGATATGTGGATGTGGCACCCGTCGAAGAAGGAAATTCAAGACTGGATAGACTTGAAAGAGTGAGAATTTGTAGATCAAGAAAACATAAATCATCCTCTAACATCCAAAGCATTGTTGCAGAAGTATTTTTTTTACAAATCAATACGAAATTTTCTTCGCTTATTTTCATGTTGAGTTATACAAGTGGATATCTAGGTTGACTGAAACAAAGGATTTTTTTAATGGTGACTAACCTACGGTGTGGAATCCTAAGTTAATACAACGACTCAAGAACACTAACAATAGGATTTCAATGGTTTTTTATTTATGGATTGATAGTGAGGATTCATTACTGAGTTTGCAATAGATGCACCTTTGTTCTACAGTGAAGCAGAGCGACGATTCTTCAATGGTCTGTGAGGTAAGTATTTGAAATCTCTGAAGCTTTGGATTAAGACGCTTCTATGTGAAAATAGAGTTTTACGAATGCAATAATACTTCTAGTTTACCTATGTTTGGAAGAAGATAAATTAAACCTAAGCAAAAGAGCACCGCAACTCGAAGTGGAAAGAGATATAGAGTAGATACCAAAAAGAGATCTCAGGGACAAGATCCGAAGACATTTGTATAAATTGATTATAGTCCTCTCTTGAGTGAATTTGAAAGTGAAGAAATCCAACCCTCGTATCTCGTCATACCTTACCATTGAATTATACCTTAAGTCTAATTTGGTCCAAGAAGATTTTTTTATTGAAACTTCCTCTTCACCTCATTATCCTTTATGTTCTATTATTTGTAATGAATTAAATTGTGAAGAAGATACTCCCTGTTCTTCATATTCATCATATGATGATTTGTATTTTGAATTGACACAAGGTTATGAGGTCATCCATGATGAAGAAGAAGGTAGGAAGTTGATTAAGTATCCATTCCATTCCTTATATTTTTCAGTTTTTCATGAAGAAAATTATTTTATCTAGGTTACTCATGATATTTGTCTGATTTATCTATCTTTATATTTTCAATTATAAGAATATTTTTACTTGGGTAATCTATTTGTCGAAAACATAAATTGTAATTAAATCAGTGATGTGGATGGCTTCCATTTGGATAATAGTGAAATCGTTGAAATTTTTTATGGTAGTTTTCCATACACCATGCATGATCTGATCCAATCTTCGATATCCCATCCTTCAATCTTGGAAAGTTCCAGGACTTATTAGGAAGTCGAGGCACTTCAAATTTCATTGATGGTTATGTTAGGTTCTTGCGACTCTAGTAATATCCCTGAGCTAACTTAGATATGTATTTTCTCGCATGATTCGTTCCTTTGCATGGTTTCATTCGATGTAAATTCCTTCTTGAAAGAATTATGGTATTATGGACATAGCTCTTCAAACTTTCAAGATTTAGTTTCTGGTCAGATTGAAAATTTTGTTTTAGTTAACCTATATTCATGCAAATATCTTGAATCTAACTTGGGTTTGGACTATATACCTTCTATGAATATGCAGATTAATGAAGCTAATCATTTTAAATATTATCATCGACCGAAATATCCATACCTATGAGATACTTTTGAAAATAGTCAGCTCTTAGTCCTTCTTGTGAATGTTATAATGCTAATTATTTTCTTCATGGAACTAGATCTCTTTGTGAGTGTTAGTAAATGTTTATTTTATTTTTTGAATAAAGTTCCTATTTTTCACCCATCCTATATTGATTAGCTTCATGTGTTTTCCATGTTGGCATTCCTTTTTAATAATTTTAACGATTACGATGCTAGTCCAGTTTGTCACCGGTTAGAATAAAATGGTTTTCCACATTCAACATATGAAGAATATGATTCTTTTGTTCAAAGAATTTTCAAAGATATTCAAACTGATCTATCTTTTTCATTTACTGATCAAGGGTCTTGTGCTTTGATTAGTCTATCTAATCATGATGTCAATTCCCATCACTATATCTCATGGAATTTTCTTTAAATCATTCGATCTTTATGGTTTATTATCTCAATACTCAAGTACTTTCCAAGCAGTTGAGGCACTTCAGCCTTCGCTGATGGTTATGTGAGGTCCTCACTATCTTTACAAGCTTTATGAACATGGTTATATTCATTTTCCCTTACAATAATCTCATCCTAATTCCATGCCTTTAATTGAGCATTTATCTTTATAAATGTTTTAGGGTTTTCAAGAGAATTGTTTTCAATTTTATGATCTAATTTATGATCAGTTGTAAGCATCTTAATTAGAAAGCCCATTTTCTAAGAGAAAGTTCCAATCTCACTTAATGTTTTCTAAGGAAGACAATACAAGTGCTAGTATGTTCATAAGGTGCCATCAATTTTTGTTTGATTATGGTTTTCATCAAGAAGGTAAGGTGACAAGCTAGGTAAAGATAGGTAATGTGACACATCTTTCTTTATCTAAGAAATAACTTCAATGTTTGGTGCAATATTTTCAAGCTTCTATCTTTTCTGTTGCACATTGTATTACATTGGTTTTCATTGCTCATATCTTTTTTATTGCAATTTGGGAGAAATTATGATGGATTCACTGGAAACATCATTACACTTATCCCTCACCTTTTAGTTTGTTAGGTTAGGAGTAGGCTTAATTGCATTCAGTTCCTCTTAATTTTCATCCACCCTCTTTCTTTCTCTCCATCGAGTTTCTACATTTTTTTTTTTATTATTATATATTTAGCATGTTGTTTTATGTCCCACCTCCATTTTCTTGTTTCTTTTGGTTTTTTTTCATTATTTTGTCATGTATTTTATTTTTTTATTTTCCCAATAAGACTTTTTGTGAAATTTTTTTGTATCTATAGGAATTTATGGTGGAATAAAAGAGAAAGTGTGACAACCACAATGCTTAGCTTTTTTTTTTTTATCCTTCTTTGTATTGGAAAAATGTCATAGATTGAGCTATTTCCATATGGAAAATATGATTTTCCCAATAGGAGAACCTTGAGGGAACCTATTAGATTCATGCCTATGCTGGTATCTAAACTGCTCAACTTTCCCTAAATATACTTGTGTTTTAACACTTGTCAAATCTAATAGATAAGGGATAAGGGGAAAATCTAAAGCAAGCAAACAAATATCAGAGGTATTAGATACTTCTTTGAAGGGGAAACCTCCTTTGTTCTCAATAAGTCAAGATCCTTCTTCTGTTTTTTGAAAATAATAAGTGTCGATGCATAGTTCTATTAAATAAATAAATAAATGGTGAAAGAAGAGAAAGGCTTCCTATGCAAGGAGGTGAAGAAAGCGACTTCATCAGGGTATTTTCTAGGCCTGCAATGGGCTTATGTGGGATTGTTTAAATTCTATTACATTATTAATAACTAATTATCGGTGGTATAATATTCATTATTTGAGAGAGGGAATCAATTTTCTCTATAAACTGGTTATCAATGGGGGCATCCATCAAATACATGGTGTGTCTATGAAAATTCATATGAATGGAATGATTTATTACGTGTATTGAATATGGACACTAGGACAAATCCACTGTTGGTTCATTGGTGAGGTTTACGTATTTTTAATCCATATACCATAGTTCTATTCATATTTATGGCGAATTCCCCACCTAAATGGTGTTTGAAACCAGGATGATACTGAGAGTGGGGATGACTCACTATTGTGACAAAGTTATACAACTAAAGTCAATTTAAAAATTCTTACTCAAAGTAAACAAATCTTGAACCAATAAGCACCAGCACACAAATTCATAAGTCATGACACAATAATATAACTGAGAAAACCACCAAAGATATGATTGAATTTATAAGCTGCAACTTATATTACATCAATATGCCTACAAACTTCTACTCCTAGTTTTCTCAGGCTGCCACCTGAAGGAAGCTCCTACTCCCCAATTTATCAACTACTACTAAAAGGAATATACTACTCCCCAATTTATCGAAAAATACTGAAAGGAATCTCCCACTCCCTGGCTTTATTAGCTACCACTAAAATGAAATCCAACCTCTAATTATTTACCAACCACTACTAGAAGGAGATACAACCCCTAGAATGCAAGCTCCAACTTGTTGGCCATGTTCATCCATCTTTCATATTATTTTCAAACTTATATCAACGATACTTATTTCTTCAAACATGATTCCCCCTCTCTCTCTAACACACTTCAATCACCTACCTCAACACCTCTTCCACCATAAAAACACCTTCAACAAAATTTCTTCACTAATATCTGACCTTTGATGCATGCACCAAATACTCCAACGTCACCAATATCACCATAAAAATATTCTTGTAAATATTACACACATATCAAACACTAATTCTAATGCACTCGAATCCTAATGCATATCTAATTTAAACCTTGATGCATACTACAGTATGCATACTGTTGCACCAACAAAAAACTTATTCTTACTTATTCAATTCTTCTTATAAATAATTTTGAGCTAATATTTTTATATTTTTTTTCTAATTAAGTTTAGCTCTAATCATGCATGAATTCTTATTTTTTGCCTATGTTAAGTCTTCTTGATATTTTTTTGTATCCTTCAATCTCTTATATACTTCTATGAGGAGAGAAACTAAGTTTAATTGTTATTTTCTTGAATTTTGAATTTTTACAGGGTCTAGTAGAGGTTTTATCTACATTTCCAAATTTAGTTGACTACCAAATTTGGTGAAAATTTCCAAATATGGCTTATTGCACTAAAACTACTACCAACTAGTATATGTCGCTTTGTCCAAATTTCATTCATTGCCACTTTTGGGATGGTTTCCAAATATAGTTTTCAACTCATTCATGACCACTGAATACTTTGGTTCTTTCCACAAAATATGGCACAAAGCGCCAACTACGAATTCATTCATGCCTACATAATAGGCCCGCAATGATAAGTAGTTAAAGAGTATTTTTAAAACCCAAAGGGCTTAGCTCATACACCAAATCCTTTACACTAATATTAAAGGTGCATGACACCTTTTTTAATGGCTTAAAGGCCCTTTACTCCTCGGTCCCCTTAACACATAAAACCATGCAAAACAAACCCTAGGAACTTTTCCTAATGGCTTTATGGAATGCTAAATGATAAAAAAAACTTTTCGTTTGTTGGTCTCCATCTATTGTTCTTCATATATCAACTCATCAACCCAATGGTCTCTAAGTCCCAGCCTTGGACGTGAAAATGAGTGGAATTTTATGTGAAATTCTCTATCCCAACCCCCATTTTTCGGCCTCCATCTATTGGTCATTTCCTCTAGGATGCTCCTCCTGAAACCGTCAGGATTATGTGTCTATCCACATCACACGTGTTGACTTGCATGCCACCTTTCAATGATTGCCACATGTCATGTTTTGATTGGTGGCATGTGCACATTTTTTTGGCCCACTTGGCCACATGAAAAGACCAAATATGCATGCCATGTGTCCTAGATCCATACTTCCATGTCACTAATTCTTATTTCATCACCATTGTTTATTGGTCACTCATCCAAAAAACTTCCTAGTGATTTTGAGCACCCCGCCCCTAGCGGTTTTGAAATTGAAAGGGGGGGAGCGCTCATTTCAACTGGACCATCGATCTATGGAGAAGACGGTTTGAGAAAACCATAAATTAAGTGACCACCCCCCCCCCCTCCTTTTGTGATTTGTGACTCGCTTGGCCACCTGAAAAGACCAAATATGCATGACATATGTCTTAGGTCCAAAATTCCACATCACCAGTGCTTACATGATCGTCATTTTTTATTGGTCACTCATCCAAAAAATCTCCTATTTATTTTGAGCACCCCCCTTAGTGGTTTTCAAATTAGGGGGGGTTTCACTCATTTCACCTGACTGTTGATCTATGGAGATGACCTTTTGAGAAAACCATTAATTAAGTGACCCCCCCAATGGTTAACTTACAATGAGGAAAGGGGTTTCTAATGTCATTTGATTTTATTTTCCCTCTTACATGTGTCATCATTAATCATCACACCAAATTCCATTGAATTTGGAAACACCAAATTACTACCATGTTTGGAGAGTGCCAATACTAACACCAAATTTGGGCCCTGAAACCCTGAACCTTGACCTTTTGGCCTACAACTTTGACCTTTAATAACTTTTGATCCCAGAGGGAATTTTCAAAGTGCCACATACATTTGGAAAGGTATTTTCAAGGCCTATTAATCTGAGAAGTCTTCTAGATAATCTAAGCTAACCACCTGAAGAAAAAATTAATCTAAAGATAATGCTCCATAAATACATATTTTACCTAATAAATAATTTACTTCAACCACATAATATTTTCCACTCCATGACACTTCCTTTGACATCAATTCCAACATATTTCTAACATTCTTCCCCTTTGGAATCAATGGCAACACAAAAACATTGTTGTCAGTCAATCATAACGTCAAACATGAAATATAAACATGTAAGATTCATTCATGGAAACAGGGAAGCACGCTCAACAATATTTTGTTTTTTTTTTCATTCTCCCTCCTGATATATCAATGCATTATTTGTACTTATATCTCCCAATAATTATGCAATGTTTTATACTTATCTCTCCCAATAATTATGTAATGTTTTGGACTTACTTCTTCCCCTTTGACATCAATGAAAAACATTCTCACCCTGCAACTAATCTCCCCCTGTAATTCTTACCTTGTGGACTTGAAAGCTCCTTCTCATGTTGATTTCTTCAACTATCTATGTTCAGATATCAACAGTCACCTTCTTCCATGTGGAGAATATTTAGTTGAGAGAATAGTGAGTAATCACTCCAAATATACACCTTAAGTACTCAAATTGATCTCTTTGGAGAGTTTCGGATAAAATATCAACCATCTATTCTCTTGTAGGTACATACTCCAATTTTACAATCTGATTTGCATATTCTTCTTAGAGGAAATGGTACTTGATTGGAATATGCTTTGTTTTGGAATGGAAAATAGAGTTCCTGGATATGTTTATTCCACTTGTGTTATCATTTATGATTGGTATGGGCTCTTCATATATCACATGCACCTCTTGTAAAGTGTACTTCATTTGTAATAGCTAAGTGCAAGAAGATTTTTTTGTTATATATTATTCCTCGGCAATATAAGGAGAAATTGAAGCCATCCTTTTAATCAACCAAGACATAATGAATTCACCAAGAAGTAAAGAACCAACGCTAGTTCTTTGTATATCATCTACATAAACTACCCAATCGGCATCAGTAAAATCAATTAGTGAAAAATATTTACCTTTGGGATACCAAATACCATAGTCCATATTGGCTCTCAAATATCTGAGAATCCTCTTTGCTACTAGGAGATGACTCTGTCTAGTGGAGGCTTGAAATATTCCAACAATACAAAATACCTGCATAATATCTGTTATAGAGGTTTTCAAATATAAAAGGAGTAAAATAATATATATATATATATAAAGTCTAATCCACCTCTGGTGACTCATCAACCTTGTTGATTTTACATCGAGTGACCATTGGAATGATTACCAAAGAGAATTCCTCCAAACAAAACATCCATGACTTATACAAATGACTCAATTATAGTTGTTTTATCAACTCTCCACACATGATATCAACAATAAAAATCCTTCTATAGACTCTAGCAACTCGGCTCAAACAAATACCAATTAGGGAAAACATACTCTTACTCACCAACACACTCTCTCAGCCATAGAAAAATACATCATCTCAACATGATACTTCACTTTGAAAAAAAATCTAATGGAAGCAGGACCATACAAACATCACCATATAATAGACTCAAAAAAAAGTTCAACATCATCATCAATGACCTTAATTTTTCCCTACATATGTTCATATTTTCCCTGCAAACATAATTTAATCAATTAGCTACAATATAGGTGAACTCATCCTCCAATGTTCATCACTTTATCTCTAGCATACTTTGTGCACAACCACATAATACATGGCATATCATAGTCATATGTCATGAACTCGCTCATCCAATCACACCAATGTTTGTATAGGATAAGGAAACTACATCAAAATATGAAAAAAAAAACTCAGGAAGTACTATAGTAAATTTGCTCCATCATTGTTTACTCAATTATGGTTTCCATTGACCCTTGAAATCACACCATCAATCATACTCCATACTTCTTCACAATTCTTGATATCAAGTTTCTCTAAATAGGGGTTGTATGCTAATACTAATTGTAGCATAAATACCAATTGGAAGATTATATCTTACCATTATATGTGTACTTCCCCCTTAGTTAATTCCTTCTTCTCCTTTCTTGCAATCAAAGTGACTATTGATCCTTCATGAATAGAGAGCTTAGTAAGAATTTTTTATCTAATTTTCAATCAAAATATTTTATCTAGCATAAACCCTTATAGTCAATTTAGTTCAAAATAGATTTACCAACACAACGATTTTCTAACTTATAACACCCTGAAACATAAACAATGCTCATTAAAGAAACATCAATATGTGGCAACAACACTAGTTCACACATACACCAACAACTTCAAAAACCCATTTAAACTATTTAAAACTAAAAGCATAGTCTTCCTCTAAAATTTTTGATTCATTACTTTAGTATATCCTTTTATTCTCCTTGCATATGATATTTTTTACTTCACTTGAAGCCAATCCCTTATTTTCAATGAAGAGGGATTAGGGATCTACTCCCCCTTATTATATTATCTCCCTTTTTCATCCACACCTTGGTATGTTGGATCTTGATTGGGGAAACGCCATCTTTTGATAGCCTGCTATGGCTTGTCCTCTTCCCTGTCTCAGTGAATTTCTACCAAAAATTGAGCAAATCAACCTTCTATATTGTTTCTCGTTCTTATTCTTACCAACTAGAGCTGATGTGCACATTTATTTTTGTCCTTATTTATTTTATGTGCTCATTTGTTTCTTGAATTGCATTGGAGAACTATTTGGTAGGCTACTTCTTGTGCCCGATTGAGCTCTTTGTTTATTGTAACTTATATAAGAGAGATAAACCATGTGAATATCAATATCATAAAGGTTAATATTCTTATAATTTTCAAATCTCTATTGATCTATAGCTTCCTTTACCATATTTCTCTTATTATTGATGCACAATTGTCCTCGCTCGTCTTCAACACGATGTGTGTTTCTACTTGCATTAGTTTGAAGGAGAGGTATATTTTTTTAAGTATACATGCAACTTCTATGAGACCGAAATTTCCACACCTACAGCATTCAACATAATTTTAAAATGGGGAAAAGGAATTATTCTCACCATAATCTTTGTTAATTCCACTCAACACATTTCTTTGTTGATACTTGCTTTCCTTGATTTATTGTGCCTCTAAAATTTTATCGTTGAGGGGAAGATGACCTATGTATGCAGTTGTTTGAATAACCGTGGTAATCACTTCCTTGTTGTGGCTTAAAAAAAGTGCTTCTCTTATTCTACTACAACATTGTCTTTTTTGGACACTTGGATGCATAGTGTCCTACTTCACCACAATAAAAACACCTAAGGGGCTTCTTACCTTTATCTTTATTTTTTTTGTTTGATTGTACTTTTGTTGTTGTGTGATTATAACATTGTTTAGTATTTCAAGGGGATTTCATCTTGGTTTCCTCTTCAATTGATATCTATGTTTTTTATTTGTTAATTTACTTGATTCACCTTCATAATCCAAACTTGTCTTATCATGAGGGGGATTTTTTCCACTACAAATATCATTCAATACTTCAAGCTTCTAATATCTAGACAGTTGATATTTTAATCCAATAATCTCATATTATAGCTTTAGATTTAATAATTTAAGCTTCTTGATGTCCTCAAGAGAAGATATAAGTGACCTTCTGAAATAGATATTTTCTTCAAGTTCTTCTAATTCATTATAAGAGCTACTAGATTCACAACTAGTTTCTATATCACTTACAACTTCTTCAATATCTTGTTCCCTACCTTAGTCTTCAGATTATTCTGCATACGCATGAGATTTATATCTTCCTCTCCACCAGAGGTGCACCCATTATCTTCTTGATAAATATTTATATCTAGTATTTCTATCAAATTAGTTCCTTCTTTACTACTATTAGATGAGAAACTGTCTCTTTCATTAGAAATTTCTTGTGAGAATTTAGATGAAAAATGACTAATTCTTCTACAGTACAACAAAACAAAAAATTACTTGTACATTTAATCTCCTTTGAATCCTCGAATTTTTGATCAAAAATATGGCCATTTGATATTGGTGAATCCTTAATATTATTTGATGCTTTGTCTGCTCCATTCTTTAGAGAGGACCCCTTGATATCACATGCAACTTGAGTGCCTTTAACATATATGGACTACAACTTATCCAATATCTCTTTGGCAGTCTCATAACAAGCCACTTTCTCAAGATATGTCTTAGACAATCCTTTCAAGATTTCCTCCTTGGCTTGTGAATTATATTCATTATCTTTTATTCCATTCTCTATAGATATCCATATATCAAAATCAAGATCTTATAAGTAAAATTCCATTCTTACCTTCCAAGTTGTATAATTTGACCCATTCAAAAATGGAACTCCATCTGAGGTAATCCAATCCTGGTTCACCATGATCCTTGATCTTTACTTCAAGTTATTATACTAATCTTGAAGGCACTGGCTCTGATACCCATTTTTAGAAACCAAGAAAATATTGAGAGGGGGGTGAATTAGTATTATGACTAAATTGTACAACTATTTCCACTTTAAAACTTTTCACTCAAAATAAACAGTTATTGAACCAATAAAAAACAGCACGCCAATTCATAAACGAGGACACAATAATATAACTTATAAAACCACCAAATTTATGATGTAATTTATAAGCTACAACGTGTATTACATCAATCTATCTACAAGCTTCTACTTGTAGGTTTCTCAGGATTCCACCTGAAGGAAGCTCCTACTCCCTAATTTACTAGATACAATTGAAAGGAATCTCCTACTCCCCTATTTATTACCTATTACTAAAAGGAAAATCCCACTCCCTAGTTTTATTAGCTACCACTAAAGGAGTTCCAACCCCCGATTATTTACCAGGCACTACTATAAGGAGCTACAACCTCTGTTGATCCATATTTCATACTATTTTCAAACTCGTATTAACAAGAATTTATTTATTCAAACATGATTCCCCATCTCTCTCCAACATGTGTCAATCACCTATCTCAACACCTCTTTCACCATAAAAACACATTCATCAAGTTCTCTTCATTGATCTATGACCTCTAATGGATACAACAAAAATACCGATATCACCAATATCACCATAAAAACATTATTGGAAATCTTTCACACATCTCAAACACTGATTCTAATGAATTCACACTCTAATGCATCTTAGATTAAACCCTTTAAGAATACTATAGTACGCATATTTTTGCAAAAAAAAACAACCTTTTTCTTTATTATTAAATTCTTCTTATAAATAATTTTGAGCTGATAGTTTTAGATTTAGTTTTCTAGTTAAGTTTAGCTCTAGTCATGCACGAATCTTATTTTTCACTTATGTTCCACTTTTGTTGAGCCTTCTTGATGTATTCATGTAACCTTCAATCTTTGATCTATTTATCTAATCAGAGAGACTGAGTTAAACTATTGTTTTCTTCCATGTGTAATTTTTACAGGGTTTACTAGAGGTTTTATCTATAGTTCTAACTTTAGTTGACTACCAAATTTGGTGAAAACTTCCAAATATGGCTTATTGCGTTAAAACTGCTACCAACTATTCCATGCTACTTTATCCAACTTTATTTCACTACCACTTTTGGCATGGCTACCAAATATAACTATCGACTTATTCATGGCCACTGCATTCTTTGGCAATTTCCACCAAATATGGCATACAGTTCTAGCTTCCAGCTCGTTAATGACTCCATAATAGGCCTACATCGTTAAGCGCTTAAAGCACCTTGTTAAATTCCAAAGGGCTTAGCCGTACACCTAAACATTTACATTGACCCTAAAGGCTCATGGCACCTTTTGAATGGCTTAAATTTACACCCAGTCCCCTTCACACATAAAACCATGAAAAATAAACCCTAGGTGCTTTTGACGATGGCTTGATGGAACGTTAAATGACATTTTTTTTTTGTTTTTTGGTCTCCATCTATTGGTCTACATTTCCCAACTCATCAACCCAATGGTCTCCAACTCCCGATATAGGACATGAAATTGAGTGACATTTGACGTTAAATCCTTTGTCATGGTCCCTGTTTGTCAACATCTATCTACTGATAATTTCTTCTCAAATGCTCCTCCTAAAAATATCATGATTATGTGTCCATCCACGTGACACTTGTTGACTTTTCTACACCTGTGAATGACTACCACATGTCCTTCTCTTATTTTTGCCACATGTCATTTGTTTTTGTCCCACTTGGCCACCAAAAAATTCCAATTATGCATGTCATGTGTCCTCAATCAAAATTTACATGTCACTAGTGCTTACGTCATCATTTTTTTTAACTCGTCACTCCTCCAGAAAACCAACTAGTGGTTATGAGAACCCCCAGTAGTGGTTTTGAATTGGGATGGGGGTAGTTCCTTTCACCTAGACCATTGATCTATGGAGACAACGACTTGGGAAAGCCATCAATTGAGTGATACCCCCTCCCCCTCTGGTTAACCTGCAATGGGGCAAGGGGTTGCTCATGTCACCCGATCTGGACATGGGGAACTTTTCACTTGATCCTCCCTATGACATGTGTCGTTGTTAATCATCATGCCAATTTCCATATTGCCACCAAATTTGGGTAAATTACAAATTACCTTCAGGTTTGGAGAGTTCCAATACTAACACCAAATTTGGGCCCTGAAACACTAAACTTTGACTTTTTGGCCTGCAACTTTGACCTTCAATAAATTTTGATCCAGGAGGGTATTTGAAAAGTGCCACACACCATTGGAAATTTCTTCTCAAAACCTATTAATATGAGTATTATTCAAGAGAATCTAACGTAAATATTTGAAGAAAAATTTATTCTGAAGATAATTCTCCATAAACACTTGTTTTACCTAATCAATAATCTACCTTCAACCACCTGATCTTCACCACTCCATGACACTTCCTTTGACATCAATGCCAACATATTTCTAACAAATGGTATGTTAAAAAGGGATGAGTTTGGGTGCAAGTCCCATTTTTAAAAATAAATACCTTCAAACCTAACACCTAAGTCAATGGAAAATTGGAGTTTCTGTTATATATATTTTTTTGTGCCTTGCTTGATTTCTACTACATTATTGATACAAAGTATTTGTTGCATAACATATGATGTGACCTAGTATTTCAATAAGAATATTACAACTCACAAGGCTGCCAAATTTAATTTATCAATATGGGATTCATATAAACATAAGAGGTGACAATATTGTATGCATAGTAAGCTAAGTTATACTTAAGCTACTTTCAGGCAATGGATCAAACCAAGGCATAGAGAGACCATTTTGCAAATTGAATATATATTTTACAAGAAAGGAAATTCTAATCTACTTGGAAGAAATATAATTTTGCATCAAAGGAAATGCTAATATACTTGCAGGAAATGAAAATGTTGCATAAAAGGAAATTCTAGTTTGCTTTGCAAGCAATGTAAATGTTCAGAATGGAAACCCAAACTTATGGAAAATAAATAGCCCTAGTCTAGCTGCATAAAGTAAATAGCATGAAACCTATTCTAAACTACAACATTCAAAGGATATTCTATGCTACTTACAAAACTCAATAAATTATTTAATAAATGGAAATGTAATTTATCCTTGTGCTATCAAATCCATGAAATCAGTCACTAACCCTAATTGCATATATAAATTGGAGGGATGAAAAGAAAGGTTCTAAGTGGTCTATTATCTTCCTCAATATTTGTTTCAAGGCCCGGGCGATCTTTTGAAGTGATAAAGGGAAAAAATTGGGTTTAAAGGACAATTTTGGTCCAATTTTGAGGGCTTTTACACAGTGCTACAAGTTTCTACATGGTTGATGCATGATGCTACAATATTGTCTTGTTTTGATACATGATTGAGTCTGAGGTCATTCCAAGGGATTAGAAGGTTATCTAAAGGTGATGAAGGATGGTGGAAGGTTTGAGAAAGATGTGTGAGTCATTTCCAAGATTAGTACTCCTCATAAGCCCATATTGCACAAGGAGGGAATGCAAATAGTGACCTCTAACAAATATGTCCTAAACTTTATGTATGCCAACTGCTTTGAAGAAGTTTATGAGGATGAAAGTAAGGCAATGGTGCTAGGGTTAAGAGTAAAAATGACAGTTCTCTTCCCTGCAAACCAATAGTATGACTTGCACACCACAAATATTACTCAACTTGAAAAACATATAAACCATGCTAACAATACTAACAATACTAATTGCAAAAAAGAAAACTAGAAAGGAAAGGATGAGTTACATTTTATTCAATATCTAACTACCACATCAAAGGAAACCTATCTTTTTTTTGTTTTCCAATATAAATCCTACAACCATACTTTCTAAGAGAGATGACTGACAAATCCACAAATATGACTTTTTATATAAGCAAATCTTGCAAGAAAGGGAATCTTTCTAAACCAAGTATAGAAAAGAAAGATGCATAGTAAAAATGTACAAAGGAGAGAGACTAGAGTGCCTGGTGATGATGGTGTTGGATCCGCCAACATTCACGGGATATCCAAGATACAAATTCCCAACTAGACCTCACATTGTTTAGAGTAGGAGTCCCAGTAGTGGGGTGTTTAATGATATGCCTTGGATTGCAAAATGCATAGATTTTTGTATAGTGTCTTTGGTTAAAGAAGGTGTGTGACACTATGGGAAGTAAATATTATGCGTGATCGGTTCTAATAGAAAAGGTGGGAAGGAATTGTGTCCCTTGGAAACCTGTATTAGTATGGATCTTGAAAGGAACACACGAGCTAAAAATACATCACACAAACTAACAAACAGAATATTCCACAAGTTAAAGGTGACGTATTAAAACATAAGCATGCATTCAACATTATTCATAAAAAATCAAACGAAATAGTTCATAAGCATATGTGTAAGTTAAAAAACATACTTCGCAAATATAACCAGATTAGTCCAACTAAATTTACAATATATGCATGAAGATGTGTCATCTTTGATTATATATTATAGGTGAAATTTCCATTCATACATAAAACATGTGAACCACTTGCCCCAATAGTGGAACGTGAAGTCAAAAACACCTGCTCCTCCCAAAGAAGTATACTCCCTCTATGCTACCGAGAAGCCAAGGCTGATACAAAACTCCCAAGCCTTCTCTAAGCCTAAGCCTGGCCAAAATATTGGCTCCCAAAATCCCAATACAAGAGTTATGAGGATGTATTTATAACCAAAGTGGGGTGACTATTTTCATGCCCCCCTTGGTGACTCTTGGACTCCCCTCATGCCTCCTCATATTACATATGACTCTTCACATTCCATCATGGACACATGGAATTTCACTTATACAATAATTACAAATAATATACATTTTCAACTCGTACCCATAAAAGAAAAAATAAGGTAGATATTGTTGGTGTCCAAGTGTGAATGAATATTCAAACCCTTTCCCACATTAATTATCAATCCGGGTGCATTTGACTATTGCAAGACTAACGCACACAGTATGTGCAGCTGACAATAGCACAATTCTATATTAATCGTGGATTCGATATTAAGCAAAAAAAATCACTATAACAGCAATAAAATAATGGTAGTAATAAATTGTAAAGCTTGCAATGCATTCACAGTAATAAAGATACCAACAATTACATCTATTGTTACGTCAATTACGAAATATGCAAAACAGAAAATAGAATTAACAATGTACAGGAAATACGCATCACCTGATCAGAGAGTGGGCCCAACTCTTTGATCAGGGCTGCGATATGCTCACAACTTACAAAAGTAATAGGAAATTAACTTGCATTAACTTGATCAAATAATGTTCTGTTACACATCTCCATTCCTTGCGTAGCCAACTCTCTATGTGTTATCTCCTATGCCTTCTATCCTCCCCTCTTATTTGTGTCCCTTTAAATATACAAACAAAAAAGGGAAATAGACTTATTACAAAATATCAATAAGCAAGATAAGATCTGAAATGTATTTCCATCATGATTCAGTAGGCACAAGTCGAATCTGGCAATTACAATTGGGGCAATTTTGGAAAACGGCTACAACAGAAAATCTACAAATCTGTCCTTCGAAGAACCCTGCGTTCCTCTCAATCAAGACAGAATTTTGAAAAACATCTTGTAAGAAAAATAATTTGGTCCGTTCTGCACAAAACCCATGTTTCGTATTTTTGGGATTCTTCTTCGTTTGCCCGAAATGTTCAACGCAAAATTGTCTCTTGTTATTCCAGTGAATTTCTGAGTTGGAATATTTAATTATCATCTGAAGATCAAATCTGCAATCTGGAAGAGATCTTGGAGGCTAAAATAGTGATTTATGTTATAATTAATTCATTAATAAACCATCATTGGCAAAATCATGCATAACAATTATTAATTTATTAAAATAAAGGAGAACAAGTATTATTTATCCAAAAGAGCATAAATAATTATGAAATGGAATTATATAATAAATTATGATAAATAATGTGATAAAAGAACATTAGAAATGGATGAAATCGATGTTAAGAAGTGATAATAATAATACAAATTAGTGGCCCAGCAGATACAACCTGACAACCTAATAAGGCAAAACATTATTATGTCAAAGTTTGGGTGAACCCAAGCCGAGCAACCTCAACTTGATGTATATTGGTCACATATTTTGAGATGATCTCCCCAAACTACAACATGGTGTCAAGCTGGAAGTGGACTCTTACTTCCATATTCATTCAAGTACAATCTCTTGGAGACAGTCAAAATCTTTGTTTGGTGCAGCCCAACTTGGCCTATATTTTGTCTAAGAACTCTGCATTTTGAGGAGAAGAGTGTAAAGTGGACCACACAGTGAAGCATTCTAAATATATCGCATGGTGCCATAGGGGCTTCGGGGTGGGTCAAAGCCCCTCCTTATTGTAAAGAACACTATGTTGTAAAGGATTTTAGGTTATATTTGCTTGTTTTGGGGAGACCATGGTATTTGGACCATGGTATTGTAATGATGTAAACTAGTGATGTAATAATATATAAAGGGATGTAATGATATGTTTAGGAAATCATCATGGTTATGGGAAAGTCTTTGTGATTAGTATTTTTTAGCAAGGGAAAGGCTATGCATTTGAGTGCGCAGAGACCTAGGAAAAATCTGCAGCTTAGTGTGCACACCTCCTGCATATTAGTGCACAGGTCGATATTAGGTGTGTTCAAAGATTCATCATAATAAAGAAGTCATTTTGTGGATGACATTTTGGTGTTCTTATTTGTTTTTTGTGTCTATTTTCTTAATATATGTTATTGTGAACTAGTTATTAGAATTGCATGTTATGTCAGTGTAGTAATGGTTTATGGATTTATATGACATGTATCTATGATTAATTGAATGTGGAAATTAATTCATGAGTTGTAAGCATAGGATAATATAAATGCATTACATATAACAGTCCCTCAAGTCTGCAGAAACTTGGTTTTTCATCCACCCATAGTCACTTCGAGTGAGACTATGATCTTCTTGCAGGTTGTTGCCGAAAGGGCCAGTGATCAAGGGCTTTGTTGGTGTGCAGTAAGAATGAAACTTAGTCATCCCAAATCAAACAAAAAAATGGTTTTTTTCCGGGACCGGGATCTGTTTGAGGGATATGTGGATGTGGCATCCATCGAAGAAGGAAATTCAAGACTGGATAGACTTGAAAGAGTGAGAATTTGCAGATCAAGAAAACATAAATCCTCATCTAAAATCCAAAGTGTTGTTCCAGAAGTATGTTTTTACAAATCAATACGAAATTTTCTCCCCTGATTTTCATGTTGAGTTGTACGAGTGGATATCTAGGTTGATTGAAACAAAGGATTTTTTTAACGGTCACGAACCTATTTTGTGGACTCCTAAGTTGATACACCGACTCAAGAAGACTAACAACATGATTTCAAGGGTTGTTGATTTCTCGATTGATAATGTCTTGGGAGGATTCATTATTGAGTTCCCAGTAGATTCGACTGTGTCCTATAGCGAAGTAGAAAGACGATTATTTAGAGGCCCACGAGGTAAGTATTTGAAATCTCTAAAACTTTGGATTAACATGCTTCTGTGTGAAAAGGGATTTTTACGATTGCAATCAGATTGCTAGTTTACTTATGTTTGGAAGAAGAAAAATTAAACCTGACCAAGAGAGCGGCGCAATGTAAAGTTTAAAGATATATAAAGTAGATATGAGAAAGAGATCTCGGGGACAAGATCTGAAGACCTTTGTAGAAACTTATTATAGTCCTCTCTTGAGTGAATCTGAAAGTGAAGAAAGCCAACCCTCGTATCTCATCCTAAATTACCATTGAATTAGACCCTAAGTCTAATTTGTGCCAAGAAGATTTTTTTATTGAAACTTCCTCTTCACCTCATTATCCCTTATGTTATATTATTTGTAATGCATTATCTTGTGAAGAATATACTCCATGTTTTTCATATTCATCATCTAATGAGTTGTATTTTGAGTTGACACAAGGTTATGAGGTCATCCATAATGAAGAATTTGATCAAGTATCCATTCCATTCCTTATCTTTTTCAGTTTTGCATGAAGAAAATTATTTTATCTAGGTTACTCATGATATTTGTCCAATTTATCTATCTTTACATTTTCAATTATAAAAATATTTTTACTTGGGTAATTTGTTTGTCAAAAACGTAAATTCTAATCAAATCCGTGATGTGGATGTCTTCCATTTGGGTAATAGTGATCTCGTTGAAATTACTGATGATAGTTTTCCACACACCATGCATGAATTGATCCAATCTTTGATATCCCATTCTACAATATTGGAAAGTTCAAGGACTTATCAAGAAGTCGAGGCACTTCAAATTTTGTTGATGGTTATGTCAGGTTCTCGCGACTCTAGTAAGATCCCTAAGCTAAGTCAAGTATGTATTTTCTCGCATGATTCCTTCCTTTGCATGGTTTCATTCGATATAAATTCCTTCTTGAAAGAATTATGGTATTATGGACATAGCTCTTCTGACTTTCAAGATTTAGTTTCTGATTAGATTGAAAATTTTGTTTTAGTTAACTTATATTCATGCAAATCTCTTGAATCTAACTTGGGTTTGGACTATATACCTTCTATGAATATACAAAGTAATGAAGCTAATAATTTTAAATATTATCTTCGATCGAAATATTCATACCTATCAAATACTTTTGAAAATAGTCAGCTCTTAGTCCTTCTTGTGAATGCTATAATGCTAATTATTTTCTTCAGGGAACTAGATATCCTTGTGAGCATTAGTGAATTTTTATTTTATTTTTTGAATAAATTTCCTCTTTTTCACCCATCATATCTTGATTGGCTTCATGTGTTTTCCATATTGGAATTCCTTTTTAATAATTTTAATGATTACGATGCTAGTCCAGTTTGTCACCATTTTGAAGAAAATGGCTTGCCACATTCAACGTATGAGGAATATGATTCTTTTGTTCAAAGCATTTTCAAATTTATTCAAACTAATCTATATTTTTCATTTACTGATCAAGAGTCTCGTGCTTTGATTAGTCTATCTGATCATGATATTTTTTATTAAATTTTTCATATACCAACACTATATATCATGAAATTTTCTTTACATCATTCGATCTTTATGGTTTATTATCTCAATACTCAAGTACTTTCCAAGCAGTCAAGGCAATTCAGACTTCGCTAATGGTTATGTCAGGTCCTCACTATCTTGATTATGAACATGGTCAGATTCATTTTCCCTTACAAAACTCTCATCATGATTCCATGCCTTTAATTGAACATTTATCTTTACAAATGTTTTAGGGTTTTCAAGAGAATTGTTTTAAATTTTATGATCTAATTTATGATCAGTTGGAAGCATCTTACTTAGCAAGCCCATTTTCTAAAAGAAAGTTCCAATCTCTCTTGACGTTTTTTGAGGAAGACAATACAAATGCTAGTATTTTCATGAGGGGCCATCAAGGTTTGTTTGATTATGGTTTTCATCAAGAAGATAAGGTGACACGCTAGGTAAAGATAGGTAATGTGACACATCTTTCTCTCTTTAAAAAAGAGCTTCAATTTTTGGTGCAATATTTTCAAGCTTCTATCTTTTCAGTTGCACATTGTGTTACATTGGTTTTAATTACTCATATCTTATTTATTGCAGTTTGGGAGCAATTATGATGGCTTGACTGGAAATATCATTACACGTATCCCTCACCTTTTAGTTGGTTAGTTTAGTTGTAGGCTTAATTGCATTTAGTTCCTCTTACATTGCATCCACCTTCTTTCTTTCTCTCCATCGAGTCTCTACATTCATTTTTTTCTTATTATATATTCAACATGTTGTTTTATGTCTCACCTCCATTCGCTTGTTTCTTTTGGTTTTGTTTCATTGTTTTGTCATGTATTTTATTTTTTCTTTTCCCAATAAGAATTTGTGTGAATTTTTTTTGGATCTAAAGGAATTTATGTTGGAATAAAAGAGAAAGGTTCACAACCAAAATCCTTAGCTTTTTGTTTGTTCTCCTTCTTTGCATTGGAAAAATTTTGTAGGTTGGGCTAAGTCCATATGGAAAATATGATTCGTCCAATAGGAGAACCTTGAGGGTACCTATTATATTTGTGCCTATGTTGGTATCTAAACTACTCAAATTTCCTTAAATATGCTTGTCAAATCTAGTAGATAAGGGATAAGGGGAAAATTTAAAGCAAGCAAACAAATATCAGATGTATTAAATACTTCTCTAAATGGGAAACCTCCTTTGTTCTCAATAATTCAATATCCTCCTTCTGTCTGTTGAAAATGATAAGTGTAGATGCATAGTTCTATTAAATAAACAAATAGAGGGTGAAAGAAGAGAAAGGCGTTCTACGCAAGGAGGCGAAGAGAGCGACTTCGTCGGGGTATTTTCTAGGCCTTCTAGAAGCGAAGCAACACCGGAGATGAAAACTCAATACTTTGAATAACATAAACTCGTCGTGCACATTACCATTACCTGGATTGAAAAAATTGTGATATGGTGTATCTTTGTGTGTGTGTTCAACCAACTAGAGGAAAGTGAGATGTTATGTGCAAAATCGGGTCCAAAAGGGGAAATCTAGGAAATCAATACTTCCTGAAGGTCTGACAATCAAAATATATTCCAAGGTAGAGAAGATGAAGCCTGACCAGTGTGTCACAAAGTGTTGTCGCTGCTACAACACCCTCCAAAATTTCACTACATTTGAATTTTGGAGCCTACTATCACCATCATACCTAGTGTTTCCTTAACCACCAAGTGTCGTATCATGTTATTCTATGAGTTTCAAGTCTTCTTGAATGATATCAAGTGCCATCGCATTGATTAGAACATATTTAGGTGCATTTCATGTTCATAACATCTTTTTTGTTGTAAAATGAAACTTTTGGCTCACAGTCGCACACACTTCACTTGTGCTACTTGGGGAATGTGTACAAAGTGGCATTTTGATGTATATTTATCATTGTTCGGGATTTTCTAAGTTTTATCAATGATTTGGTGCAAGTCACACATGGATTTATGTTTAAACTCACCATGATCTTTCCTTGTCCTATCTCCCATAATTAGACAAATTTTGGTTTCAAACCAAACCCATTGAGGAAAAGAGAACATGAGCACACTCTGAAACTTTGATTGAGAATCCTTCATTATTAGAATTGCGCCATATTATCTTCAAAAAAATTTAGCACACTCTTTAAGCACCTTCCCCTTCCTTGTTTCGAATTGGGCCCCGTTGAAAAGCTAAGTCTTCCTTGAGTGCACTCCTTCGACCTGAAGAAATGTGCCCTCCTCGGGAGAATTCCTTCGACCTGAAATAATGTGTCCTCCTTGGGAGAACTCCTTCGACCCAAAGGAATGTGCAATCCTTAAGCACATGATCACATCCTGAAGGCCTTAAGCTCCACCATTCAACCTTCAATAATGTGCCATGCACCCTTTGGACCCCTTCAGCACATGAGCGCACTTCAAAGGCATGAAGCTTCATCCTTCAGCCTTCAGATTTGCACCATGCACCCTCTTTGGTCTCCTTAGAAAAATTAGAAGGCACGAAGCTTCATCCTTTAGCCTTTGGGCTTGTGCCATGCACCCTCATCGGTTTCCTTTGAGCACACTCCTTTGACCTAAAGGGTTGTGCCCTCCTTGAGAGCACTCCTTCAACCTGAAGGAATGGTCCCTCCTTGGGAGAAGTCCTTCAACTCGAAGGAATGCACCGTCCTTTGTTTCTTAAGTGCATGAGTGCACTCCGAAGGCACAAATCCTCATCCTTCATCCTTGAGGAGTGCACCCTATGCACTCTTTATCTCCCTGAAATGCATAGTGCACTTGGGAAGCCCTAAGCCTTCCCCTTCATCCTTCAAACTTGTGCCATGCACCCTTCCTTTATTGTCTCCCTTTATTTAGCACATGAGCTCATCCTGAAGCCATGAAGCCTTTCCCCCTCAGCCCTTTAACTTTTCAAAGTGCACCCATGTGCCCAGAATCCTATTTTGTCCCTCTCAAGTGCACTGAAAAGGTATGAACATAAAATATGCATAAAACATAGTAGAATATGAGATTTTTAGTTTTATCGTTTCTTATCATGAGTGATTTCAGACACAAGTATTCCTGAAACATTATGGCAAGAATGCATGAGGAATATCAAGGAAAGGGGGAAAACGAAGGAAGTTTCATGAAGAACAAATAGCACGCTTGAACCTTGATGATCAAGGCACCCCAAATACTCCATTAAATAAAATACCCTTTGGGGGATAAGGACATCAATGAATTTAAGCTACATGAATAAATGAAGATACAAGCAACATACATGTCACCACTACAGAAATTCCATGTCATCAGTCACTATTAGTCCCACTCATCAAAGATAGTGACATGACCATTCTCATCATATGATGATGTGGAAATCATGATGTATTATTGTAATCATTGTAAAATAGGAACAAGTGGAAGTCCAAGAGTCATGTATGAACAAAAGAGTCACAGAAGTCCAAAAGAAATGTAATATCAAAAGTCATACATAATTCCAAAATTCATTTGGAACTCCAAAGGTTGTAGAAGTCCAAAAGTGACTAGAAGTTAGAAAGTCATGTTGAAAATGGCACCAAGAAATAATTCTAATTTAATTTTCCCTTGATTAAATTAGAATAAAACTGTAATTCCACATCACATGACAACTTTTATGAGTTAACTAACTTGGGATGACTTAGTTGGTTCAGTTAATGCGAGTTGTGGGTCAAACTAGAGGCATGTAGAGTGTCTTCTACGTTATAGGATCCCTGGTTGAGTTTATTTTGAGTTGTAATTAATTAGCTCAAATTATATGAGTCAAATTTAGTTAAACTAATTCTAACTGATGGAGGCACTAGTAGGAGGTTAAACAGTGGGGTGTGTTGATCAACAGTTGTCATTGATGTCAACCCAAGCAGCACCAGGAGCTAACCCAATATTGCATGGGAATTTTTACCTACCAAATTAATATATTCTAGTTCAATAATGCTTTTTATGGTTTCTACTTGTCGAGATGTTTCCGTTGATATATGGCAGGCCACGTAATTCTTCATGGTTTGAGAGATATTCATGTTTGAAGTTTATACCCCGAGTTAGTGAGCTAAAACCCCATAGGTTTGTTGCATGGGTCATTGAAAAGTCATAATTAATATTTTTTAAGCTTCTAAAATCCCTCCCATGTTCACTTGTTGAATCACCTCTTAACCTAAGCATTTATATAAATTGTGATCCTCATTTCCTCCTTATGCAAGGGATTTCGCCATCTGAAATAGGTCATCGTGGAATTTTCGCTCTAACTTTTTTTATACAAAGGTTCAGAAGCTGAAATTTTTATGAGATGAAGCTAAAATCTTGAGAAATATTCTGTGAAAATTTTAGATCAAGGTGCACAATATTTTCGGAAATATGATCTGTGGAAGTCAGTGTTTTTGCAGGCTCCTAAAATTCATCTCAAAGAAGTGGCCTTGGTAAATTCGTCATAACTCTCTCTCTGAGTATCGGATTGGAATTCCGTAAAAAGTGGCAGATATTTCACAGCCTATAGTTTTCTCTCTATCAATTTCAGAGCCAGACGAAGAAACAGTGACACGTGGAATACCGTACAAGTTCACTATGTTGAAACAGTCCATAATTAGGGCATTGTGAGATAATGGGTATAAATCTCTCTTGAAGAATCCAAATTGGGTCAGACCTATGGCATTGGAAAGATGACTCAGAGGAATATGACAAGACCGAAAATCAGATATTGGAGATCTAAAATAACAGATATACACTAGATTCAACATTGAGCTCCTAGAAGGCAAAGAAAAAACTAGATCATGTGTTGTCAAGGGCTACAAAGGACCAGAATTTATAGGGAAGAAAAGCAAAGCAAGGTGCAGAAGAGGGTAGCATGACAAGAGCAGAAACCAAGGTGCATAATAGCAGCAATAAGTTCATCACATGAAGTCTTCAAGTGGGCAGCACTGCATACAATCATTGTAAAGGTATCATTGTACTAAGTCATTGTAAATACATTATTGTACAAATTGTACTAGTGTCTATCTGCCAAGAGTTGAAGAGGCAGTGTCGGGTGGTCTAGGATCATCATTAGGTGGTTGTGTCATAGTTGGGGTTATGTTCTAGTGTGTCTTCTTCTTCTACATCATTCTATATCATTGTAAAGTGGACCATTTTCCCTGGTACAGGAGTCCATTCTTCTTTTATTCTTCTATAGGGTGGTAGGGTGGTGCTAAGGTGAGTTGTAGCTCATTGGGTGTTGGGGCATCCGTTCAGTTGACTACTGAAGAATCTCGGGCATTGGAGCATCCATCCAGTGGGAGCTGGAGAAGAATGCTTTTCTAGATTCTAGGAAGTTGGAGCTTTATTTTTAATTGGAGTTGAATATTAAAGAATTATTAGAAAAGCATTAGGTGGTTTTTGTCCTGGAGTGGGTTTCCACCTTAAAAACTGTGTGCATTTGTGTTCCTCTTGTTTGCTGCTATCATTGTACAAACACTGATAATAATTGAAGATTAACTAATGCTCTAATTGAAAGGAATACTAATTCACCCCCCCTCTCAGTATTTCCAACAATTGGTATCAGAGCTTGGTTCCTTCAATAGTAGTTTAACAGCTGGAAGGAGGTCATGGAGCATACCAAGAATGGTGTACCTCTATTCAATGAAAATAATTATGCACTTTGGAAAGGAAGAATGGAGGTATATCTCTTGGCGCAAGGTTACGAAGTATGGGACACTGTTCAAAATGGATTTACATCAACCACGGATGAACAAGGTAAGAAGAATTTGGTAAATGATGCAAAAGCAAAGAATATTATTATCAGTGGACTTATTGAATCTGCTTATCATAAGGTGTTGGGTTGTGAAACTGCCAAAAATGCATGGGACAAGCTTGAGAATATATATGCAGGTGACTCAAATGTCAAAGAAGCAAAGCTTCAAATCTATAGAGCAAAATTTGAGCAACTCAGAATGAAAGAAGATTGCAACATTGTTGCATACTTCCAATACGTTGATGAAATAACCAATACTCTGGAAGGATTGGGAGAGCCATTTGATGAGAAGACTATTATATGGAAGATTCTTAGAACGTTACCAGGGAGATTCAACCCAAAGGTATCAGTCTTAGAATACAGTGCAAATCTGGACAAACTCAGCAAAGAGGAATTACATGGATTTCTCATAGCATATGAAATGAGACTTGATGAAGAAGAGGGTACTTCGCATCTAGAAACTGCATTCGTTGCATCTAAGAAAACCAATAAGGATAAACAACCTTCAATTGAAAAGACATGCACCTGCAAGTGTGAAGAAAAGGGAGATGATGAAGAAGGTATTTCAGATGAAGAATATGCTTACTTCACGAGAAAACTAAAAATTGGTAAGGGAAAATTCAAAGGTAAAATTCCATTGATATGTTTCGGCCATAATGAGGTTGGGAATTTCGCAGAAAAATGCCCAAACAGAAGTGATGGAAACTCAAAAGGAAAGAAAGGCTTTAAGAAATTCAACAAGCAAGGATCCAAAAGGAACTTTCTCTCTAAAGAAGATAGCTCATCATATGATGAAGACAATGACAGTGAAGAAGAAGCCAATGAGAGAGTATTTTTTATGGCCAAGCACAATAAACAAGAGGTATCAAAAAACAAAGAAGAAGGATTGACCATAGAAGAACTTTATAAGGAAGCAGTCAAGCTTATAAAATATCTCAAGGCAGATAAGATCTGTTCCAATACTCTTGAAGAACAAGTTCAAGGTCTCAAAATTGAAGTTGAAGAACACAAATGCATTGAAGAGTCACTTCAAAAGAAGTTGGAAGAAAGCAACCAAGAAAGGGAAGAATTAGAAGTCGAAGTAGTCTCACTACGTGAGGAAGTGAAGAAAGGAAAAACTATCCAAAACTATGCCAACAGCTCAAGGGCATTGGAAGAACTCATCAACAATCAACGATCTTACAACGACAAAATTGGCATCGGTTACAAAGAAGAAGAAGCAGGACCTTCTACAACAAAATACAATGAACCTATGAGATTTGACATGCATGTAGACTTCATTGGACAAGATTCGCAAGAACAGCCTTGGAAGACAATTCCTCGACGAAAATTTCCATCCAGGTACCAACATATTTTTTATGGCTACTGTTATTCATGTGGAAAATTTGGTCATAAAGCTATAGAATGTCGCACGTACCCTACGAAAGAATACAATTCCAGGAGATCTGTCAAATATGAACCTCCCAGGGCTCAGCGAAACATCAATAGATTTTAACATTTAAGAAATAATATTGAATGTTACAAATGTCGAAACTTTGGACACATAGCCAAAGACTGCAGACTTGAAAATCCTCCAGAAGAATCTTCGAAGCCACAGAATGAACGAACATGGAAGAAGAAGAAGAATGATAATTGTGCTCTCGCTTTCAAGGCTCAAAAGAACAAAGATGTGTGGTATGTTGATAGCGGTTGCTCAATGCATATGACTAGAGATAGAAATAAATTTGTATCTCTGAAAGAGAAGAAGGATGGAACCATGTCCTTTGGAAATGATG
Source organism: Pinus albicaulis (assembly GCA_034641835.2). NCBI lineage: Eukaryota > Viridiplantae > Streptophyta > Pinopsida > Pinales > Pinaceae > Pinus > Pinus albicaulis. Next base: position 448,891,096 of record CM076582.1, on the reverse strand, counting down.
GATCTTCAAATGTTATAGGATCAGGTACTGTCACTCTCAGAAGCAAAGATGTTCTAGCCAAGAATGTTCTATTGGTTGAAAACATGAATCACAATCTGCTCAGTGTTGGACAAATGTGTGTTCAAGGACACACAATACTATTCAACTCCACGAAATGTGAAATCAGGAAAGGCGTGTATGGTGAAATTGTGGCTACAGCAAGTCAAGCTCCAAATGACATATATGTTCTGGATGAAGCAACTAAAGCATGTCTAATAGCTAAAGAGGATGATATAATATTTGGTAGCAATGATGATCGACTAAGTAAGAATTTTTCTACAAAGGTGCAAAGTGATTTCGAGATGTCTTTACTTGGTGAGCTCACATACTTCGTAGGGCTTCAAATATCTCAGCAAGAGAAAGGAATATTTATATGTCAAGCCAAGTACATCAAGGAAATGTTCAAGAAATTTAAAATGGAATATTGCAAACCCATCCTTACTCCAATGGTAACAGGTTGCAAATTGAGCATAGACGACTCATCTAAGGATGTGGATCGAAGGTTGTATAGATCTATGATTGGTATCTTCTATATGTAACAGCCTCCTGGCCAAATGTTATGCAAGCAGTTGGACAAGTGGCAAGATTCCAAGCAGCGCCAAAAGAATCACATATTATTGCCATCAAAAGAATTATTCGATATCTAAATGGAACAACAGAATATGGCTTGTGGTATCCCAAGGGTACCAATCCCATTATTCATTCCTTTACAGATGCAGATTGGTCAGGAAGTTTTTATGATCGTGAGAGTACTCGTGAAGCATTGGAATATCTTCGCCAGAAGCTTGGGATTCTCCCAAGTTCTCATTAGATTTTCCTTATTCAGAATATAAAGGGAGTGAGTAATATGCAATTACATGAACGGATTTGTCAATGTTAGGGAGTGAGTATGCTCTGAGTCCATGATGATGGTTGTATTGAGTTACTTGGTTTACCATTGATGTCAAAGGGGAGAGAATGTTGTAGGAAGAATTTCAAAGCCATAAATCGTAGAGGAACTTGTGTTATGCATCGATGCCGTCGGGAGATTTTGATCAGCGTTGTCTTTGACATCAACTAAGCGACATTGTAAATTATATTTAATATTGCATGGGAATTTTGACCTGCCAAATTAATATATTATGGGTCAATAATGTTTTTAATGGTTTCTACTTGTCGAGATGTTTCCGTTGATATATGGCACGCCATGTAATTCTTCACGGTTTGAGAGATATTCATGTTTGAAGTTTATACCCCTAGTTAGTGGGCTAAAACCCCATAGGGTTGTGGCATGGGTCATTGAAAAGTCATAATTAATATTTTTTAAGCTCCTAAAATCCCTCCCATGTTCACTTGTTGAAGCCCCTCTCAACCTAAGCATTTATATAAATTTTGATCCTCATTTCCTCCTTATGCAAGGGATTTCGCCATCTGAAACAGGTCATCATGGAATTTTCACTCTAAATTTTTTTCTATGAAGGTTCAGAAGCTAATATTTTTATGAGGTGAAGCCGAAATCCTAAGGAAGTTGCTGTGAAAATTTTAGATCAAGGAGCACAATATTTTCGGAGATATGATCTGTGGAAATCAATGTTTATGCAAGCTCCTGAAATTCATCTCAAATAAGTGACCTTGGTAAAATCATCATAACTCTCTCTCTAAGTATCATATTTGAATTCCATAAAAAGAGGCTGAAACAGTGACACGTGGCACGCTGTACAAGTTCGCTCTGCTGAAATAGTCCATAATTAGGGCATTGTGAGATAATGGGTATAACTCTCTCTTGAAGAATCCAAATTGGGTCAAACCTATGGCATTGGAAATATGACTTAGAGGAATACTACAGGACCTAAAATCAAATATTGGGGATCTGAAATAACAGATATACACTAGATTCAATATCAAGCTCCTAGAAGGCAAAGAAAAAGCTAGATCATGTGTTGTCAAGGGCTGCAAAGGACCAAAATTTCTAGGGAAGAAAAGAAAAGAAAGGTGCATCATAGGGTAGAATGACAAGAGCAGAAACCAAGGTGCATAATAGCAGTAATAAGTTCATCACATGAAGTCTTCAAGTGGGCAGCACTGCATACAATCATTGTAAAGGTATTATTGTACTAAGTCATTGTAAATACATTATTGTACAAATTGTACTAGTGTCTATCTGTCAAGAGTTGAAGAGGCAATGTCGGGTGGTTTAGGATCATCATTAGGTGGTTGTGTCATAGGTGGGGTTATGTTCTAGTGTGTCTTCTTCTTCTACATCATTCTATATCATTGTAAAGTGGACCATTTTCCCTAGTACGGGAGTCCATTCTTCTTTTATTCTTCTATAGGGTGGTAGGGTGGTTCTAGGGTGAGTTGTAGCTCATTAGGTGTTGGGGCATCTGTTCAGATTAATACTGAAAAATCTTAGGTGTTGGAGAGTCCATCCAGTGGGAGCTGGAGAAGAATGCTTTTCTAGATTCTAGGAAGTTGGAGCTTTATTTTCAATTGGAGTTGAATAATAAAGAATTATTAGAAAAACATTAGGTGGTTTTTGTCCCGGAGTGGGTTTCCACCTTAAAAACTGTGTGCATTTGTGTTCCTTTTGTTTGCTGCTATCATTGTATAAACATTGATAATAATTGAAGATTAACTAATGCTCTAATTGAAAGGAATACTGATTCACCCTCCTCTCAGTATTTCCAACAGGGTGTTGCTTCATGTGTTTAACCAGTTAACTCAGTAATTCACTCATAAATAACTCATGCATGTCAGTTCTCATAAATACTTAGTTGAGATTGGAGTTCAAGTGCAGTGTACTATCAGTTGTATAATTATCTAAATTTTACAAGTGGTGCATGAAGTTAGAGGAAGGACTCTAATGGATTATGTAGTATGGATTGGGAATTTCCCTAATGAATAGGACCTAATTACCCAAGGAAACAACAAAAGGAAATATGGATCCTAGAGGGAAGAAAGTTGGTTAAGTATTGAACCAAGCTTGTCTAGGAATCATTGAGACAGATAAATATAGTGCATAGGTTTCTTAGCTTGGAGAAAAGCATTGTAATCTTCTCATATTTTCTGACTTGTGCAATATACAAATAGTGAGGTTTTTATTTCATGCTTTCCCCAAGAAATACTTGATTGTTGTGTGATTAAATTCCTTTTCTTTCATGTTTTTTGATTTCAAGATCTAAATTGGTTTCCACAATTGGTAGAGTAGATTCAAGTATAATGTTTTAGCATATTACAATTATCAGTTGAATCTACATGGATTTTCTACATGGTACCATAGTAGGAATCACTCTAGAAGAGAAGAATACAAGTTTGTTTTGTACAGGTGAATCGAATTTGAAGATCTACTCTTCAGGACTAGTAGTAGGATCAAGATGTATTTATTTGGATTGAGACTCGAATATTCCCTTGAGGATAGTTTGAATTACATATCTTGGAGGGACAAGATGGAAGAAATGTTGGAAGACAATGGGTTGAAGGTGTTCATAGTCAATGATATTCCTAAGCCTACAGTGGCATATGCTCAAGATCTGGTGGCATGGAAGAAGAATGTAGAAAAGGAAAGAAGGATTCTATTGTAAGGTGCTCAAGATAATATTGTCTCGAACCTCCATGGAAAGGAAACTCCATATGCTATGTGGAAGGCCTCAACAGATTTGTTTCAGAACAAGAGTGACCACAGGAAGTTAGAACTGAAGGACAAGCTCAGAAAATCAAGATGGATAAGGGTGACACAATACCAAATTAATTTACCTTGTTCACCCAATGTCAGGATCAGCTTTGAAGTGTTGGTGTTATATTTTCCTAGGATGATCTAGTGAGCCTAACACTTCTAGGCCTTCCCAAGATATGGAACGACTACCAAGTTTTGTTGAATGGGAGGGAGAAGCTACCTGAGTGGGAGCGATTATGGTACAACTTAGTACAAGAAGAGATTTGGTGGAACATCAGAGATTGATCCTCGTCAAAGGATGATGATGAGGAGAACTATGCCTTGGCTGGAAAGGCAAAGAAATTGAAAGGGAAGTCATCCCATTCTAAATCATTGTAATATTCCCAAATGGGAAAACTTAGAAATACATGCTAAAATAATGCATTTTTCAGAAATGTATGCAATAAAGGTCAAATGTAGCTCATGGATCCCTTAGATATAATATTATAGTAACTAGATATGAAAGGAAATCAGAAAAAAATCACTATTGCATAGTTAAACAGGCCTCCCATGCCACAAATAGCTCAAAATCATGCAAAAATAGGGACTGCAACCATGTGTAAAAGCTGGAATACCATGCCAGCGTTATTTTATTACCTCTACAATAGCAGTAGGTTGTAAATCATATCTAGAGCAAGTATGTGGAAAAAAAGTTAGATATATAGTAGATCCATGCACTATACAAGCTCTTTTATCAATCCCCCTTGGGGTTTTCAGCAAAACACCATGTACAAAGTGTAGATCTAAGATCTAAGACTGCAGATCTATGGAAATATTCAGATCTGGAAATTGGATCTGATCTGATATAAACAAGAAACTGATCTCCTCCAACAGATCTCCAAAGTGAAGGGAAGATCCCCAACACTCAGAAAATCAGCTCTCCAAATGGTGCACTGAATCACCCTACAACAACTCCTTCAGAAATAACGTAGATATAGACTTCTTTTGTGCTGTAGGGGACAAAATATTGTTGGCCTATAGCCAAGATATGAAAATGAAGCTCAACTCTTCCAATATTGTCCTCTCAATGGAGTAGAACCCTCCTCCACTGAAAAGAAGCACTGAAATGGCCTAGATATGAAGATCTAGCCTCCACTTGTTGCCGCTTACTAAAAAAATAAAACCCTCAACAGGATCTGTGCTGTCAAAGGAAGATGAATCTTGGCCTCAAGCTAGATAGTGGACAATATGGTGCAAGACTCTTCCAAGAGCTCCTCAAGGGAAGAGAAGGAATTCCTAAACAGGAAGACCTTGTGCTAAACAACACTCTATCTCAACTAAACAACCAAAGAAAGAAATATGTCTAAACAGACCATATACTCAGAAACTCATAATCATAAGCTAACCCCATATGGCTGCCATCCTCCTCCTTATAAACAATGTGAGCCTTCTCACCTTGGGTCCCACTCATTAGGGTTTCCATCTTCATGCAATGAATCTCCCTCCAAAACTGTGTTGTCCCATCATCAATACCACTCCTCCATAATAGTGCTGATGGATTTGGTCAATCTTGACTGGATCTCCATGCAATGTCTTCTTCCACACTCAAGGTGGCTTTATTCCAACTATCTAAATAGATCCATATTCCCACTTCATTATCCTCCATTAATGTTCCACATCCTCCACATTAGCTTAGTTGACTTAGTCAAACTTGACTAAGTCCACATGCATTTGGTCCTTGTTCACACATGAAGGTGTTTTATCTAGCTGTAATATGATCCCTTCCCCATTAAGAGGGTTTTTTATTACTGCTAGAAATATTTATGGGTCTCTCTACCCATTTATTCATCTAACTATGTGTTTGGAGAAAAATTAGTATTCCTATTAGTTGCATGCTAATGTAGGAATATTACAGTCCTCCCCTCCCAAATGTTGCTTGCCCTCAAGCAACTACAAGGATATAACTGAAGAGCCTCCCCTCTTCCTCCTGTAGCATCCTCAAGTGATAAGTTCCTCCAAAGAACAAGATGCTTTCTCAAAAATATGTCCTCAAGTTGTTCCTCCCATGTGCAAAAGTATGCCTTTGGCGAAAATTCCAAATGGCTCTCATCATGAAAAAGTGGGATATACATGGAAACAATTGTATGTGGTCTAGAGGCATTCTTGAGGCGTGGAATCTGAAATATATTCGGAATTATCATCCCCATGTGAAGCCTCCATCCCCAAGCTATAATCCACAAAAAGTGAGTCACCCTCCAACATGGTAACTCATGAAACATCTCCTCCACCTTAGGCTCCTGCAAAGAAGGTGGGCTGCATAGCTGAATATGTGGGACTAAAATTTCCATCCCACATTGCTTCTCTCTCCACTTGTGATATGTATGGGGCTACTGCTGATCTTGGGCTGAAATATTACGGTCCCCAAGAATGACCCAAGTACCCCACCAATCAAAACATCCATGATGTGCCTCTCCCAAGAACTCAAGTTCTCCAAATGGCTCTTCCCACATGCATTAGGGGAATTTTGAGGTCTAAAATGGGCCTCCTAAGAAAAATGTACAACAAAAATTAACTTTATAAGAACTAATAGGATTCAAGATGATGATGTCAACCATGGGGGATGATTCACCATTTTTAGAGTAAAAAAGTAAAAATATTAAAAACTAATAAAATAATAAAACTAATATTTTCAACTTATCTCTCTAATTTTTTACTCAAATTTCGAGCAGGAGTACTCATTGGATGAAAAAATTAATTCCTCATCCAATGAGTAACCATGTTTCATACTTTGGATAGACCCTGCTACATGAAAAATGAGAAATACATGAAAAAACGTGTTTACAATCACGTTTTTCATGTGCAATTTCCATAGAAAGTATGCAACATGGGTACTCCTTGGATGGGTAATCAAATTCTACATCTAATGAGTGTTTCCGCTCGAAAATTGAGTAAACCCATTGGGAAATAAGTTGAAAATACGAGTTGAAAAAATAATTTTTTCCTTTTTTCCCTCTAAAATTTGATGATGTAATAAAATCTTATTTTATTATTTCCACTATTCTTTTATAATTTCCTTAGGAGGCCCATTTTAGACATCAAAATTCCCCTAATGGAAGATAAGAGGTGTAGTGTGGCAATCATGGTTTGCCCATTGTTTCTCCTGAAACATGCAACATATGAAGTATGGAGAATCATACTCCCAATGGGCACCTTCAACTCTTGTGCCACTCTCCCAACAAAGCTTCCCATAAACAAAAGAACATCATCAATATATGGAAGCATAAATAAATGAAATCAAGTTTCCATATGACAACTAGGAGGTGGATCATAGTTCCATTCATGGAACCAGTGCAGTGCATCCCTTGCCTGCCACCAAACAAAGTGTAACAAGTGTCTTTTCAGCCACTTGTTTGCTACCACAATCATCCTACAAGATGGGATCATGAAAGTAAAAATTGATGCCAATGGTGCACACCAAAAATCATGTGGAATTCCCCACAAACCACAAATATAATGGCCAACATCAATGTTGCAAATGGCCTTAAGTACATCACAAAACAATATGCAAGAAGGAAAGACCCTCCTTGGTACAATATTTTGATCATAAAAAATAAAGGAGTACAAGTTATAAAGCATAAATATACCTCCTCTATCATGTACTTTGGTCATTGAGCTGAAATGGCTCAATTGAAAGCTCTCCCTCACTCCAAATGAGAAGGGAAGTGGTTGTGACAACCTTTCCATCATCATTTTGTCTATAAATCTCCCCATATGCTGATATAAATCCTGTTGGTTTCCCTCCCAAGTGAACTCCTTCAGTAAGGAATGATATGCATCAAGGTGCATGGAAAGAAAGCCCACAAGTGCCGCATGTAGATCTCTCTTCTTTTGCTTGAAAATCCAAGTCAAGAAGATCATATCATGGTAATATATGTCTCCATCCACTACTCCATCACTCTCATGTCCTACATGCCAATCAATTGCATCATATATGAAGTGATCCTGGGAACACTCCACCAAAGGACCCAAGCTCCCAAGTGAAAACAATGTTGGCCTTTGTAATAAGGCTCCTTTCATCTCATAGCTCCACCCTTTGATATCCCACATGTCAAAGTCATCATCAAACATAATGCTGCTATATGTGAGAGATCCTTCCCAAAGTGGAAGTACCTCCTCATCCTCCAAAGTTAAGAAGTAGCCCCTTTGCACCATGATAGTGCCATCTCCTACTCCTGCAACATCATGTAAAGTATGGGATAAGATCAGCCCATACTCTCTCAATAACAACCAAAGCAACAATAGCTCTAGTTTCCTCCCCACACCTTCATCATATAAATCATGGAGCAACAACATGAGAGTTGATATGAAAGATATCACATCACCCCAATACACCCAAACTCCTTGCTTCCATATGATGTAAGTGCCATGCCAAATTCCATCCATCCACATACCCTTTGAAATAGAATGTGTCATACGATGACCAAACTCTTTCAAAAGTAACCAACACAGTCTTGCATCCTGTTGTCCAGTGTCATAGATCTGCAAGTGGCTTTCCAACCTCTTGTTCATCAACATCACCCATCCAACCCATGGTGAGTGTCTATCATTATGTCCAAAAGTGGCATCCCTCCAATGGAGAACACCATCCTCCCAATTCATATTTTTGTCTTTGCATTTCATGGGATATTGAAATGCAATCTCCTCAATGACCAAGTTGATCCCATAAGGATCCAAATAGGTGGTAGGAAAAAACCTCCCATCATGATGTGTAGTGCTCCTCAAGAATTATCCAACACGATCATGAGAGATGTTATCCATCATAAGATGTCCTCCATCATCTATCTGCTTATCCCTTGTTACACATGTGGGAAGGTCATGGGAATGCTCCAACAATGGTTGGGTCCCCAACTCGTCACTGCTGCTCAATGACAACGCTGCTTACCTCCATGACGGTGCAACTGCTGCCTAAAAATCATGTTGAATGTTGAACACATAGTTTTGCAATGTATTGTTCAAGACAATACTCATCCCATCCTCCAAGAATCTACATTCCAACATCAAGGGTTGTGTGCAGCTCAACAATGCTACATTAGGATGTTTGTTTGCCTTCTCCTTGAATAAATCAGGGTTGCTCAGTACAGTGAAAGTTTGTTGCTCCAAATCAGCAATATAATTTGACCCTTGGTCATGCAATGGTACATTCCCATCATCCTCCATATGATGCATTGAAATTTCAGAAAATGGAAACATGTGCATACCTTGGTACTTATTGGGAACATCTTGTATTTCTACAAGGGTTCCTCCTTCTGGTGTGATGGCTTCCCCAACTACTAATGATGATGGTTTCTCTTCTATGGCTTCATCAGTGCTGGTACATGTCTCCTCTCCCTCATGCATCTCTAGAATGGTGCATGGGACTCTAGATATCAAGAGATCAAGATCACTTTGCAAGGGTGCAAGTGTCCTCTCTCCTGAAGAAAGTGCTCCTGCAGTAAATGGTGGTGAAGGTTTCTTCCCCTCTGATTTCTTCTTGTCAAACTTCTTGATCAACGTTTGAGTAAAATCTACATATGCAGTCACTCTTGCATGACTCAAATGGCTGAGCCACCAGTTGTGTGCTTCACCCTGAAGGTGCAGTGCTGCAATCTCAACAACCGCTTTCTCTACTACTGGATGTAGCAGAAAAAATGCATCTAACTTACTTCCCCAAGCCTTTTATGTGCATGAGGAAGACCCATCAAAATTAGACAATATGAATCTATTGCCCTTCATTCTTCTATGGTTGTAAGGTCTCCTTTCTTCTTTGAGCTGAATAAACTGTGGGAGAGTTAGATTCTCCTTGATATCCCTAGGTTGAGACTTATATTCTGCAAGATATTCACTTAGAATCTCATGATATAATTTTCCTCCATCTCTATGCCTCTTATCTTTAGAAGAAAAGGCCATAGTATGTTTCTGTGGAGCTCTATGCAATACCGTATCTTCTTTATGCTAATAGGAAGTACATGGACCTTCCTTATCTTGAAACCCTAATGTGATTTCACTTCCTTTCTCCATTTTTCTTGGTTTGACCTCCTTGGTGAGGTCCTTCTTAGATCTGAAAAGAGATGAGATGAAACTCATTCCTCCCATCATTTTGATCTCTTCTTCTTCTATAGCATATTGGCTTGAAACTCACAGGCTGAGCCAAAGATCATGCTTTGATACCACTGTAATATTCCCAAATGGGAAAACTCAACAATACATGCTAAAATAATGAATTTTTCAGAAATGTATGCAATGAAGGTCAAATGGAGCTCATGGATCCCTTAGATATGATATTATAGTAACTAGATCTAAAAGGAAATCAGAAACAAATCACTATTTCATAGTTAAATAGGCCTCTGATGCCACAAATAGCTCAAAATCATGCAAAAATAGGGACTGCAACCATGTGTAAAAGTTGGAATATCATGACAACGTTATTTTATTACATCTACAATAGCATTAGGTTGTACATTAGATCTAGAGCAAGTATGTGGACAAAACGTTAGATCTATAGCAGATCCATGCACTATACAAGCTCTTTTATCAATCCCCCTTGGGGTTTCCAGCAAAACACCATGTAAAAAGTGTAGATCTGAGATCTAAGACTACAGTTCTATGGAAATATTCAGATCTGGAAAGTGGATTTGATCTGATATAAACAAGAAACTGATCTCCTCCAACATATCTCCAAAGTGAAGGGCAGATCCCCAACACTCAGAAAATCAGCTCTCCAAATGGTGCACTGAATCACCCTACAGCAGCTCCTTCATAAATAACGTAGATCTGGACTTCTTCTGCGCTGTAGGGGGGGAAATACTATTGGCTTGTAGCCACGATATGGAAATTAAGCTCAACTCTTCTAATATTGTCCTCTCAATGGAGTAGAACCCTCCTCCACTGAAAAGAAGCACTGAAATGGACTAGATCTAAAGATCTAGCCTCCACTTGTTGCAGCTTACTGAAATAGTCAAATCCTCAATAGGATTTGTGCTGTCAAAGGAAGATGAAGCTTGGCCTTAAGCCAGATAGTGGACAATATGGTGCAAGACTCTTCTAAGAGCTCCTCAAGGAAAGAGAAGGAATTCCTCAATAGGAAGACCTTGTGCTAAACAGCACTCGATCTCAGCTAAATAGACAGAGAAATAAATATGTCTAAATAGACCATATACTCATAAAATCATAATCATAAGCTAATCCCATATGGTTTCCATCCTCTTCCTTATAAACAATGTGAGCCTTCTCACCTTGGGTCCCACTCATTAGGGTTTTCATCTTCATGCAATGAATCTCCCTCGAAAACTGCGTTGTCCCATCATCAATACCACTCCTCGATAACATCGCTGATGGATTTGGTCAATCTTGACTGGATCTCCATGCAATGTCTTCTTCCACACTCAAGGTGGATTTATTCCAACTATCTAAATAGATCCATATTCCCACTTCATTATCCTCCATTAATGGTCCACATCCTCCACATTAGCTTAGTTGACTTAGTCAAACTTGAATAAGTCCACATGCATTTGGTCCTTGTTCACACATGAAGGTGTTTTATCCAGTTGTGAATATGATCCCTTCCCCATTAAGAGGGTTTTTTATTGCTACTAGAAATATTTATGGGTCTTTCTACCAATTTATTCATCTAACTATGTGTTTGGAGAAAAATTAATATTCCTATTAGTTGCATTCTAATGTAGGAATATTAAAATCATATTCTAATCAGGCGGGCAAGAAGAAGGATTTGTCGAAGATTATTTTTTTTCACTCTCATGAGATGGGACACTATGCCACGAAGTGTCCGCACAAGAAGGCTGGTAAGAAGCCCTCGGGAGGAGCAGAAGATGAATCTCTTTCTTCAAAATTTGAGTTGAATTTCATTCTCATCTCATGCATGGTGTCATCGGTGATGGGTTATGTGTGGTACCTGGATAGTGGAGCCTCATTCCATATGACTGGAAACAAATATTTTTTCAGCAACTTGGAGGAGAAAGACCTCTAGATGCACATCAAGATGGGAGATGATGGGACATATAGCATGATCGACATCGGTATTGTTACCTTTTAGAGGGAGTCTGGTTATCCTCTCACATTAAAATATTTCATGTATGTTCCTGGTTTGAAGAAGAACTTATTTTCAGTTTCTATGTTAGAAGACCGTGGCTACGATGTGATATTCAGCAAAGGAAAGGTGTTCCTTCATCACATATCCATGGGACAAGTGAAGAATATCGGGGTTTGGGTAAACAACCTCTACAAATTGGATGTAGAATATTGTACTTCCAAGAGCACGAAAGTAGAGAAGGTGTAGAACCGAGACATCGATGAGTTATAGCATAGAATATTGGGTCATATACACCACAGAGCTTTGAATATCATACGAAAAATTTCTACAGGACTTCCCAAGGGTGCACTTGAGTAGTTTGATACATGTAAAGGATGTACATTGGGGAATTACACCAAATCCACCTTTCCTGATAAGGAAAGTCGAGTGAAATTGATCCTTGAAATATTTCACTCAGGTGTTTGTGGACTATTCTCGACAGCCTTGAAAGCCAAGAATAGCTATTATGTGATTTTTGTAGATTATTTTTCATACAAGTGTTGTGTATTCATCATGAATAAGAAAGACCAGGTGTTCTCAAAATTTTGTGAGTCCAAAGCACTTGTGGATAAATACACATGCAAGAAGGTGAAGGCTCTTAGGAGCAAAAACGATGCAGAATATGTGTCGAATGAATTCAAGAAATTATGTGCATCAGAAGGAATTCAATGAGATTTGATGGAAATCCATAACCCATAATCAAATGGGGTTGCAGAAAGAAATAACAGAAGCATTGTGGGAGCTACGCGAGTGATGTTACATGATCAGGGCCTACCATTTCACTTGTGGGCGGAAGCATTCAACATAGTTGTGTATGTGTAGAAAAACATTCCTCATTATATTCTTGAGATGAGTACACTAGAAGAAGCCTTTTTTGATAAGAAGCTAGAAGTGGCGCACTTTAGAATATTTGTTTCATTAGTTTACTATCAAGTTACCATCTATGCACGAAAAAAAACAAAACAACAGCTGAGTTGGGCATTTTTCTAGGGTACACTAATACACCTCACAACTACTGAGTGTATCGGCCATCTCACAGGATGGTAGTGGTTCATATAGATGTGAATTTCGATGAAGGAAAGGCCATGCAAAATTCACTTGAGAGAGAGATTCAGATGAATGCAGATGAAGAGCTCTTAGCTCCAAAAGAAAAACCTCAATATGTGGAGCAGCCATAAGCAAAGGAAAAGAGAGTGGAATCACCCACTAATGCGGAGACATCCAGAGATGGAAGGAAGCATACCAGAGGGTGGACAAGTTGATGCATGATGCTATAGATAATGTGGGAGCACCCACATCACAACGCAGGCATAGAAGGTCCCCAGATCGGTACAATGTCTACATGGCTCTTATGAGCAAGAGTGTAGAGATCGATCCATCCTAATTCAAGGAAGTGGTGCAGAAACTAGTTTGGTTTGATGCCATGGTTGAGGAGTATAAATCTATTATCAGAAATGCTGCATGGGAATTTTTCCCAAGACCAGAGGACAAGTCAGTTGTAGGATCCAGGTAGATCTATAAGGTTAAGAAAGCAGCAGATGGGAGTGTGGAGAAACACAAGGCCAAATTTGTGGCCAAGCATTTCTCTCAAGTGGAGGGAATATATTACGAGGATACCTTTGCTCTAGTAGCAAGTTATTCTTCAATCAGATATATTCTTTCACTTTCAACACAAATGGGATGGAAGATACATCAGATGGACGTAACTTATAGCTTTCCTCAACAGAGTGATTGAGGAAGAGGTGTACATAGAGCATTTGGAAAAATTTGAGACCTTCAATGAGAGTCGTATGTGTGCAGAATCAAGCGAGCATTGTATGGATTGAAACAACAACCACGTGCTTGGTACACCAGGATCGACAGTTATTTCATCGGGTTGGGCTTCACCAAAAGTGAAGCAGATGCAAACCTTTACCATATTGTGGTTGAAGGTAAATTATTGATTATAGTATTATATGTCGATCATTTAATTCTAACAAGTGGTGAAAAGATAATCAATTCTTGCAAAGAGGATCTTGCAAGAGAATTTGAGATGAAGGACATGGGGCTCTCGCATTATTTCCTTGGTTTGAAAAATTTGCAAAGAGATGGGGAATTGTTTGTCTCTCAAGGAAATTATGCAAATGAGATGCTGAAGAAGTTTAACATGGAGAGCAGAAAACCCATGGATACTCCTCTAGCAGGGAATTGGATGAAGGAATATGCTACTTCATGTGAAGTGGTAGAAGCTACCATTTACAAGAAGCTTGTGGGTTCACTTATGTACTTGGTGAAAAGACGACCAGACATGTGTTATGCGGTTAACCATCTTAGTCAAGAAATGGTTAAACCAACCAATATTTACTAGAAGGCATCAAAACATGTATTGAGATACCTTAGAGGCACCACTTAGTTTGGTATTTGGTGTAGATGGACAGATGAAGTGAAACTTCAAGGCTTCACATATGTAGATTAGGCAAGGATTCCATCTGACAGGATGAGCACATCAGGGGGCATCTTCAATATTGGGTTAGCAACAGTTTCCTTGTATAGCAGTAAGCAAATATCAGTTGCACTCAGTTCAATAGAAGTAGAGTACATGGATGCTAGTCAAAAAACTTGTGAGGCTATATGGATGAGGAAGATCCTTATTGGATTGTTTGGTCAATAGATGGATCCTACAGTGATTTACTGTGACAACCAAAGATGCATCAAACTCTTAGTTTGATACAAGTGGATATTGGCATCCACCTTCCTATTCCAATTAGACCCCCACCATTATTTCTTTCATTTTTTCAGTTTCCTTAATTGTAGCACAATATAGTATTTTTGGCAGTTTTTTGGGTCTTGAACTTTCGGAGCTATTTTGAGGCCCTAAACATCTTTTTTTGGAAATCACAGTTGAAAAAAGTGGGATTTAAAATTAATGTTCAATGCTAGTAGTTGTATTTGTTAGATATATCTTTCCAACGAGGTATCGTGTGCATCAAACAGAGATCGTATGCCAAAGTTACGACCCTGGGAAATTGATGTACCAATTTACCCCAATGGGGCCCATAGTTTTGTGTTTCATCTCCTAGGGTTAGGTTTTTGTATGTTTAGGGTTTTCCATTATTTCTCAATAATAAATAGGTATTTGATCATCATTGTAACACAGTTCAGAGGCATGTAGCCACCGCATCTCTTCTCAGAGATAAAATACCATCGCCCGAGCTAGTTTATTTTCCATTCTGTCTGTAAGAATTTTTCATTATTTGATATTAATGAAATGAAGTGCTACTCCTGTTGCATCTCTGTGTTTATGCTTATTTATATATTTTATTTTGTTTCTACATATATATGGATCAGTGGTATCGGAGTGGTCTGCTCATTCTCATTCCTTCTTTGCATGTCCCCAATGAGGTCGAGGTATAAGGAGTTAGGGCTCAATATTTTTGAACCTTTGTAAGATCAACCTCACAAACCTACACAGCTTCCCATGGGGGAAGAAAAAAATGACGAGGGATGAAGATATCCTATCAAAATATTTCTTGAGGAGGCCCTTGAGAAACAAATAAACATGATGATGGATAACTTTTCCCATATCCTTCAACGATTGGCCACAGCAGTGCATCTACATCCACCAGCCACTCTGGAGGCACTAATCCTTTCAAGGTACAAGTAAAATTTGACATTCCTATATTTGAAGGCGAAATAGATTCATATGTCATAGATATATGGTTGAATTTTCTGGAAGGGTATTTCTCGTTCCATTATTTCTCTGACCGAGAAAATATTACTTTTGCACTCTTCAAAGCCGCCCCTCGTGTCAAATACTGGTGGGAAACCTACTGTGAGAAAAAGGACGAGAGGGAACCCTCTTTATTCTTGGCTACACCCACTTGGAATTCTTTCAAATATAGCATCAAGGAACAATATTACCCCATGGGGAATTATGAGAACAATTGCATCCAATGGACCAACTGCGGCGGCAAAGGGATGATTTTGTGCATGAGCTGATGAATTTGTTCCATACCATGCACACAAAGTTGGTATTAAATATTTGGATAAAAATTTGGTGCTCAAGTACTGCAGTTGTTTACACAGATACATTCATGAGGAAATGAAGTTCCTTGACATTATCTTACTTGGCACGGCATATCGATATGCCACCAAGATAGAGCATAAATTTAAGCAGAAGAAGTGAGACTATGATCTGTGAATCCGAAGCCAGGGAAAATCACCCCTGAATTATAGAACAAGGGGCAAAGCCAAAGTGGGGCGACTCAAAAAAACACCACAAAGCCAAAGAAGGACATGGAGAAGTGATCTGGATTTCATAACACGTCCACTCACAACACAAGCGAGTGTCAGGAAAATAGTCGTTGGTGGCCGAACTGAAGGCATCTATTAGATGCATGTTCTGATTCTGAGTCAAAACTAGGCAAGGGGAATGAAAAAGGGAAGAAAATAATTGTTGCGGAATCCAGTGCCATTGTTGCCACCACCAAGCTCCAGAGGGAGTAGACTGAGGATCTAGATGAGGGGGACTTCTTCTTCCATTCCCAAATGTGGGTGAAGGGTTCTCCACTACAATTCCTTGTCGATATTGGAAGCCAAAAGAACCTCAATTCAATGGATTTCATGAAGAAGCTCAGCCTACCAGCCACAGCACACCTGCAGTCGTATACCATCAGGTGGCTTCACCAAGGAATAGATCTTTGCATAAGCCAGCAATGTCACCTTTTGTACAACATCAAGCCCTTCGTGGATGAGTTATTGTGTGATGTTGCTCCTCTTGATGTGTCTGATGTATTATTAGGCCAACCATACTTGTGGAACCGACATGTTGTGTATGAGTCTAGGCCTCGTTCTATTATTATTACTTTGGGAAATAAGTTGTACAAGATATCAGAGGTAGTATCGCTTTCTGCCATCTCTTTGAGTACGGAAAAGCAATGCAGTAAGATTATTTCTCAAACCAGGAAATTTTTTTTAATTACCATTCGCCCATAGGGCAAGAAGAAGATTGTGGCCACAACCTCCAAATAGGGCTCCCCTATGCAGCAGCAGTAGATGGACAAAGTCGTGGATGAATACAAAGACATTTTCTCCTCACCCACAAGGGTTCCTCTACATGTTCAGGTCAAGCACTCCATTGATCTTACCCCAAGCATGTTGCTACCTAATGGGACGATCTATCAACATTCTGTTATGAAGGATGATGAAATCAAGTGGTAGATCCAAGAGTTGTTGCAGAAAGGGAACATCAGGCCAAGCTCCTCACATGTATTGTCTAAGGTTGATAAAGCAATCATATTTATTGAACGCATCCAACATGTCTACCAGTATTTCCATGACATCTTGGAGAAATCTAATGCCAAGTACAAGCAGTGACATGATCAACATCAGGTTCCACACAAGTTTCAGGTGGGCGACAAATTTTGGCTGCATTTGCAGAAAGAACGCCTAACCGAAACCCATCGAAAACTTAAACCACTCCATTATGGGTCGTACACCATCATTAAGGTGGTGGGAGACAATGCTTTTGAGCTCACCATTCCACCATTCCTTGGTCTGCACCCAGTGTTCAATGTGGACCGCATTCGACCCTACTTTCCACCATTGTTGGACACATACGACATTGCAAAGCAACTCACACCAACAGAGTTAAACCCAGACTGCATGGAACAATACATAATTGATCATATCATGGACACACAGATCAAGAACACCCGATAACAAAGGATCAAACTATATCGAGTTTTCAAAGCAATCTAACTCCTTCACCAGGGCAAGTGGCTCACTAGGGACCAAGTTTAGCAGAAGTTTCCTCATATCATGGATGAACTCAACATAATGGGGACCATTGTTTCCTAAGGGGGGAGGAATGATCCAAGTGGATATTGGTGGTCACCTGCCTATTCCACTTGCACCCCCACCATTGTTTCTTTCAGTTTTTTAGTTTCCTTAACTATAGAACAATTTACTATTTTTGGCAGTTTTTTGAGTCCCACTACAAGGAAAATACCCTCTAGCATATTTTTTTGAGGAAACCCTTATAAAAATAGCCCAAATATCCATTTTTAGTAGAGGTCTCTAGAGGAGGTTGGTGGGTGGAGGTTTTGTAAATGTTTTTTTTACAGTGCATTTTATGCAAAACGCACCAGTGCATAAAAAAAATTGGCACATTGAGACACCGTGCTCAACATACAAACCTACCCGATGCGTCTAATTACTCTAGCGCACTAGTGATTTACATATAAATAGGCCCGGTGTGTCTCTGTAATCCAGCGCACCATAATGACGTGTGGTGCGTCATTGATAATATCACCCGGTGTGTCTCAATATCTCACGCACTAAAATAGGGTTAAATAAAAAAAATTATCGAACGTAAAAACGTCATTTTTACTTCTTGTGTGACGTGCCCTGCCATCGGTGCTCCCATTGCATGCATTTTTTTCATTCATTACCCACTGTGTGGAGTTCGAATTTTCGAAAACGGTGGGAAAATTTGGTTTCTTAAATTCCTCAAAAAATATGCATCCTCGACGCACAAATGTACAGGTAATCCACTTGTTTCTCAATAACTAAACATTTTAGAAGATTAAATTTTAAAAATAACTTAAAATTAACTGTTTTTTTTATATAAAAAAATTATGCGCAGTGCGTTCAAGCCGTTCGGCTCGCAAGGTTCATAGTGCTGCCTGTAAATTTACAGGTCGCATCGCGAACAGTGCTAACGGAACCCGCACTAGGTTCCAGTGTAGTACAAAGAAAACATGCACTATAACTAATTTAAAAAATAACACGGTGGTGCGGTCGTTTAAATGACCACACCATTGACTATGTAATAGTGTTGGGAGGGTGGTGCGTTGACCAAACTAACCGCCCCAAGGTGGATAGCTAGGTCAACACACAGTTCGCCTGACAGCATTACATATTCAACAGTGCGATCATTTACAAGACTGCATCATTGACCATGTACTATTGTTGGGTGGTGCGTTGACCAAACTATCTACCCTGGGGAAGATAGTTAGGTTAGTGCACCGCCCGTCCAACAGCAGTACATGGTCAACGGTGTGATCGTTTACAGGACCGCATTGTTGACCATGTACTGTTGTTGGGCAGTGCGTTGACCAAAATATCCACCCCAGGATGGATAGTTTCTTCAACTAACTGCAGAAAAATATACCCTTCTTTGGTGGTGCACGAACATTTTCCATGCGCACTGAGCGCGGTGTGCGATAAAAAGGTATGCACCGTACCAGCGCATGAATGTTTTTTTGGGCGCACCGACACTTTTTTTTTCAAAAAAAAAATTATATATATATATATATATATATATATACATTTCTCATTTAATAAAAACAATGTATTTAATATGTGAATCATTCAGTGACGTCAACAGAGAGAACAAAGGGAACAACAAGAACATATCGAGGATCATTATAATGTGATTCAGCTGTGGGAGGCATGAGAGAGGGAGAGACTTTTGTACCCTCGCCCTATTACGAAAACTACCCAATTTCTCCTAAGGGAGGTAGGCCTCCACAAGTTCTACGAGGAGGCTACATCCCTGAAGGGCCAAAGTGGGTTATTGGGACAGCTGATCTTCAGGTGGCATTCCCACCGACAGTATTTCCAAGTCGGTCCTGGCCAGTGGTTCACGCCCACTGAGGAGGACATATATTTTATTACTGGCCTATCTAGGAGAGGGCGATATTTTCCCTAGTTCCCAGATGTCCCCGTTGGCTATGCAAAAGGGAGTCGGTGTAGTCCCAAAGATACATTAGGGATTATATAGTTTCTCCTGCATATTTTCAGGTGTCCGGTGGTCAGTTACATATTGCTTTGTTTGGTGCATATGAGGTGAGGTGCCTCTCACTACTGTTGAAAACCATTGAACACTATACCAGTGATGGGAAATGCATTAGTTGCCCAATTTTATTTTATGTTGATTCTTTATTCCAGGCACCACAACTTGTGAGATGGTATGCGATTTTTTTGCGGAAGTTTTGTACAGCATTAGATAGATGTCATTCTCAGGCACGTGGGAGGTTGACCTTCCCTTTTGCTTCAGAGTTGTTTTGTTTATTTTTTGAGATGATTCTAGAGAGGAGGCCTACTTTTGTTCAGCATCCTCGTATGTCGATGCTGAATGTACATATTCATATGAGGGGCTAGATGATGCCCAAGAGGGGTTAGTATTACTTTCCCACCAGGATATCTACAGATGCATTGTAATTTCCAGCTAGTGTTGATGATCACTCGTTCGTTCTGGTGCCATGTCTGTATGCAAGTTTGGATTTTCGAGGGTGTACCAACATCCTCTTCACATAGGATGAGCCACAAAATGTGAGAGGTAATATTAGTGTTTTCTTTAAATTAATATAGTTTCATTTTATTGTCTTAATTAATTAATTAGAATTATCAAATTTATTCTAACACGTTCTTTAACTTACTTTATTAAATTGTTTAATGAAATTTTCTAATTATTGTTGTGTACTATATATTTTTTAGTTATTGGGACATTCGTTGGGGACATGATTCCACCCCCACCAAATGATCCAAGTGTAGATGTTGATGAGGATATGGAAGAGGTCGAGGATCAGGGTGACAGAACTGATCCTGATCATGTGCAGATACCCGCATGAGTGCAGCATAGGTCAGACACCTGATTCAAGATGGAGTTGGGTGACCAACTATGTCGACTCCTAGTTGATGAGAGAGTCTGCCCAGCTACGATCAGAGAGATCCAAGTTGATCGTAGGCTCACACAGCTCTGGAGAGGCATGCCCCATGATATTATGACCCTCATGTGTCATATCATTAGAGCTTCCAGAGCACTGGCACGGGCTAGGAGGGGTAGGCATCGTGGAGATGCACGACATATGTTAGGTAAATTGACTCAGGATTAGAGTCAATTTTGACCGAGTTAAACAATGATGGTTTTCGAGCACATGGTATTGTGCACCCATGGTTTTAAGCTCATGGTATTGCATGTAATGGAGCCTATAAAAGGCTCGGAGGACTTCATTGTAATGTAGGCCTGGATGTGAGCGGTGAAGGCCGACTTGGCTAGATTGGCCAGGGTTTTGGCCAAGGCTAATGAAATTTCATTGGTTGGGTTTTCCCCG
Organism: Pinus albicaulis; assembly: GCA_034641835.2. NCBI lineage: Eukaryota > Viridiplantae > Streptophyta > Pinopsida > Pinales > Pinaceae > Pinus > Pinus albicaulis. The sequence continues at coordinate 448,870,203 of CM076582.1, read as the reverse complement.
GAGTTTGAGGTTTTTCCCGGTTAAACATTTTCATTTATGTTTTATTATTTTTGCCGCATTTAATAGTTTGTCTCTCTGTAAATAAGTTAATATTCTTCGGTAATTATTTCTTCATTCAGCATCAGAGCCATATTTGGCTTCAGAGGGACGCTTTTGTAGCCATGGGTTTTATTGGTCTGTGAATGGAGATATGATTTGTTATTGCGTAGCTGTTTCCAATGTATTTTATGAGGGTGTTTGAGGAAAGTAGGGCTTAGGTCCGCTCATGCAAGCAGAGTGCTACAAAGGAGGCAATGTTGACAAAGGTGATCGATGAAGATGATCGACATAACCCAGATGCCGTTTTTTATTTGGTAGGAGATTATTTCAATAGCCACAACCATCCATCGTGGTGGACGAGCAATGTGGATGGAGGGATTCATGCCAAGGAATGGAAATTCTTCTAGTCTCTATCCCGAGAATTACCATGCCCATGTGATACTATGCTTTGGAATGTTGTAATTGTTCGGCTTGATAATTCAGAACAAAGGTACATCCAAGTTCCAGGAGATCGTTGACAGGGAAATTGTGTCGGTGTAAAAATCGCTAGACAAAGCGAGGAAGAGAAAGGTCATTGACATCAGTGACAAGAATGCCTGGATGCTTCTCGATGATGGTGCAACGAGATTTCATTGTGGACAAAGATCGCTTATCTATCGTGTCAATGAGAATTTTATGCGGAGCGACAATGAGAAGAGTCCAATGAAGGATAACAATTGCGGCAGAGGTGGTGTCTCTACATTTCAGTGCTCAAGAAGAGGTTCAGCATCCAACCTGTGAGGACGGCTGCAAATAGAAGGGCTTCCAGAAAATTCGATGTGGATGGGGAAATGGTTATTTTTATGGTAATAATTAAAGTATCAGCGTCGAAGAGAGGGTTTTGAAGATACAAAGGCTGCATAATGTGTTGATGAAGAGCGTTTTCAATAGAGGACATGGTTTTGATGACCTAAAGGTCGCATGACAAGTTCCTCTGCAAAAAACAAAGGCATTGGGTCCCAATGCTAGCATGTGGCATGGAAATGAGTGATGCGAGCTCAGAGGAAAGAGATGATCATGAATGGATGAAAGTCTATGAATGCAGGGAAGGTTGACAAGAAAATCATGGTCACAAAATATGGATTTTATTTCCAAAATTCTTTGGGGTGAGCGAATAATTGGTTAGATCGAGTGTGGATCTAGCGCTGACAGAGAGTCAGGCATGGAACAATGATGGTGTACTGTGTGTCCGCACCTATGGTGGCTATGAAGGGGTTTTGCGGCAGAAGGAGATTTATTCACAAAAATGGCGTAACATGGTCGCATGTTTTATGGGCTATGCATGTGGTGAAGCTCAACAAGGGTAATCCTAGTAAGATTGTGATTCATAAAAAAATTTCATGTTTCAAAGGATGAAAGGCTGAAATCGATGCGATGGAGCTATGCTAAGACAAACCGCATATTAATAAGGCACAAGTAGAGTTGGACATCAGTGTCAAAGACAATGACGATGATGTTCTGGGAATTTCTCGACGCGTAAGTAAAGGGCTTCATCATGGAAGGTAACAAGGAAGCAAGGCTGCAATGTGTAATAGAGGAGATAATAGCTTTTGGTTCCAAGGGTAGGAAGGAGAGAGAATGGTCGCAACAATAAATTAATTAATTAATTAATTATTATAATGGAGTTAAATTATTACACGTAAATGGGCATACTGTTGTAAGATCTGGTATGGCATGCGTACTCCTGGGTAATCACTGGTAAAGTCTGGGTTAGATCTAGGTGATAGGGGGATGTCAAGTTAATAAATTCCCTGGGTAAAAATTTGAGGGGGAGGGCTATAGTGAGTGGGGTTGTCTCACTTAGCAATTTTGGCTAGATTTAGTCAATAATCCCCAAGTCAAGTTTAAGGGGAAAATGTTAGGTAAATTGACTCGGGATTAGAGTCAAGTTTGACCAAGTTAAACAATTATGGTTTTGGGGCACATGGTATTGTGCACCCATGGTTTTCATCTCATGGTATTTCATGTAATGGAGCATCCCTCTGAAGCCAAATATGGCTCTGATACCAAATGAAGAAATAATTACCGGAGAATATTAACTTATTTATAGAGAGATAAAATAATAAATGTGGCAACAATAATAAAACATAAACACTAATGTTTAACCAGGAAAAACCCCAAACTCTAAGGAAAACCCAACCAATTAAATTTCATTAGCCTTGGCCAAAACCCTAGCCAGTCTAGCCAAGTGATCCTTCACCACTCACATCCAGGCCTACAATACAATGAAGTCCTCCGAGCCTTTTATAGGCTCCATTACATGCAATACCATGAGCTGAAAACCATGGGTGCACAATACCATGTGCCCCAAAACCATCATTGTTTAACTCGGTCAAAATTGACTCTAATCCCAAGTCAATTTACCTAACAACATAGCAGTTCATCTGATGATCATGATCATGAGGGGAGTGATCATCATTCTAGTACTCCACCTCCTCCTCCTTCACCTCGTGTCAGATATCATGAGCAACCAGCTTCCAATCCTGATCATTAGGCATCTTCTGAGCAGTCTGCACCATCTCAACAGACACCTAGTCCTGAGCAAGCACAGCTATCAACTGAGCAAGCACCTGATCCTGAGTAGGCAGGTCCATCATAACAGGCCACACCATCCGCTAATCAAGCTGCACCATCGACAACTCATCAACAGGAAATTCCTGAGTATACTGTGTTGTAGCACAATTTGACTCAGCTAAAATTCAAGAGAAGTTCTGAGCAATTCAAGTTTGCTGAGGAATAATTATTAAAAATTTAAGAAGAACTGCAACATGTTCAAGTAACCACAAGCTCAACATATGTTGCTAAATTATTCTCGTCTCATGTCTTGGATGTGTTTTATGGCTCAATGTGTCATCAAATTAAAAATTACAAGCATGAAATTTTGAGTCTTCATGGAGGTGGAAAAATTCTGAGGTAGGGAGATGCTTCATTGAAGAAATTCCAGTTGCCTAAAACAAATACAAATTCCCTAGTTGAGGATGGGTTACCTCATTTTCAGTCACAAATTGATCCAACCCCTTGCATTTTCTATGAATGATACTTGCCAACGAAGCTAGAGGGAATATTATGCCTTATCATATTTTGGAGAATGTTGTTCTGCAGCATATCAATAAAAAGACGACTAGAAAAACATAGGAATTGCTTGAAATAAATGATATTGGAAAACTTCCTTGAAAGAATGAAAAGATGCTTATCCAATTCTATGCATGAAGTCATAGTTGATATAAACAAAACGTTTTAAAGGAATTTGAATAGCTGTGCCAAGGTGAAGAATTGGAAACAAATGACTGAACATCTCAGAAAACGCAGACATTCCCAGCACAGGATTTTCAATTTCAAATTGCAGGCAAACGGAGAACAATTTCAAGAATCCGCAACATGGGTTTTTGCAGAATGACCCTAATTGACTTCATCACGGGAATTGTCCAAAAATTCAATGTGGTTTTAGAGATTTCACCAGTTCCTTAAATTCCAGTTTTATTAAAAACGTCCTGCAAGTTGTAAATTCCTGGCATGGACAGAAGTATCAAGCATTATTCTGAGTTTCATCGGATATTATTAGTTGGTGAAGGAAATTTTTCAAGAATGCAATAATTGTGTTAAGAAAATAGTGATAAATTCATGTTACGCACAAATCACTTGACGCATACGACAAGTGGAAGCTAGTAAAACAAGCAGAAAAACATGGGCTCGTTGTGAAAGAATCAGTCTAGTTTTTAAAAGAAAACTATCGTGGCTGCATTAATAGAAGAGGAGCAGGGAACCTTGCTAATCTTCTTTCTTGAGGAGAGTGTTGGACTTAAAAGTTCATTCTAAGCCCAGCCATTTGATGCAAGAGGAAGTTAATGACCAGTGCAGTTATATCGCCACACTTCTTTTCCAATTTTCCACAGAAAAACTTCTAGCGCTGAAAATGGAACCTAATTCTGAAAAGCAAGCAAGGTGACTGAAACATCAAAGGCTGATTTCGATAATTCATATATAAAATTCTTTTAGAGAAGGAACAGAACAAAATGATGAATTAAAGAGGCAAAGAGATGAAATCGTTTATCAAAAGGAACAAATTTTCACGCACAGAATTATCGTTCCATCAAATATCACTAGATTTATGGTCCATGTCATTAGTTTCTCAAATTAACACTTTCTCGGCATCACATACTGCTCGAAACTTATGTGAGAGAGTGCCCCTGTAGAGTGGTTTAGCTTGAATCACTATTTGCAAATCGATGGCTACGATGCAATGCGACATCACTCAGCCCTTTTTCAAGAAACTGCTACAGGTGCTCCCGTAGGTAGTAATTGTTTTTTAAAAACCATGTGTGATTTCGTCAATATGCATATGAGTACAACAGTGGGGCCCAAAATGTATTATTTGTCCTTCTTTGACTTGCAACAAGGTGTGATTTTATTTTGGTTTTATATTATATATTATATCTAATATTAAAACTACTTTTTTAAATTTAATTGATTCAAAATTTCCTAAACTACTTCAAGAAACAGTTTTAAAAGTGATCATAGTAATTAGGAAGTTAGATTAGATAGAAGATAAAAAGGAGAGGAAGGAGGATGCAAGGGGTTCCGAGTTTTGGACCTCTGGAGGACTATAAATTTTGTACTGAATTTTCTGAAAGTTAATGAAAGAAGATCAAGTTTCTTGCACCTGTTGATGTTGATGCGTCTTTCTAGTTTCGTTATATGTTTATTCTTCTATGAATGAGGTGAAGTAATGTAGCCGCAGGTCTCTTTTTACATTTTGTAAGTAAGAGTTAAATTTCCTTAATGTGCCCTCCTTCACTCCAACTATTTTCTCTCTATAAAGTTATTTCAGAGATTTAAAGTGATAGATTCTATTATCCAGCATATCATTTTGAATTTCCATTCCATTTTCTTCCTTCCATTTCAAGTTATATCAGCAGATAATGGCATTGTGAAATCTTTCATTATATCAGATCATTGAGGGTTATAAATAATTAATTTTCAAAGGTGCTTAACGAAGACCATATGATATCTTAATATTGTGACATACATTTATAAATGTCTCGAGCACTGATTCCTTACCACAGCCAAGGGATTGTTTCTTGAGGTACAACATTTTTTCGGCGCCGTTGCCGGGGAACGAAGAATCGAAGTTCATTTCCTTGGATTTTCTTTCTATTTCCTCTGGTTGTTCAGTGAGGAGGAAATATTCGACTGTGTTTATTCCTTTTCAGAATTCTAGCTTTCAAAAAGCCTCACACGAGGTCAGATACCTCGCAGCAGAAAGTCCCTAATTTTTCAGATCCGGAAACATTGGTTTCCTAAAAGGCTCAAAAACCAAAAGCCCTTCGACACCTAATCCTACATTGTCTGCTCTTGGCAGCAGGTCTCATAATCCCTTATTCTTGATGGTGAACAAGATTTAGATATAAATTTTGGTTGTTGTTAATTCACCTAGCGACTCCACTAATGAAGGTTTCATTAGATGAGGAATTCTACGGGCAAGAAAATGAGAAAGCACCGTGGAAAACACAAATATCAAAGTTTGAGTTTTTTAAGTGAAGTTCTATTTTTTACTATCATTTTAGTGGTATATGTTCCCTTACATATCAAAAATATTTTTTCTTACTTTATATTCTCAGAAGATTGTAAATCCCGAAAAGTACATTCTTTATTGGAAAAAGATGATTTTTCTTCTGCTTGTATTATTGATCTTGACACAACTTTATCTCCTAAATATGAGAGGAGATATGACTGTTGCATTACAATTCCTTAAGATAATCAGTCATAGTCTGGGCATAAAGGTGATGATTCATCATATTTGGATGATAATATTTTTCCTCATAAGCAATTGATTGTTTTTCAGCTCAAAAACAAAGAAATATTTAAACCCCTGAAGTTTCCCACAATTCTCCATCAATATCCTTCAAAAGGATTCAAATCTTTGCCAAGTTTCTCTGGAGAAGAGGAGGATATTTCAGCTGAACTGCATATCTTGGAATTTGAGTACTTCCTGGACAAATTTCAAATTATTTATGAAGACGTGGCTTTAAGTATGTTTTGTCATTCATTAAAGCAGGATGCTCAGCAATGGTTCCAGTGTTTGGAAGCAAGTTCAATTAGTTCATGGCAAGGTTTTCAAGATATATTTCTTAGATATTGGGGTGAGCGTAAGTCATATGAAAAACACCTTTTGGAATTATATTTTATCCAGAGGCAGAGCAAATAATCAATCGCTGAGTTTAATAGGAGGTTTCAAAAAAATTATTTCAGCATGCCAAAAGAAATTCAACCTCCTGAAGTAGCAGCTATGGTTTACTATTTGAGGGCTCTTTCTATTGTCTTGGCTTTTTATCTCAAGGAGAGAAATCCCTGCACTCCGAAGCTGATGTTTCTTTATGCACAGGAAATTGAAGATAATGTGTGGGCTTGTAGAAATTTTTCCTGTCAAATTGAAAGAAAAAATTTCGTTGAAGACAAGAGGGCATGTCAAGAAAACATTGGAATTGCTTTACAAGAGAATGCAAATTTAGAGGTGAACAAGGATTTTCAAAAGGTGTCAAAGGATTCCTATATTTCTGAAACACAAGAATCTAAGCATTCTGGAGATTCTGGTCAGAACTTCGTTACAACAACTAAACTACACGATGAAAGCCTGGAAGATAGTTACAATTTTCATAATTTTAAAGATTTTGTGAATGGAGAGGAAAATAGTAGAGCTTCTCAAGTATGTTTGCAGGAGGAGGAAGATTTTTGTCAAGAATTGGCATTATACGAAGAACATCAACATTATAGGGAACAAACCTTGGATTTCTCTTTTCAGCCTAAATGCTTGCCTGCAGAAAATGGAAATCAAGTTCCTTGCACACAATTCCAAATTGAGGATTCAAACAGTGAAGGAAGCTACCATGTTCAAAGAAGTCTACTTCAACTAAATGTTCAAGAAAATGAGACAGCCAAAATTTTGTCTCAATGGTTCTATGATCTAGTAGCTGAGTATATGAAAAATTTCTTTGATCAAAAATGAGCTTCTATGCAACTATATGTACAAAGATTTGTATATGGAAAATTTTCATGTTACATTCCTGTATTGATTTTTAAATTTCAGCAGTGTGAAGGTATTAATTCTAACATACACATGTTAGGTTGGTGCCATTGGAAGGTTGACTTCGTTAAGTTCGTACATATATATATATATATATATATATATATATATATATATATATATATATATATATATATATATATATATATATATATATATATATAGGATTTGTACATAAATAAGCTCAGGAGTTGATCATTCCTAGTTGCAGTATTTCTCGTTTAGCATTTTTCAGTTCACAAATAAAGATCCTGGAAGAGAGAGGTTTTAGAGAAGCTTGAAATTTTCAGAGATTTTGGATTGGGAGAAGATTCAGTTTGACTTGACTCCATGCCCAATAAAGGCTACTGATATACAAGTTCTCTTTGAATCCATGCCCAATAAAGGCTACTGATCTATAAGTTCTCATCACATTGCTATCAAAGTGTTGTCCCCAATTGGAGCTAGATGTTGTAGCACAATTTTACTCAGCGAAAATTCAAGAGAAGTTCTGAGCAATTCAAGTTTGTTGAGGAATAATTATTAAAAATTTAAGAAGAACTGCAACATGTTCAAGTAAACACAAGCTCAACATATGTTGCTAAATGATTCTCGTCTCATGTCTTCGATGTGTTTCATGGCTCAATGTGTCAGCAAATTAAAAATTACAAGCATGAAAGTTTTAGTCTTCATGGAGGTGGAAAAATTCTGAGGTAGGGAGATGCTTCATCAAAGAAATTTCAGTTGCCTAAAACAAATACAAATTCCCTAGTTGAGGATGGGTTACCTCATTTTCAGTCATAGATTGATCTAGCCCCTTGCATTTTCTATGAATGATACTTGTCAACAAATCTGGAGGGAATATTATGCCTTATCATATTTTGGAGAATGTTGTTCTGTAGCATATCAATAAAAAGACGACTAGAAAAATAGAGGAATTGCTTGAAATAAATGATATTGGAAAAGTTCCTTGAAAGAATGAAAAGATGCTTATCCAATTCTATGCATGAATTCATAGTTGAGATAAACAAAATGTTTAAAATGAATTTGAAGAGCTGTGCCAAGATGAAGAATTGGAAAAAAATGACTGCACATCTCAAAAAACGCAGACATTCCCAGCATAGGATTTTCGATTTCAAATTGCGGGCAAATGGAGAACAATTTCAAGAATCCGCGACATGGGTTTTTGCAGAATGACCCAAATTGACTTCACCGCGAGAATTTTCCAAAAATTAAATGTGGTTTTAGAGAATTTTTCAGTTCCTTAAATTTCAGTTTTATTAAAAACGTCTTGCAAGTTGTAAATTCCCGGCATAGATAGAAGTATCAAGCATTATTCTGAGTTTCATCAGATATTATTAGTTGGTGAAGGATTTTTTCAAGAATGCAAGCATTGTGTTAAAAAAAGAGGGATAAATTCATGTTACGCACAAATCACTTGACGCATATGACAAGTGAAATCTAGTAAAACAAGCAAAAAAACATGGGCTCATTGTGAAAGAATCAGTCTAGTTTTTAAAAGAAGACTATCGTGGCTACGTTAATAGAAGAGAAGCAGGGAACCTTGGTAATATTTTTTCTTGAGGAGAGTGTTGGACTTATAAGTTCATTCTAAGCCCAGCCATTTGATGTGAGAGGAAGCTAATGACCAGATCAGCTATATCGCCACACTTCTTTTCCAATTTTCCACAGAAAAAATTCTGGCACTGAATATGGAGCTTAATTCCGAAAATCAAGCAAGATGATTGAAACATCAAAGGTCTATTTGGATAATTCATATAACAAATGATTTTAGAATAGGAACAGAACAAAATGATGAATTAAAGAGGCAAAGAGATGAAGTCGTTTATCAAAAGGAACAAATTTTCATGCACAGGATTATCGTTCCAACAAATATCACTAGATTAATGGTCCATGTCATTAGTTTCTCTAATTAATGCTTCCCTGGCATCACAAACTGCTCGAAAGTTATGTGATAGAGTGCCCCCATAGAGTGGTTTATCTTGAACCACTATTTGCATATCGATGTCTACGATGCAATGTGGCATCACTCAGCCCTTTTTCAAGAAACTACTACAGGTGCTCCCATAGGCAGTAATTGGTTTTTAAAAACCATGTGTGAATTTTTCAATATGCATATGAGTACAACAGTGGGACCCAAAATGTATTATTTTTCCTTCTTTGACTTGCAGCAAGGTGTGATTTTATTTTATTTTTATATTATATATTATATATAATATTAAAACTACTTTTTTAAATTTAATTGATTCAAAATTTCCTAAACTACTTCAAGAATTAGTTTTAAAACTGATCATAGTAATTAGGAAGTTAGATTAGATAGCAGATAAAAAGGAGAGGAAGGAGGGTGCAGGGGCTTCCGAGTTTTGGACCTCTGGAGTACAGTAAATTTTGTACTGAATTTTCTAAAAGTTAATGAAAGAAGATCAAGCTTCTTGCACCTGTTGATGTTGATGTGTCTTTCCAGTTTCGTTATATGTTTATTCTTCTGTGAATGAGGTGAAGTAATGTAGCTATAGGTCTCTTTTTACAGTTTTTAAGTAAGTGTTAAATGTCCTTAATGTGCGCTCCTTCACTCCAACTATTTTCCCTCTATAAAGTTCTTTCGAAGATTTAAAGTGATAGATTCTGTTATCGAGCATATCATTTTCAATTTCCATTCCATTTTCTTCCTTCCATTTCAAGTTATATCAGTAGATAATAGCATTGTGAAATCTTTCATTATATCATATCATTAAGGGTTATAAATAATTAATTTCCAAATGTGCTTAACGAAGACCACATGATATCTTAATATTGTGACATACATTTATAAATGTCTCGAGCATTGATTCCTTACCACAGGAAAGGGATTGTTTCTTGAGGTACAACATACTGCACCATCGACTGATCAGTAGGCACCTCTAGAGCAGGCATTTCATCTATCTGAGCATGAGGTTGCACCGTCCGCTGAGCATGCCTCGACTAGTACTAGTATTGATGTGGTACACCAGATATTTGACATTTATATGCAGCTATATTACAGTTGTATATTTTTGACATTATATATATATATATATATATATATATATATATATATATATATATATGGTCCATGTATTTTATGTTCATTTTGATGTACTTAATTTGCATGTTGATGTTCATCATGATGCGTATCTTGCTAGGTCATGTTAGATATGTTCATTTAATGTGCTTGCAGATAGATGTGTATGTGATAGCAGTTATTTTACATGAGATGTATATTTGATGTTTGTGTTGCGATGGTGTTATACAATGCTTTTGTTTTGTTAGATGATCATGATCATGATGATTAGATGATGTTAGTGAATTTGAATGTGTATTTTAGAATATTATGTTTGTATGATGGTTATCATGATCATGATGTTTATTTTTAATATTAAATCATGATATTTATTAAATATTATGTCGTGATTGTAATTGAAAATTTAATTTTAATTGTTTGTAAAATTGTAAAATTATAATTGTAATTGGAATTGTAATTTTAATTTTAATTCTAATTCTAATTGTATGTAAAATATTTTTAAAATTGTAATTGTGATTGTTCGTAATTTATTGTGAAATTGTAGTAATTATAATTGTATGTATTGTCATCACTCAATTTTATTAAAATTGTAAAATTTGTAAATTTGTAAAATTCTAAAATTCTAAAAATGTAATTGTAATTTTATGCATCGTGATTGTAATTGTAAATTTAATTGTAATTGTATGTAAAATTGTAAAATTGTAATTGTAATTGTATGTGAAATTGTAAAATTCTAATTCTAATTGTATGCAAAAAATATTTGTAAAATTGTAATTCTAATTGTAATTGTATTGTGAAATGAATGTAATTTTAATTTTAATTTTAATTGTAATTGTAATTGTATTGTGAAATTGAAAAATGTAATTGTAATTGTATGTATTGTCATCATTCAATTTTATTAAAATTTGTAAATTTGTAAATTTGTAAATTAATTGTCAATTTTAAACCATAACTACCGTAAGTAAAATGTATACCGTAAATATTGTTAAATTACCATAATTTGTAAATTTTTATGAATATAAATAATTGTAAAATAATAAATCTAGAATAATATGAATTTTTGTAACATAATAAAGTTTAGAAAATAATGCAAATAAATTCATGTTTAGAATTATCTTTATTTTATTATGATCTTACATACCAAAAATAACATTATACATTTTGAAGATATCATTCACTCACATTTAAAGCAATCAAGTAGTTGTATTATTTTAGGAATTGACTTATAAAAAATAAATAAATAAAATAATAATAATAAATTTAAAAAAAAAAAAAAAAAAAAAAACCTTGATACAATGCACCATTGTTTTTGAGATCAACATAATTGCAAATTATCAAGTGAAAATATTTTAACATTAACACTATGCAAACCAATCACTTCAAAATACATATTATAATGTTTCTAAAAAAAATTCTTAGTTATAAGGTTAAGTCCTCTTCTTTATAAAAACCCATCTTAAAAAGTATATATGATGAAATAACACATGTACCATATCACTCTCGGTTCTCATGATCACCCTCATGATTATCTTCTAGCTCACTTGGCATGATAACACTATTGTTCTAAAAAATATGTTTGATCTAAGGTCGTGTCTTAATACGAACCACCAATCCCTATCCAACACATCTGGGTAAAAAAAAACCTAGTTGCAATGTTTGGGGAAAACATAGGGCTCCTTGGCTTCATCCCACATCTTTCTAGAGTTAATACATATCAGCCTACTATTGTGATCTACCTTTAAATTATTCTGATCAAAGGTGTCCCACCACTTGCACCTAAAAATAACACATTGGAAAGAAGAGAAATCTACTTCATAAATATTGGGAATCTTCCTTAAGTCATATGAAGTGGAAGATGTCATATTGCAGGTCTCTATATTTGCGATCCCGCCAATGTCACAGGCGACGGTACCGAAAAGGTGCCCATTAGGGAAGGATCCTTAAAGAGTCCTACACCAATGTTCTGAAGAGAAGGTGGGGGTCCGTGAAAAAACAAAACGCTTCCAGTTGCCTGGGAATCAAAGGTGAAGAAAGAGAGTTGATCAATGGTTGTGATCCTTCCTTTATGGGGGAAGATGATCATATGAAAGTAAGTAGATACTACCGCAACCATAACGTAAACCCACGGTCTTCCAAGTAATATATTGTAGTCAAGTAGTCCGTCAATGACCTCAACTTCAATATTAACTGATTTTCCCCCTAGTTTTACTTGTAGGCTACCAAATTCCACAAGGCTTATATGTACAACTTTCAAAATCTTTCAACATCATAGGTGATTGTGACAAAGTCGGTGAGCCAAGTGACTTCCAGCAACTCATTGACATGATACAAGTAGATGTGCCTTCATCGATGATTGTGTGATGAATGAGGCGATTCAAGACATGTACTTGAATCAAGAATTATACTTGTCATGGTAATTGTGGCACATAGCTCACATGATTAAAGACTATAAAATTTGAATATGTTGGATCGATTCCATCAATCGCAGAAAACAAAGCCTGCTTTTGGGAGGGACAATTCTGAAGAACCTCAAGTGTTGACATACTATAGGGTGATTGAGCCAGATCTTCTACTACATTATAATTTTGAGTTGCACGAGCTCGAGGGTTGAATGTCGACTTATGAATTACACCCTTTGGTGGATTTCATTGTCGTTGTGAAATGTTACACCATTGATTAAATATATGGATGATTAAATATTATAATGAAAAGATGTGAAATCAAATGATATGATATAACAAATTAATCCAAACATCACATTCAAATGCCCTAATAAAATTTTAATTGATATGAGTATTGTTATAAGATATGTGTCAACTTTTGATGAATAATGAATTTTAAAAATCACAATAATTTCACTATCACAGGTCGATGTTTCTAGAAAATACAAAAGTAACATCGGTGTGTGTTAGTTACTATGCACCGGTGCATTTGTATGATAATGTGCACTAGTGCATTTCTACGACCTATGGGAACCGCAAAAATACCAATACCAATTAGAACGCTCGGTGTGCTTTATCGAAGACTACTACTCAAGCGGTCCGATAAGCGTTGCATGCACCAGTATGTTGGAAATATTGTCATTGATGACAATGGAGGCAGCAAAGACAGAGACAGACAAAGAAGGCAGCAGATGCAAAGATAGGCAAAAAACAACAGCAGGTAATATGTACAGCGAAGGCAGAGGCAGAGGTCGAGCAGCAGTAGTATCTAAGGCAGAGGCAGAGGCAGCGAATATAGAGGCAGAGCCTTTATCAGAGGCAGAGGCAGAGGCAGAACCGTTATCACAGCAGTAGAGGCAGAGGTCAAGCGACAGAAGCAGCGAATGCAGAGGCAGTGGCAGAGCCGTTATTCCGAGAATCACTACCCAGCTGGTAGAAACTCTAAAAATAAATTCCGAGAACCGTAACCCAGGCGGAAGGATACATATATATAATTCCGGGAATCATAACCCAAGCGGCAATGTATGCATATATATAAATAAATTCCAAGAATCGCTTAACCCGCTGGAGGATACTCTAAAGATGAAACATAAAACTTATATATATATGCAGCACCCTATACACAAAGGTTCAAAGCATATATATATAAATTTGTAATGGAGCGCTTTAATGGACGAAGAACCAAAGGTATCAAAGCCTTATATGGTGGGACCCTTTCCTAATCACATCGGAGATTATAAGGGAAGCGAAACATATAAATAGAAAATTGTGATTGCGATGAAGCTCGGACCCAATGGGTTTATAAAACATAATGGATATGTGTCGGAACATGCAACCAAAGAATTGCAATTGCGATGAAGCCCAGATCATATAAACAAAGGTTCAAAGCATAAATATATATATTTATAAGTGGAGCGCTTTATTACCACAAGGTAGGACCAAATCGCATCGGAGAAAAACAAAGCAGCGGAACTTGCAAACAGGAAGTTGCAATTGCGATTAGCAAAGCCGGACGCGATAGTCGTATAAACTCCGTCATATAAAATATGGTCGGGTCTGCAAATTGATTGAGGAGAAAAATTGGTAGCATATCACTTGCAACTAAAATTTGCGATTGCGATTAATCGCATCGCATCAGGTCAATCACATAGGAGTTAAGCAGGGCACCGAAACATGTAAATATAATTTGCGATTGCGATTAATCGCATCACATCAGAGTAATCGCAATCGGATTTATGCAGGGCATCGAAACATGCGAATGGAATTTGCGATTGCGATTAATCGCATCGCATCAGAGTAATTGCAATCGGAGCTTCGGAGCATTGGAATATCGGTACATTCAAATGGAAATTTCGATTGCGATCAATCGCAATCGGAAGAAGTCGAGGAGTAGTGTATATCATTGGAAAGCATGGCAAGTGGGCCCAGATATATGATATTCCATTGATTAAATAGAATCGAACCCTTATACTAATGTTTATAACACTTGATTCGGGGAATATGGATACACGGTGATATTATTTATATATTGTGCTAAAGTCGAAATTTATAGAAAATGAGGTGTGTGCTGGGCATTCGCCAAAGTAAATTCATGGGTCTTTACTTTTCGATTGGAGAACATATATATATATATAAGCATATATATATGCTATGTGGGGTTATCGCATCGGCACGAAGGCTGAGTAGTGGAACATACCAATGAAACTTGCAATTGCGATTAATCGCATCGCAACTATCGCAGAAGACCTAATCGCAATCGGAAATTTGTGAAGGCGATGTTATATATATATAAAGTTGTTGTGATTGTATTAAAAAATGTCGCGTGGTCTGTGGACCCACGGGCCTAGGCTTAAGGTGGAGGGCGATTATTAATATAATACAATTGTGATGTGTGCAATTGTATCGGGCCATAAAACAAAGGCCGTGGTGTATATATGTTCTGCTTGCCAAACTCACCACATCAACAAGACACTTGTTGTATGAAAAGCATTGGAATTTGCCCAGATTTAAAGTCAGTAGTTATATATATATACAAAGTGCACTAATATAAAAGGCACAGTTACATGTATGCAGCAGTTACACCACAGTAGAGGACAGACGAACAAACAGAGCTGAAAAGAGATAAAACACAGTCAAAGAAAAGACAAATGCGCAGCAATCCAAAAGGCTGTATGAGTGAGCTGGAGCTCTCATTGTAATTAAATGTAATATTTTAATTGATTTATATTGTTGTGATGCATTGGCAAGTCTCCGGAAGAGAACAAATATCCCATTGTAATGTTAAATTTATACCTACAGTTATATTTATTGAATGAGCAGATAAAAGGAATGAGAAGACAGAAGCCAAAGAGTCATGACTGTTCACTCCAAATTCTTTGTGAAATACAAACAGTCATGTGAGGAACTCTATATATAATATCAACTGGATATGCATAAGAGAGGTTAGAGAGAGTAAATATAGAGAATGCAGAGTATAGAAGAGTGAGGTAGAGAAGATTAAGAAAAGAAAAGCAGAAATAGAAGCTACAGAACAGAGCTGATATCTGAGGTAAATCAGCAAACATTCAGTTTGATAAATTGAGGAAGTTGGAGCTTCCCTATCAATTTGTAGCTTGATAGCTGTCAGTTGTAGCTGACTGAGGTTGGAGCCTCCTGTAGGTTGGTGCCTGCAGAAAATTGAAGGGAGTTGGTGCTTCCTTGCAAGTTGTAGCTTGCAGAATTGAGGTTAGAGCCTCCTGTAGGTTGGTGCCTGCAGAAAAACAGTGGTGAGAGGGAGTTGGAGCTGGCCTTTGCATCACAACAATAATAAGATGTGGTTTTCTCCCTTTATGGGTTTCCGCTTACATCTACTGTCTCTATGTGTGTTTCTTATGTGTTGATGTGATTCTTTCAATATTCTTGATTGTTTGCTGCTCTCAACATAAGTATGGTGTCACACTAATTTAATATTGGCTGCAACATTTTAAGACTGTTCACATATTAAGATGTAAATAAGGTTGGTGAAAATTTTAAAAATTCTTATGTATGTATTAAACTGATTCACCCCCTCCCCCCTCTCAGTTTAATTAAAGATTCAACAATTGGTATCAGATCAGGTTCTTTTGTACCAGTTTAACAACTGAAAGGAGATTCTAGGTACTCAGGATGGATAGTAAAGAAGGATGCTCAACCAATAAAGCCCCTTTCTTTACGGGTGCAAATTATGCCTTCTGGAAAATTAGAATGAGGACATACATAATGTCTCTAGGAATAGAAATTTGGGATGTTGTGGAATTAGGATATGCCCCGAAGGAAACTGCCTCAGAGAAAGAAGCCAAACAAGACTTTGTAGCTAACGCAAAAGCCATGAATGCCATATTAAATGGATTGTGTGAAGCAGAGTTTATCAAAGTAATGCGCAAAAACACTGCCAAAGAAATGTGGGATACTATGGAGAATATCCATGAGGGAGACAAGAAGGTAAAGACTGTTAAACTTCAAGTCTATAGAGCCCAGTTTGAGAACTTAACAATGAATGATGATGAAGATATAGCTAACTTCTTTCTAAGGGTTGCAGAAATAGTAAATAACATGAAGGCTCTAGGAGAAAACATAAAAGAAGTTGTAATTATACAAAATATTCTAAGATCTCTTCCACCCAGGTTTAATCCCAAGGTGTTTGCTATAGAAGAAACAGCTAATTGGGAGACCTTGACCATGAACCAGCTACTTGGAAATCTAACAGCATATGAAATGAGGCTCCCACAGAAGAAGCCAAGTTCGAGGGAGGCTGCCTTTAAAACAGAAAAGAAGAAAGAAGAAGACGAAGACATATGCTCTTGTTCGGATGAAGAAGAAGCAAAATTTGTCAAGAAACTAGATAGAGGTTCAGGTAAATACAAAGGTAAACTTCCTTTCAAATGCTTTAACTATGGAAGAGTTGGACACTATGCTACTAAGTGTCCTCATAAGAAAGTAAGGAATCAGGCTCAAGAGTCAGAGAAAAATACATCAAAGAACTGGCAGAAAGGAAAGAAGTTCAGCTGAAAATCCTTCTATGCTCAACAAGACAGCAGTACATCTGAAGACCCAGATGAACTCTCAAGTGAAGATGGAACCTCTGAATTTTTATTGATGGCTATAGAAGAACTTGAAGGTCTCCTGCTAGAAGATGAAGAAGAAGAAGGTGAAGTCGACCTTGAGGGGGAGCTAAGAAGTGCTCTAGAAGAGATTGATAGACTCAAGCTGAAATGCAGAAAACAAAAGGAAATTTTCCTCAAGTTTGTACGAGAAGAACAGAATTCAGAAGTCTTCATGCAACTGAAGGTAGAACTTGAAGAAGCCAAGAAGATAGAAGACATGTTACTTCAGCAAATCAAGGATAAAACCCGAGAACAAGAGAAGCTGGAAGAAGTAGTATGTCTCAGGAAGAAACTAGAAAATGCTCAAAGGAAAGTGGTTATAAGCTCTTCTCAAACAACAAGCTCTAGTAAGTTGAAAGAAATTCTGGATGCTCAAATATCTCCTATGATAAAAACTGGAATAGGCTATGAAGGAGAATCAAGTAAAAGAAAAGAAAAAGAAAATAGAGGGATTATTTTTGTAAAAGCAAAGAAGAATGATGAAGCAGCTCAAAAAATTCCTACAAAAGAAGAAACCTGTAATGAGGAAGACAGAGATCAAAAGAAACCTCTAATAACAAAGAAGGCAATAAATACTAAGACAACAGAGAAAGGGACATATGTCTCTGAATATGTCAAATTCGGAAGCCATCAAAGGAGATTCTTCCCTCCTATGAAGAATGCCACCTGTTATGTCTGCCACAAGCTGGGACGCATTGCTGCATATTGCCATGCAAGGAGGAGTAATTCAAACCAGCAAAAGATGCAAACATTGAAGAGACTACCTCAAGTAAACAAATGGAAGAGACAACCTTACATCAGGTATGCAAATAGTTTCTATGGCTACTATTTTTATTGTAAGGAATTTGGTCATAAAATCATTGAGTGTAGAAAGTATGGACTAAGATTGATGTTTAACACCTCAAGGAAGTTTATGAATCAAATAAATTATATTCATACTCATAATTCTACAAAAATTATGATCAAATGTTGTGTATGCAATCAAGTTGGACATATACCTTCCAAATGTCCTCTAAGAAGATGTAATTCATCACCTCACAAAAGATACCAAACAAAAGGGTGCCTCCAGTGGATAAAGAAGGTGAATAAATGTGACTTGGCTCTAACTGCTCAAGATTTGAAAAGTCAATGGTATTTGGACAGTGGCTACTCTAAACACATGACAGGAGACAAAAGCAAGTTTATAACTCTTAATGAAAAGAAATCTAGCAATGTTACTTTTGGCAATGATAAATCAGGTAAGATCAAGGGAAAAGGCTCAGTCAGCATAGACAATGGCAGAGGAAAGGCCCAAGATGTACTATTTGTAGATGGACTGAAAACAAATTTACTAAGTGTCAGTCAGATGTGTGACAAAGGTTGTGAAGTTCTTTTTAGAGCACAAGATTGTGAAGTCAGATCAAGCACCACAGGTAAGACTCTGCTCAAAGGAGTTCGAACAGAGAGTAATGTTTACATTGTGAAAGAGGAAGATGAAGCATGTCATCTTATCAAACTAGAAGAGTCATGGTTATGGCATAAAAGGTTGGGACATCTCAGCTTCGATCACATAATCAGTCTAAGTAAGAAGAAAGCTGTCAGAGACATGCCAGAAATAAAGAGGCCTTCTAATACCATATGCAAATCATGTCAATTAGGCAAACAGACTCGCACATCCTTCAAGGCCAAAGATGATTTATCAACAAGAAGACCTCTACAGCTTGTGCACATGGATTTGTGTGGACCTGCAAGAACCAAAACTCCAAGTGGAGAATCCTACTTCATGCTAATAATAGATGATTTCTCCAAAATGGCATGGGTTGCTTTTCTCAAGAATAAATCAGAAGCTCTGGAAAAATTTAAGATCTTCAAATCATTAGCAGAAAATCAAACAGGATGCAAGCTGAAATGCATTAGATCAAACAAAGGAGGTGAATTTACAGATTATGACTTTGCTGACCTATGCAATGAACATGGGATAAAGTAACAATTTACTATTGCAGGAACACCTCGGCAAAATGGAGTAGTAGAGAGACAAAACATGTCTGTTCAACAAATTTCCAGAGCCATGATGCAAGAGAATAATATTGCTCAAACCTTCTGGGCAGAAGCAATGCACACAGCAATATGTATCCTTAATAAAGCTCACTTAAGGCCAAGCAGTGACAAGACTCCCTATGAACTATGGCATGGAAAGCCAGCTTCAATCAAACATTTCAGAATCTTTGGAAGCAAGTGTTACATAAAGAATAATGATGAAAATCTTGGAAAATTTGATGCAAGAGAAAATGAAGGGATATTTCTAGGATATGCATCCAAAAGTAAAGGGTACAGGTGCTAAAACAAGACTCTTCGAAAAATAGTAGAAAGGATTGACGTGAGATTTGAAGAAGAACTTCCAAACAATACAAGAGATACAGACTGTTGCAGTCCATCAGAAAACCATGAAGAAGAAAACCAAGATGATGAGAAAACAAGCAAGACAACAGAAGATACAGAGCTGAGTTCTAAAGCTCCCTCAAGATATACTCAGAAGATCCATCCTGAAGATCAGATCATTGGAGACAAGAGAGTAGGGGTCCAAACAAGAAGGTAGCTAACAGAACAAATTGAAGAGGTATACATAGCCATGTTGTCACAAATAGAGCCAAAGAAATTTGAAGATGCCAGCAAGGACAAGTCTTGGGTAAATGCTATGAATGAAGAATTGGACCAAATTGAGAAAAACAATACCTGGGAATTAGTTCCTAGACCCATTGAGAAAAATGTCATAGGCTCAAAATGGGTATTTAAAAACAAAATGAATGAGCAAGGAAAAGTAATCAGGAATAAAGCCAGACTGGTCTGCAAAGGATATTCACAAATCGAAGGACTTGATTACGATGAAACATTTGCCCCTGTAGCCAGAATGGAAGCCATCAGAATGTTTCTGGCCTTTGCTTGCTACCAAAACTTCAAAGTATATCAAATGGATGTAAAATTTGCATTTCTGAATGGAGACTTAGAAGAAGAAGTCTACATGGAACAACCAGAAGGCTTCTCATTGACAGACAAAGAAGACTATGTGTGCAGACTGAAGAAGGCTCTATATGGACTGAAACAGGCTCCTCGTGCTTGGTACTCAAGACTAGATAAATATTTGCAAAAACAAGGCTTTAAGAGAGGCAGAGTAGACAGCAATCTATACATAAAAGCCCATGAAAATGAACTCCTGATTGTTGTGGTATATGTTGATGACATTATGTTTGGAAGCAACAGAGAAGAACTAACAAAAGGGTTTGCTGATGAGATGAAAATAGAGTTTGAGATGTCTATGATTGGAGAGCTTAGTTTCTACTTAGGACTTCAAATTCAGCAAAAGAACACAGGTACGTTCATCTCACAGGAAAAATACTTAAAAGAAATGTTGAAAAAGTTCAAAATGGAGGATTGAAAACCTGTGTCAACTCCCATGATCACGGGATGCAAGTTGTCTGTTGATGATGGGTCTGCAGATATAGATCAAAAACTCTACAGATCCATGATAGGAAGCCTGCTGTATTTGACAGCATCAAGACCAGACATTATGCTAGCAGTAGGACTAGTGGCTGGATATCAAGCAGCACCTAAACAAAATCACCTTCTTGCAGTCAAAAGAATATTCAGATATCTACAAGGAACTGCACAGTATGGGCTTTGGTATCCTAAAAGCAAAAGCTTCACTTTGACAGCATACACAGATGCAGATTGGGCCAGCTGTGTGGATGACAGGAAAAGCACAAGTGGAGGTGCATTCTATTTAGGAGAAAGTCTGGTGGCATGGTTAAGCAAGAAACAAACATCTATCTCTTTGTCTACAGCAGAAGCAGAATATATAGCAGCAGTAGCATGTTGTACACAAGTCATGTGGATGAAGCAAACCCTCCAAGACATGAAGGTAAGCATTGATGAACCTAGCTCAATCAAATGTGATAATACAAGTGCTATAAGTATATCTAAAAATCCTATGCTTCACTCAAAAACTAAACATATCCCAATCAAGTATCATTTTCTCCAAGAACAAGTGGCTCAGAAGATAGTAAAACTGGAGTATGTACCAACAAAAGAACAGACAGCAGATATATTTACTAAACCGCTTTCCAAAGAACCATTTGAATACTTGAGATACAGATTAGGGGTAGTATCTATAGATGCTACTCTCTAATATGAAGAGAAAGCACAGTTTCAGGGGGAGAACAGAAACGAGAATATCATTCCCAGGGGGAGATCAACCAGCAAGGGAATCATAAAAACAGGTCCTCGGGATCAAAAGGATTATGGAAATAATACATTCAACAAAAAGGAATCAATAAAAGGGCAAAAGGGTCAGTGGTGCAGTGGAAGAGTAGTGAACCCGATGTGAATATAATCCAACAGTTGAAGCAGCAGTGTACAAAATCAGAAAATTCCAGAGAGAGAAAATGCACGAAATATTGAAAAAGGATAAAATCACAGGATCAAAGAATAGAAGCTACACTAATTATTCGAACCCCTTGCCATTGATGTCAAAGGGGGAGGAAGAGCAAGAAATAGGAGGAAGAGCAGGCAAACAGAGAAAGTATATTGCCACAGAGAAAGTGTATTGCCATCAATGCCAAAGGGGGAGACTGTTGGAAATATTGTCATTGATGGCAATGGAGGCAGCAAAGATAGAGACATACAAAGAAGGCAGCAAATGCAAAGATAGGCAAAAAACAGCAACAGGTAATATGTACAGCGAAGACAGAGGCAAAGGTCGAGCAGCAGTAGTAGCTAAGGCAGAGGCAGAGGCAGCGAATATAGAGGCAGAGTCGTTATCAGAGGCAAAGGCAGAACCGTTATCACAGCAGTAGAGGCAAAGGTCGAGCGACAGAAGCAGCGAAGGCAGAGGCAGAGGCAAAGCCGTTATTCCGAGAATCACTACCCAGTTGGTAGAAACTCTAAACATAAATTTCGGGAACCGTAACCTAGGCGGAAGGATACATATATATAATTCCGGGAATCATAACCCAAGCAGCAATGTATGCATATATATAAATAAATTCCGAGAATCGCTTAACCCGCTGGAGGATACTCTAAAGATGAAACATAAAACTTATATATATATGCAGCGCCCTATACACAAAGGTTCAAAGCATATATATATATATATATATATATATATAAATTTGTAATGGAGTGCTTTAATGGATGAAGAACCAAAGTTATCAAAGCCTTATATGGTGGGACCCTTTCCCAATCGCATCGAATATTATAAGGGCAGCGGAACATATAAACAAAAAATTGCGATTGCGATGAAGCCTGGACCCAATGGGTTTATAAAACATAATGGATATGTGTCGGAACATGCAACCAAAGAATTTCGATTGCGATGAAGCTTGGATCATATAAACAAAGGTTCAAAGCATAAATATATATATTTATAAGTGGAGCGCTTATTACCACAAGGTGGGACCAAATCGCATCGGAGAAAAACAAAGCAGCAGAACATGCAAACAGGAAGTTGCGATTGCGATTGGCAAAGCCGGATGCGATAGTCGTATAAACTCCCTCATATAAAATATGTTCGGGTCCGCACATTGATCACATCAAAGAAAAACTGGCAGCAGATCACTTGCAACTAAAATTTGCGATTGCGATTAATCGCATCGCATCAGGTCAATCGCATCAGAGTTAAGCAGGGCACCGGAACATGCAAATAGAATTTGCGATTGCGATTAATCGCATCGCATCAGAGTAATTGCAATCGGATTTATGCAGGGCGTCGAAACATGCGAATGGAATTTGCGATTGCGATTAATCGCATCACATCAGAGTAATCGCAATCGGAGCTTCGAAGCATTGGAATATCAGTACATTCAAATGGAAATTGCGATTGCGATCAATCGCAATCGAAAGAAGTGTTGAGTCTCAAAAGTATTTTCCATATTCATACATATTTCCATTATGTCATAACCATTTAGCTCTTATTTCATAGCCATTTGACCTAAAACCCTACATCAAGTAACCATTTTCATAAATATATGGGTTAGGATCCTTGTTTTCCAAAAGTTATTTATTTTATGTATTTTAAGTGAATTTATGATTAGAAACTAGAAAATTAACATAGTTTCATATATCTATATATGTGTTATGAGTTTTGTGACATGTGTAGGTCAAAAGGAGACTTCTAGAAGACCCTTATGTGGCACTCTAAGGCCAAATTCGAATTTGGTTGGAGAAGATCATGGGATCATGAGAACATGTGTCTCACTTCCTTGTTGTATTGAAACTCTAAGAGGATATGTGTCTCGCTTCCTTGTTGTATTGAAACTCTAAGAGGATATGTGTCTCCTTTCTTAAGTTGTGTTGAAATTCTAGAAAGACATGTGTCTTATCATTTCCTATTTTGATTGTAACTCTAGAATTGGAGGGAGAGATTCATGGACTCTCATTAATGAGATGACTCCTCATATTTTGTATAAATAGGATAAGCTTTCTCCTATCATGGTTAATGAAGAAGTAATGAAGAAGTAGGAGAAAATAGGAGTATTTTGTAACAAAGTTCAAGATGGAATGGGATGTAAATTTGTGAGATTTTCAATGAAGAAATTCAGTTCTTTGATGATGTTTTGATTACAACTTTAAGGAGCTGAAGGACTTCACCAAATTGGTAGCAGAGGGCCCCTGCTATCCAAGGAGGCTTCTACATGCTTTCTAGATAAGTAGCTTTTAATTCATGTCTTGCATTATTTGTTTAACTAAAAGATCCTCATCATCTTACAATCATTCTTTTTCTTAAAATGCTCTTCCAAAATATCATTATTAGATGAAAAAGATTTGGTTGTATCATGTTGAGTATCTTAGTTGCCTTTACGTTTCTAAAGTTGAATTTGTAGTTGTTTTTATTAACTACTGTAGTTATACTCATTCTAACTCTTCCACAAGAAGAAGCTCTTCCAAAAGATTATAATGATGAATGGGAAATGGCTATAGTATTGTAGGATTAGAAGTTGAATTCGTAGTTGCTTTTATTAGTTACTGTAGTTATACTCATTCTAACTCTTCCACAAGAAGAAGCTCTTCCAAAATATTATAATGATGAATGGGAAATGGCTATAGTGTTGTAGGATTTAATTGTAATTTCTTTTTGTTCACTATCACAGTTACACTTGTTCTAAACACTCTTCCAAAAGAAGAAACTCTTCCAAAAGATCCTTATGATGTCCAAGGCATGACTGTGATCTTGAACATTTTAGTTGTGTGTTTTCACTAAGTACCATCGTTGTTCTTGCTCTTAAATGCTTGTCCAAAATATCATAATGACGAGTGGGAGATGGCTATGATATCTTAGTTTTTCATTGCTTTCAGTCTTTATACTTGCATTTGCACTCAATTACACAGTCAGGATTGTTCTAAAAACTCTTCCAAAAGAAGGAACTCTTCCAAAATACCAATCATGATGGACAAACAGACTGTAGAATTCCATAGACTAGTTGCATGTTAATTCAGTTAGAGAACTCCGGAGGTAGATTACATAAAAACAATACGAAAAACACATACAACGAAGTAAGGAAGAGGTCACTTAAGCACATATAGTGCACCACACTTCATCAGTTTACTAGCCCTGGTTGATAATTTATGTTAGCAATTTAGGACGCTAAATTGACTACACATTTTGGCGCCGTTTCCGGGGTAGTGTAATTAGGAGACCTTATTTCTTACATCTAAAAAAAATTAATAATTCTTGAGTATGCTCTCCTCCTGCACTTCGTGTGATCTGGAGGATCAGAAAAAGGATTGTTATGTAAAAAAATTAATAATTCTTGAGTATGCTCTCCTCTTGCACTTTGTGTGATCTGAAGGATCAGAAAAAGAATTGTTACGTAAAAAAAAAAAAAAAAAGGAGACAAAATAAAACTTCATCATTTCAATTAATTCGACAATTTTTTAAAAAAAAAAAAATTGTTTCCATAAAAAAAAATTTTGATTTCAATAAAATTGTTTTGTTTAATGAATATATGTGTGTATTTTTAAATTTTTGAAAATATAACATACATAATTTTATTAAACAAATCAATTAAAAAAAAAATTAAAAAAAATTAAAAAAAAAAATTTAATTGTTTTGTTACTAAGATATATATGTATATTTTTAAATTTTTGAAAATATATATATAATTTTAATAACAAATCATTTAAAAAAAAATAAAAAAATTCAATAAATTGTTTTGTTTAGTAAAATACATATGTATATTTTTAATTTTTCAAAATACAACATATGTCATTTTATCAAAATAAATCAATTAAAAAAATAAAATAAAAACTCAAAGCATAAAATAAAATGAGATTAAAACTTAGAGCAAATAAACCTCTCCATGCAGCATTGAAGCAGCTCTTCAAGATTTGAAAAATTCATGAGAAGAAAAGAATCCATTTTTTTTGTTTTAAAGCAGCATCTTAAATGGATACACAATGCACTTGCACTACCTACAGAAAGTTTTTCAAACTAACAAAACACAGACATTTGCAGGTAATACTTTATCATAATACATGCTTTCCCCATCCACCATGAAGCATAATTTGAATATAACGTATCAATTTGAAACTCTGAAAAGCTTTGCATAGCTAACAGAGGCGCTGCAGAGAGGCATTGTTTTTGACTAAGGTGACTCCTTTGGAGGAGCTTGACCGGAAGCATTTTGCAAAGAGTACAGGCCTCTAGCGAAAAAACAAATGATGAAATTTTACGAGCTGCATGGAAGGAAGTCGCTCTTATGGAGGTTAAGATAAAGCGCATTGTTGAGTTTCTGCATGAGACTCTTGAGGAGACAAAAGCAAATGTGGAAAAGAAACAAGCATTGACACATATGAAGAAATTGAAAGCGAATACCATATTGGCTATATAAACTTCATGGTCTGGGTCAGGGGTTTAAGTGTGAAATTTGTGGCAACCACAGCGCACAAATCCTTTTTTTTTTTGCAGCATAAGAATTTGAACTAAAATCAAATACTCTAACATAACTCATGATTGATGCATGTGGCAATCAGCAAACCGAAAGTCGTATTTCATTCCCAGAAAAACGCAATTGTATTTGACACATGATTTTAAAACGTGAATTCGGAACAAACTAAAGTGAATTTCAAAAAACCGAGACATGGGTTTTTCCGGGAACGGGGGAAATTAGATAACCCAAAAATAGTTTTAAGAAATGCGTGGCGGTTTGGGAGAATTTCGCAGTTCTTCAGAGCCCTGTGTCGCTGTCTGCGTGAGGAAAAAAAAAACGTTTTGTGAATTTAATTGCTGAGAATCAGTTGAGAGAATTGTGTTGCATTAGAAATTGGTTGAGAGGAATTCTGTGAGGTGGCGATATTATTTCCCAAATGATTAATAGAGAATTCCAATTGAAATTGTTTTGCTGAACCGTATCCATTTGGCATTGATCCTATGTGGCATGGTAGCCGAACAGAATTGCCATTCCTAAATTCATTAAAAATGAAGATGTCCATTATGTTGGGTGTTGCTCAAATGAATTTGGGGATTGTTCTGAGTTATTTTAATGCAAAGTTTTTTCCAATTCACTTAATATTTGGTATCAATTTGTGCCCCAGATGATTTTTTTTTGAACGGTCTCTTTGGTTATCTTGCTCTCTTAATTATCATCTAGAGGTGCAGTGGTTCTAAAGCTGATCTATATCATGTAATGATATGTATGTTCTTGAGTCCTACTGATGACCTTGGTGAAAATCAATTGTTTTGGGGTCAGAGATTGGTTCAGTTCAAGTTAGGTGCAACATTAAAAATAAATAAAAATAAAAAATAAATAAAATTGCATTTTTATTTTTTTCAATTTTGTTTTGATTTAAAAAATAAAAAATAAAAAATAAAAAAAATTCAATAATTTTGAATCAATGAAATGAATTAGTTATTTGCTCACTTTTCTGAAGGTATTGATTAAATTTTGGACTGATGATGAAAGATGAATGGCTAACTTTTTATTCAAGATTTTTAGCTACAGAACCGTCGACATTCTGCAGCTAAAGTCCAATTCCGCAGCTGTTCTCCAATTCTGCAGCTGAAAAACCTCATTGTTCAAATCAGCCTAACTTTCTCATACAAAATCAGATTTTGATGATTCAAGTACCGTTGGAAAGGTCTCAACAAGATCTACACAGTGAGAAATCTATCATTAAAGTTTGAAATGGAAAAATTGCTGAAAATAAGCAACATTCAACTTGAGGCACTAATTCCAAAACAGGTATAAATTCTTTTGATTTTTCCTTTGAGAACTTGTTTCGTTAATACAAATTCTTAGTTTTGTGTGTAAATATCATAACTAGAGAGATTGATCACCTCTCTTCTTTGATAATCTTACATTCCATTGCAGAAGAAGTATTAGTTTTTTTTGCAGGTTCCTGGAGGAAGGACAAATGACTACAAGAGAATGTTGTCTCTCTAAGAGACCAATTTGTTTCATAAGAGGATGATCAGCAACAAAGAGGAAATATGCTGATGCAAAATCAGATCCAAACACTTGAAAAACTTTCATATACTATTGTCTCCATCACATCCATACCTCATAATAAACCATTCACCTCATTTCACTTCATATTTTCCATTTACATTCACATCCACTTTCCATTTTTTTTTGTCCATTCATAACCACAAATAAAAGCAAGAGGCTCATTCACATGCTTATTGCCCATTGCCATTTCTCATTCACATGCTTATTGCCCATTTCCATTTCTACTCTCCATTGCCATCTTCCATTTTCATTTTCCATTTCTTGTCATTTTCATTCAGCAAATAAGCCCTGCTTCAATGCAAACTATTGAGTCTATAGTCCTTTGAGTCTAAGTTCTTTGTAAAACACCTTGAGGCTTGCATGCCTTAATGGCAAGTTCTCATGCTAACAAACAATAGGAATACATTAATGTCTCTTGTTTGTCAGATCTTCTAGGTGACTCGACATCAGCAAAATCATTCGTACCTAGCAAGATGTGTTTGGGCATCTTGACTCTCATTGTCATCAATGGTGAGAGTTCTCGTGTTGACTAGTGGCATCCATTAATGGCCACTAATTCAACAATTTCCTACTATGTTCGACATCATAACATCTTTCACATAGTAGGAATTGTGCCAATGAGTTTTGAAGACATGAAGACTATTATTTTCAGCATTTTGGAGCAGATTCAACAAGTTTTAGTAGGAGCAATAAAAAGTCATCCTATCTCTTTATCCATGACTCCTCTTGTTCACCCACTTGAAGAAGAATATGATCAGAATTTTGCAGCCACCACACATACACAACTCATCCACATTTAAGGTAAGTGAAGGTATGTTGTTTTTTAATTTTTAGTCATGTAATTCATTAGAATGCTAAAATTGTAACTTTGGAAAAATTTCTCACTCCCTTTTTCACATTGTCATATCTTTAGTTGGGGGAAGGGACATCATTTCATATCCACATGTCATACATTATCACACATTTTCATTTCATTTCCATCCACATATACTTCCCAACCAACTATTGTTGCAACATGATCCAAAAGATTATATGCCTTGCAAATGATCAATTCATTGATGAAGTAATTGATTGTAAATGTTTTCATGAACTTTGATGCAACAAAGAAAATAAAGCATTGTTACACAAGAACCATTGCTCAAAAAGAATTGGTTGTCACACAAGAACCAACCATTAAAAAAAAGGGTTGCAATCAAGTGTATTATACTTTGCCAAAAAGAAAATATCAAGAAGCAAAGTTTGGAACGAATTTATATGAGTCAAAGATCAACTCATGAACAAATGAATCATTGCAATAGTTGGGGGGTATGTTGAGTCTCAAAAGTGTTTTCCATATTCATACATATTTCCATTATGTCATAACCATCTAGCCCTTATTTCATAGCCATCTGACCTAAAGCCCTGCATCAAATAACCATTTTTCATAAATATATGGGTTAGGATCCTTGTTTTCCAAAGTTATTTATTTTATGTATTTAAAGTGATTTTATGATTAGAAACTAGAAAATTAACATAGTTTCATATATCTATATATGTGTTGTGAGTTTTGTGACATGTGTAGGTCAAAAAGGAGATTTCTAGAAGACCCTTATGTGGCACTCTAAAGCCAAATTCGAATTTGGTTGGAGAAGATCATGGGATCATGAGAACATGTGTCTCACTTCCTTGTTGTATTGAAACTCTAAGAGGATATGTGTCTCACTTCCTTGTTGTATTGAAACTCTAAGAGGATATGTGTCTCCTTTCTTAAGTTGTGTTGAAATTCTAGAAAGACATGTGTCTTATCATTTCTTATTTTGATTGTAACTCTAGAGTTGGAGGGAGAGATTCATGGACTCTCATTAATGAGATGACTCCTCATATTTTGTATAAATAGGAGAAGCTTTCTCCTATCATGGTTAATGAAGAAGTAATGAAGAAGTAGGAGAAAATAGGAGTATTTTGTAACAAAGTTCAAGATGGAATGGGATGTAGATTTGTGAGATTTTCAATAAAGAAATTCAGTTCTTTGATGATGTTTTGATTACAACTTTAAGGAGCTAAAGGACTTCACCAAATTGGTAGCAGAGGGCCCCTGCTATCCAAGGAGGCTTCTACATGCTTTCTAGATAAGTAGCTTTTAATTCATGTCTTGCATTATTTGTTTAACTAAAAGATCCTCATCATCTTACAATCATTCTTTTTCTTAAAATGCTCTTCCAAAATATCATTATTTGATGAAAAAGATTTGGTTGTATCATGTTGAGTATCTTAGTTGCCTTTACGTTTCTGAAGTTGAATTTGTAGTTGTTTTTATTAACTACTGTAGTTATACTCATTCTAACTCTTCCACAAGAAGAAGCTCTTCCAAAAGATTATAATGATGAATGGGAAATGGATATAGTATTGTAGGATTAGAAGTTGAATTCGTAGTTGCTTTTATTAGTTACTGTAGTTATACTCATTCTAACTCTTCCACAAGAAGAAGCTCTTCCAAAAGATTATAATGATGAATGGGAAATGGCTATAGTGTTGTAGGATTTAATTGTAATTTCTTTTTGTTCACTATCACAGTTACACTTGTTCTAAACACTCTTCCAAAAGAAGAAACTCTTCCAAAAGATCCTTATGATGTCCAAGGCATGACTGTGATCTTGAACATTTTAGTTGTGTGTTTTCACTAAGTACCATCGCTGTTCTTGCTCTTAAACGCTTGTCCAAAATATCATAATGACGAGTGGGATATGGCTATGATATCTTAGTTTTTCATTGCTTTCAGTCTTTATGCTTGCATTTGCACTCAATTACACAGTCAGGATTGTTCTAAAAACTCTTCCAAAAGAATGAACTCTTCCAAAATACCAATCATGATGGACAAACAGACTGTAGAATTCCATAGACTAGTTGCATGTTAATTCAGTTAGAGCACTCCGGAGGTAGATTACATAAAAACAATACGAAAAACACATACAACGAAGTAAGGAAGATGTCACTTAAGCACATATAGTGCACCACACTTCATCAGTTTACTAGCCCTGGTTGATAATTTATGTTAGCAATTTAGGACGCTAAATTGACTACACAAGAAGTCGAGGAGTAGTGTATATCATCGGAAAGCATGGCAAGTGGGCCCAGATATATGATATTCCATTGATTAAATGGAATCGAACCCTTATACTAATGTTTATAACACTTGATTCGGGGAATATGGATACACGGTGATATTATTTATATATTGTGCTAAAGTCAAAATTTATAGAAAATGAGGTGCGTGCTGGGCATTCGCCAAAGTAAATTCATGGGTCTTTACTTTTCGATTGGAGAACATATATATATATATATAAGCATATATCTATTGTGTGTGGGGCTATCGCATCAGCACGAAGGCTGAGCAATAGAACATACCAATGAAACTTGTGATTGTGATTAATCGCATCGCAATTATCGCAAAAGACCTAATCGCAATCAGAAATTTGTGAAGGCGGTGTTATATATATATATATATATATATATATATATATATATATATATAAAGTTGTTGCGATTGTATTAAAAAGTGTCGCGTGGTCTGTGGACCCACGGGCCTCGGCTTAAGGTGGAGGGCGATTATTAATATAATACAATTGCGATGTGTGCAATTGTATCGAGCCATAAAACAAAGGCCGTGGTGTATATATGTTCCGCTTGCGGAACTCACCACATCAAGAAGACACTTGCTGTATGAAAAGCATTGGAATTTGCCCAGATTTAAAGTCAGCAGTTATATATATATACAAAGTGCACTGATATAAAAAGCACAGTTACATGTATGCAGCATTTACACCGCAGCAGAGGACAGACGAACAAACAGAGCTGAAAAGAGATAAAACACAGTCACAGAAAAGACAAACACAGTCAAAGAAAAGACAAATGCGCAGCGATCCAAAAGGCTTTATGAGTGAGCTGGAGCTCTCATTGTAATTAAATGTAATATTTTAATTGATTTATATTGTTGTGATGCATTGGCAAGTCTCCGGAAGAGAACAAATATCCCACTGTAATGTTAAATTGATACCTACAGTTATATTTATTGAATGAGCAGATAAAAGGAATGAGAAGACAGAAGCCAAAGAGTCATGACTGTTCACTCCAAATTATTTGTGAAATACAAACAGTCATGTGAGGAACTCTATATATAATATCAACTGGATATGCATAAAAGAGGTTAGAGAGAGTAAATATAGAGAAGTCAGAGTATAGCAGTCAGTTGTAGCTGACTGAGGTTGGAGCCTCCTGTAGGTTGGTGCCTACAGAAAATTGAAGGGAGTTGGTGCTTCCTTGCAAGTTGTAGCTTGCAGAATTACGGTTAGAGCCTCCTGTAGGTTGGTGCCTGCAGAAAAACAGTGGTGAGAGGGAGTTGGAGGTTGCCTTTGCATCACAACAATAATAAGATGTGGTTTTCTCCCTTTATGGTTTTCCACTTACATCTGCTGTCTCTATGTGTGTTTCTTATGTGTTGATGTGATTCTTTCAATCTGCTTAATTGTTTGTTGCTCTCAACATAAGTATGGTGTCACACTAATTTAATATTGGCTGCAACATTTTAAGATTGTTCACATATTAAGCTGTAAATAAGGTTGGTGAAAATTTTAAAAAGTCTTATGTATGTATTAAACTGATTCACCCCCTCCCCCTCTCAATTTAATTAAATATTCAACACAGTACAGTTTTCCTTTAACTTGCCAATGTGTTTTTATAACTTAACGACCCAGTGCGTTTTAGCACCTAGATGGCTTGGTGCAGTTTTACACCTTAACAACCTGGTGCATGCACCTTCCACTGGCCCGGTGCATCTTACTGGGTGACATGCACCGAGACATTGCTAAACATCTCGGGGTGTCCGAAATTTGTTTTCCATCCCAGTTCTTGGTATTTTTACAGTACCGGTTCATAAATGGTAAAACGCATTGGTTTTTTCACACCTAATGCGCGCACCAATGAAAAAAAACATCTGTAACAACCTCTAGCCACCCATTTATTTTAGTTGTATTGAAATTTCATTAGAAGCTCCACATCTGTTACCAAAAACAGATGTTGTAGAAAATGTTTTTTTGACAATTTTGGCCAATTTTATAACACTAAAAACCTTCTTTATAACCTCCGCTAGAGGGTATTTTCCTTGTAGTGTCCTGAACTTCTGGAGTCTTTTTGAGGCCCTAAACAACGTTTTTTTGGAAAATCACAGTTGGAAAACATGAGTTTTCATCTGAACATTGGTTGTTAGCAGTTGTATTCCTCGGATAGATCTTTATAATGAGGTATTGTGTGCGTCAAATGAAGATTGTATGCAAAAGTTACAACCCTAGGAAATTGATGTACCAATTTACACCAACAGGGCCCATAGTTTGGCATTTCATCTCCTAGGGTTAAGTTTTTGTATGTTTGTGGTTTTCCATTGTTTCTCAATAATAAATAGGCCTTTGAGCCTCATTGTAACATAGTTCAAAGGCATGTAGCCGCCACATATCTTCTCAGAGATAAGTTATCATTGCTCGAGCTAGTTTATTTTACATTCTATAGCATTTTTCAGTATTTGATCTTAATTAAATGAAGTTTTACTCCTATTGCATCTCTACATTTGTGTTTATTTCTATATTTTATTATGTTCCAGCATAAATCTAGATCACAATTAATACAGTTTTTTCATGATAGATCCAAGCATATCGACATCTAGTACCACCATCTCAGATGTTGTTTACAGAGACAGATTATGATGTTAGAGTGCACTCCTATAGAGGAACAAGATGCAGACATCTTGACGAAGGCACTTTCAAGAAGAAAATTTGAGTTCCATAGAGGCAATATTGGGGTATCAGATAATCCCTTTCTTGTTGAGAGGGAGTGTTGAAAATGCCACCAAGAAAGGATTCTAATTAAATTTTCCCTTGATTAAATTAGAATAAAATTGTAATTCCACATCACATGACAGCTTGTACGAGTTAAATAAGTTCATGTGACTTAGTTGGTTCATTTAATTCTATTTGAGAGTCAAACTGGAGGCATGTAAAGTGTATCCTACTTTATAGGATCCTTGGTTGAGTTTATTTTGAGTTGTAATTACTTAACTAAAATTATCTAAGTTAAATTCAGCTAAACTAGTTCTAACAAATGGAGGAACTAGTAAGAGGTTAAATAGTGGGGTGTCACTTCATGTGTTCGACCAATTAACTTATAATTCACTCATAAATAACTCATTCATGTCAGTTCTGAGAAAGACCTAGTTGAGATTGGAGTTCAAGGGCAGCATACTATCAGTTGTATAATTATCCGAATTGTACAGGTGGTGCATGCGGTCAGAGGAATGCCCCTAATAGATTGCACAGTATGGATTGGGAATTTGCATAGCTAATAGGGCCTAATAACCCAATGAAACAACACAAGTAAATAGGGATCTTGGAGGGCAGAAAATTGGTTAAGTATTGAACCAGGCTTGTCTAGGAATCATTGAGACATGTAGAGATAGTGTAGAGGTTTCTCATCTTGGATAAAAGCATTATAAATTCTCATATTTTCTTACTTATGCAATATAAATATAGTGGGGTTTTTAGCTAAGGCTTTCCCCAAGAAATACTTGTGTGCTGTGAGATTGAAATTCTTTCTCTTTCATGTTTTGTGATTTCAAGTTCTAAATTCGTTTCCACAATTGGTAAAGTAGATTCAAGTATAATGTTACTTTGTTGCTCCTTGTTGGAAATGTGTGGTTATGTTATAATGATCGTCATGTTGAGATTCAACAAGATGATGAGCTTAGTGAAAAGAGTCGCCTTCACTAAGTGGGCCCACAGGCTATTTTTGGCGCAAGTCTATTTTTAGACATGATGATCATATTTCAGAAGTTGCATGATGCTATTTGTGGATGGTTGATCAAGTTGGAAAAATAGATGAAATTCTATTTTTAGAATATTGAGCGAAGTCTATTTATAGATCGCTGATCTAAAAATAGATGCATGTCGATTATTATTAGCTCTTAATAATAATCAGACACTAAACAACAACGTATTCTCTTGGAGCACTTTGTTTCAGTGCATAGATGTGGCACATCAATGGACTGAGGGAACTACGCAATTCCCAAAGGTTTACTGGAGCTAATGCATGGAGGACTCAGTTAGAACTCAAGTGGCAGAGTTATGACATAGTTGGAAGAAGTAGTTATGGAGTTGTATTCAGTTTAACTCAGTTAGACTCAGTGGAGCTAGTTGTATCTAGTCTAACTGATTGATACACTAGTGAGAGTGGAGTGAATTAATTAGTTAATTAATTCAAAAATAATAAATAATTAATCTACTGAACAATATAGTAGTTAACTACAGTGCATGGTAGTTTCAGTGGAGACCCAGTGGAGAGATAGGTGAAAGGGCAAGATGGACTATCTGTTGTGACTATAGTGATGCATTGATTGCATCACACACACATTGGAGTTGCCAATGAGGATTGCGCAGTCAAGGCCAGAGTAATTCGAATTCATTCAGAGCTATTCTTCAGCAGGGATTGCACAGTGGAGGCAGGCTAGCAGGAGGGAAGAGATCGGTGCATGGATTTGCAAGATTGTTCCTGATTAGTGTATGATGATTATATTGTACTGAGAGCTTGATAAGCTTTGTATGAGATTGTCATATGATTCCATGATACATAATATATAGTTTGGGTTTTCAGCTTCAGGCTTTCCCGGTTAAAAACAACTGTGTCATGTGCGATTTGTTTTTATTTATGCTTTACATGTGTGTGCAATTAATTTTCTGCAAAATATTAACAAGTGGAATGATTCAGTATTTTGCATAAAGTTAAATAGTGTGAGATCAGGTGAATTTAGGAAATATGCATGCTTAGTGCATATAATTTCTACATGTTATCGGAGCATTGTTGATTGAAGATTGCAAATGTAAAGTGAGTTTGTGCTGGTGGAAAATTCGAATTTGCTACAGAATATTCTTGGTGTAGAAGTTGAGTATACATTGAAATGGCTTTCAATGGGTTGTGATTAGAGTATGCCCTTCATGGGAGCTCAAATTATATAGCCTGGAAGGACAGGATGGAGGTAGTTCTGGAGGATAATGGACTGAAGGAGTTCATCGATAGCGATGTTCCTAAGTCGGGATCTAGCGATGTTGCACTACTTGACGCATGGCAAAAGAAGACAGCAAAGACGAGAAGGATTCCGTTGGAAGGTGTGAAGGACCATGTTGTGTCCAGACTTCACAGGAAAGCCACTCCATTCTTAATGT
The DNA here is from genome assembly GCA_034641835.2 of Pinus albicaulis. Lineage (NCBI taxonomy): Eukaryota > Viridiplantae > Streptophyta > Pinopsida > Pinales > Pinaceae > Pinus > Pinus albicaulis. The sequence goes on along the minus strand of CM076582.1, from coordinate 448,834,223 downwards.
GGAAGGCTTTGACAGATTTGTTCCAAAGAAGAAGTGACCAGAGGAAGTTGGCACTTAAAGACAAGCTCAGAAAAATAAAAATGGAGAAGGGCAACAGTATTCCAAAATACCTCACGAAGTTTGTCCACTACAAGGATGAACTGGGAAGTGTGGGGGTTACTGTTGATGATAAAGACTTGGTGAGCTTGGCTCTCCTTGGGCTTCCGAAGAGTTGGCATAGCTATGAAGACTCTTTCAATGGACGGGAGAAACTTCCGGGATGGGAGCGACTTCGGTCAGATCTTGTGCAGGAGGAGATAAGGTGGGGTACCAAGAATGGATCTTCATCGAAGAATGAAGATGAAGAGAATTGCGCTTTGGCTGCCAAAGCAAGGAAATGGAAGGGGAAGATACATCCTTCAAAATCCTATGCTAAAGGAAAGAAGCAGGATTTGTCCAAAGTGAAGTGCTTTCACTGTCACGAACATGGACATTTCGCCACTAACTGTCCACAAAATAAGAATAACAAGAAGGTTGCTAGATTTGCAGCTGGAGAGGCCTTAGCCTCACAATTTGAACTTGATTTCTCCTTGATTGCATGCTTGGTTTCAAGCTATATGGGATTGGTGTGGTATCTTGATAATGGTGCGTCTTTCCATATGACGGGAGACAAGGAGTTGTTTAGTGACTTGGAGGAGAAGGACCTCCAGATGCATATAGAGATGGGCGATGATGGTCGGTACAGTGCAACTGGCATTGAGACCATTACCTTTGAGAGGGATTCTGGTAATCCATTCTTGTTGAAGAATTTTATGCATGTTCCAGGTCTGAAGAAGAACTTGGTCTCAGTCGCAATGCTGGAAGACAAGGGTTATGATGTTGTTTTCAGTGAGGGAAAAGCCTTCCTTCGACATAAAACAATGGGTCAAACCAAGAAGATAGGGGTTTGAATTAAGAATCTCTACAAGCTGGAGGTAGATGGCTGCGCTGCAATGGTGGGCAAAGTAGAAGAAGTGGTGAGCCAGGATGAGGGCGAATTATGGCACAGGAGATTGGGCCATCTTCACCATGGCGCTTTGAAGATTTTGCAGCAGATTTCTACTGGACTTCCCAAGGGTACTCTTGCGCAGTCAAATCAGTGCAAGGGATGTACTATGGGTAAGTTTGTGAAGACCACCTTTAATGAGAAGGAGAACCGTGCTTCGGTGATCCTGGAGAGAATTCACACAGACATGTGTGGACCTTTCTCAGTTGCTTCAATAGCAAAACACAGGTATTATGTTATATTTGTTGATGACTATTCTCATATATGCTGGATCTTCTTCATGCAGAAGAAGAGTGAAATGCTCTCAAAGTTCTGTGAGTTCAAGGCATTGGTGGAGAAGGAGTCGGGGAAGCAAGTGAAAGCTCTACAGAGCGATAATGGTGGTGAATACATCTTAGGAAAATTCAAATACTTTTGTAGCAAAGAAGGAATTTGAAGAGAACTCATAGCGCCTCATAACCCACAGCAGAATGGGGTCGTGGAGAGGAAGAACAAAACGATCGTGGGTGTTGCACAAGTGATGCTGCATAACCAGGGCCTACCAATGCACTTGTGGGAGGAAGCATGCAACACTGCGGTTTATGTGCAAAACCGTTGTCCTCATAGAGTACTTAGCATGAGTACACTCGAAGAAGCTTTTACTGGTAAGAAGCCTGATATTTCTCATTTGAAGATTTTTGGCTAATCTGTTTACATTCATGTGACAAAGGACACTAGGAAGAAGCTGGAGCCGACTGTATAAGTTGGGATATTTGTGGGGTACATAGAAACACCCCATAACTATCATGTGTATTTTCCAGACAGTCGGATGACTATTTGTGCGACAAGATATAAAATTCAATGAGGTGAAAGCCATGAAGTTGTCGCTTGAGAGGGAGCTACACTTGCATGCGAAGGAAGAACTTCTTGTTCCGAAAGATGAGCCTTCGGATGTGGATCAGCCACAAGAGGAGGTTCATGGAGTGGAGGAGTCCACTCATGCAAAACCAAACATCAGACAAGGCAGAAAGCGTACCACAAAAGCTGAGAGACTAAAGCTTGATGCGGCACAAAATGTAGGAGTCCCTACATCATAGCGCAGACAGAGACAGTCACTTGACTGATTTACTGGATATATGGCTCTTATGAGAAAATTTATCATGACAGAGCCATCTTCTTTTGAAGAAGCAGTGCAGGAGCCCACATGGGTAGATGCCATGGTGGAGGAGTATGACTCCATTGTCAGAAACAGTGCTTGGGAGATTGTTCCAAGGCCAATGGGAAAATTAGTTGTAGGATCAAGATGGATCTACAAGGTAAAGTAAGTTGCTGATGGGAGTGTCGAGAAGTATAAGGCAAGATTTTTTGCCCGGGGCTTCTCACAGATCGAGCGGATTGACTATGAAGAAACCTTTGCACCTATCGCACGGTATTCTTCCATACAGACCATCCTTTCTCTCTCAGCGTAGATGGGTTGGCACATTCATCGGATGGATGTGAAGATTGTGTTCCTTAATGGGATCATTGAGGAAGAGGTGTACATTGAGTAGCCTGAAGGATTTGAGATCTTCAGCAGCGAGTCTCATGTGTGCAGGCTCAAAAGAGCAATGTATGGGCTGAAACAAGCACCATGTGCTTGGTACACTCGGATCGACAACTATTTCACTGGACTTGGCTTCACCAAGAGTGAGGCAGATGCAAACCTGTACCAGATTGTGGTGGAGGGTAAGCTTTTTATCATTGTACTTTATGTTGATGATTTAATACTAACAGGTGATGAGCAGTTGATACACTCATGAAAGGCAGATCTTGCAAAGGAGTTTGAGATGAAGGATTTGGGCCTCCTTCATTATTTCCTTGGATTGGAAATATGGCAACGGGAAGGTGAATTGTTTGTGTCTCAAGGCAAGTATGCCCGAGAGATACTGGAGAAGTTTCACATGCAAGGCTACAAGCCTATCGACACTCCTCTTCCATGAAATTGGAAGAAAGAGGATACTACATCGGCAGAGATAGTGGATGCCACTGTTTATCGACAGTTGGTGGGTTCGCTCATGTATTTAGTCAATACAAGACCAGACATATGCTATGCAGTGAACCAGCTTTCACAAGCGATGGTTAAGCCTACCAAGCTCTTTTAGAAGGCAGGCAAGCATGTCCTGAGATATCTCAGGGGCACATCTAAGTATGGTTTATGGTACAGACAGACGGATGAGGTGAAGTTGCATGGCTTCATGGATGCAGATTGGGCAGGAAGCCCAACAGACGGAAAGAGCACATCAGGAGGATTTTCAGTATTGGATCTACGGTATTTTCTTGGTACAACAGGAAACAAATATTTGTGGCACTCAGTTCAGCAAAAGCAGAATACATGGCAACAAGTCAAGCTGCATGTGAGGCTATCTGGATGAGGAAGATTCTGGTTGGTTTGTTCGGTTCACATTTAGATCCCACAGTGATACATTGTGATAATCAGAGTTGCATTAAACTCTTATTTAATCCTATGTTTCATGATAGATCTAAATATATTGATATCCAGTATCATCATATCAGAGATTGTGTGCAGCGGAAGATCATGTTGCTTCAGTACATTCCTACGGAGGATCAGGATGCAGATATTCTGACGAAGGCACTCACTAGGAGAAAATTCGAATACAATAGAGGCAGGATCAGGGTGAAGGATAATCCCTATCTTGTTGAGAGGGAGTTTTGGATTCAACAAGATGATGAGCTTAGTGAAAAGAGTCGCCTTCACCAAGTGGGCCCGCAGGCTATTTTTGGCGCAAGTCTATTTTTAGACTATGTCTATTTTTAGGCATGATGATCATATTTCATAAGTTGCAGGATGATATTTGTGGATGGTTGATCAAGTTGGAAAAATAGATGAAATTCTATTTTTAGAATATTGGGCGAAGTCTATTTATAGATCGTTGATCTAAAAATAGATGCATGTCGATTATTATTAGCTCTTAATAATAATCAGACACTAAACAACAACTTATTCTCTTGACACTTTAGCCCAAAGGTACGCATGTGGTACATCGCGGGATCGAGGGAATTGCGCGCTCCTGGCGGGCTTCATCGGAGCTAATGCATGTGAGGACTTACTAGAACTCGCGGCGCAGTTATGACACAATGAAGAAGTAGTTATGGAGTTGTATTCAGCTTTTCAATCTTAATTTGTTTGTTGTATCTAGTCTAACTGATTGATAGACTAGTGAGAGTGGAGTGAATTAATTACTTAATTAATTCACAAATAATAACTCATTAATCAACTGAACAATACAAAGTAGCTAACTACGTTGGGTATGGTGCTTTCCGTGAGACCGGAGAGATAGGTGAAAGGGAAAGATGGACTATCTTTTGTGACTATAGTGATGCATTGATTGCATCACACACACATTGGAGTTGCCAATGAGGATTACGCAGTCAAGGCAAGAGTAATTCGAATTCATTCAGAGCTATTCTTCAGCAGGGATTGCACAGTGGAGGCAGGCTAGCAGGAGGGAAGAGATCGGTGCATGGATTTGCAACATTGTTTCTGATTAGTGTATGACGATTGTATTGTACTGAGAGCTTGATAAGCTTTGTATGATATTTTCATATGATTCCATGATACATAACATATAGTTTGGGTTTTCAGCTTCAGGATTTCTCAGTTAAAAACAACTGTGTTATGTGCGATTATTTTTATTTATGCTTTACATGTGTGTGCAATTAATTTTCTGCAAAATATTAGCAAGTGGAATGATTCAGTATTTTGCTTAAAGTTAAATAGTGTGAGATCAGGTGAATCTAGGACATATGCATGCTTACTGCATATAATTTCTACACGTCATATCCTTATGAACTATTTCACTTGATGTTAAACAAACCTTTCTCTTTCACGTGTGTATCCATTAGGGTAGTACTATTACTTCTCTCTTAGAGTCTCACTTAAATTAACCCCCCCCGCAATAGAATAACCTTGATACATCGACAATTAGACATTCACAAGGCATACTAGCTTGCTCATTCAAAAGACAAATTTTTCTTCTCCCTCATGCTAACAACTAAAGCCAAGGAAAACATTTAAGTAAAATGAAAGTCGAGTCGTATTCCAAATGGGACTCCTACACCAAATGGTGTGAGGTGTAGTTGGGACCTTATATCAAAGAGATCCCATGTATGTTGGCAGTATCCAATACCATTAACAGGACCTTTGCAAGAATCTGGGCCGTCTAGGATGTACCAAAGCATCCAAGAATCCGGGATGCACAAGAGAATCTTGGTATCCAGGGTTACATATAGGAAACCACTTAATAATTGGGTTGGATCTATATTTCCCCATAGATTGAAATCACTGAGAAGGTCGAGCACCATCAGATCAAGTTTCTTGGGTATGTTGACGATGGGAGGGCGCCCACGATCATTTGAAAGTTAGCATAAGGGTACCCCCTTGTGGTGGAAACCATTGTGGTTTATTTTCGATTATATCGCAGCATTTGATTGATTTTTCTCCCTCTCCTCGACTTTGTACCAAAACAATGAAGCACCTCCCCCCACCCCCTTGATACCAACATTTTTTCTTGATGAAACATAGCAGGTGGACCCAAAATGATGAGGATGCCAGGTAGCAATGACATGGCACACAAAGTTGAAATGACATGGCTCATATTATGATGTGGCATCTTGTGAGAGTGATACATGGCAAGTTAATTTAGGACTTTTGAAGGGCCAAATGGATAGTTGGAAAGTGACAAGTGGTAGGCATACATGAGAAGGTGAGCACATGGCAAGTCCTTAGAGGCAACCACATATAATGTATCAGACATGATGGCAGGTGATGTGGCAGTTGACCCCATCTCGGGACTTCAGTCTCGAGGATTTTGTTTGGATTTTGGTGTTGAAAAGATCTTTGGGGAGCTTGGAGTAGGAGGGATAATTTTTTATCCCAACAGAAAAATGGTGTCTCATTTTTCATGGGGTCTTGCGAGAGAAATCAATAATCATGACGAATTTTTGGCTTTATGGAAAGGGATTGATACTTCTATAGATCTTAAAATTTCAAAACTAAATATAATTGGGGACTCAATGCTAGATATTCATCAATTTTTAAGGAAAAGCCCTCAAAATTTAGCGAACCAGCTCCAATTAGTAAGAGAATCCTTCTCTTTCTTGAAAAGTTCGAAGGGGAAATCTTTTACCATATCCTTCACCATATGAACTTAGAGGTTGATTCATTATCAAAAAAAGGCTCCACGTTGGTTCAAGGTGATTTTCTTTTGAACCAAGGGAGGGTTTTCACCCCAATACCATAATATGCATAGCATGCACAAAAACATTTTATGGCACAATGACCAAACGGAATTAAATCCCTCTAACAAGGTGGGTCATGAGGATCTTCTTCCCCAAACCTATACATTCCATCTTCAACATTGTAACTGTGGTAAACACAAAAGGTGTTTAGCTATAAGGTACAGGTGGTTGAACCATAATATATTTCATTACTACACTGGTCACTTCTGCATAATGGTAAATTTCTTCGCCAATATTTTCCTCGGGAGAAACACAGAGGTTAGAGTTATTTCATTGGGAAAAAAATTATTACACTCATTTTAGATCTTCCCAAATTCTTAGAGATCAACTGTGATTGGCTTATAATTAAGGATGACAATCTTGTCACATCAAGTTGGCTCGTGCAAGGTTCGGAATCGTCTTCATTTAAAAATAACTCCATTTCCTTGTTCCTCTCGCTGGAAATTGGACGAGGCCTAAGGTGAGTCATTTGATTTTCTTTTGGTTCTTCGTAGATCTATCTTCCTCTCTCCCCGTAGGATTTTGAACCCTTAGGATTTCCTAGACCTTTTTGACGTTATTGATTGAATGGTAAATTTTTCCCAAACTTTGTTGGCCTCCAACAACGAGCTTGAGGATTTGGTGTAGCATCAGTGAAATTCTTAACAATTGTTCATGGAAACTAAAATCATCATGCATTGAGTGGAAACTGAGGATTATTAGGACAAATTAAAATAGGAAATTCATCTTCTTACAAAGCGGGTCATAGCTTTGGAGGCCTCCTCGACTATGTATAGTGGAAATGTGAGTGGTGAGAAGGATATGGGCTCTCCTTCTCGAAGTGGTAAAATATTTTGATGCTCTCGCGGTCCCAATGAGGGTGGCAACAATGTTCATTGATCTCCCCAATTTCAAGGATCTTAGTTTTTACGACTAGCTTGTTTCTCTCTTCATCTTTTCTGACATGAATTTCGGAAAATGCATCTGGATATTAGGGTCTTTTTGTAACGTTTATAGTTGTAATTTTTTTTTCTAAATTGTTGCACCCATATCCTTCTCAATAGTAAACTCTAATTTTACTTTGTAAAAGCAATCTATGATATTACGATCAGGTGCTCAGTGTAAAAGCTCAAAAATTAAAGTGCTCAGAATTGGTTGGAAATTGAACGACCGCAACTGGCTCATTGCCAGGAATCCAACACACTTTGTTTCGTCGAAAACCGACTCTGTATGAAGAAGTTATAGGCTACTGACCGTTGTTCAAAGCAGGTGAATTTAAAAAAAATTGCAGAACAGTGACAGGTTGATGACATGGAAGCCCAGTCAGCATGCAGAGAATATTCTTCAGTTTTTTCCTAGTGACATTGTGACAGGTGTCACAACAGGATTTGCCAATTTGGTTTGAAAGTGAATTTTTTTTAAGGATCTGGTCCTAAGGTTGACTTCGGATTTTTTATATATATGGATGGGTAGTCAACCAAAGGGTGACACGTGGTGTAGCCAGGGCTACCACATGCCCCCTCTGGTGGACCCTCTCCAACTCCAAGGTTCGGATTTCATTTTATATCCAAGTTTGAATTGCAGTTTAAACTATGGTGCATATATTATATGGTTGGCATATTTCCAAAGTCCGAAGACCTTGGTCGAATTCTGAAGTTGAACTATGGTGGCATTTTAATATGCCAAAGGTTTGAATATACTAACACACACACACACACAGATATATATATATATATATATATATATATATATATATATATATATATATATATATATATCCAAAGTCCGATGGGCGTGATTATAACTGGTGGAAAAATATATATATGGCCGGAGGTCGAGGCTCGACCCCACGACCTCCCCCACAACAACTATCCACAATTACCGCCATACCACCAAGCTCGGTCTTAATAGACCATGGGTTCGATTTAAATTTATTATCAAATAGTTGGAGCAGCGGGGGTTTGGAGGGGGCCAACCCCACCAGCCATCCCCCTCCCCATGTGACCAAACCACGAATACCAAGCGGAAGCGAAGATTGTTAAATGTGGATTAATATTTTAATGCGGGGTTAATAGCCCTTAACCCAAGGATTAATGCATTAATACAAATTGTAATGTGGATTAGCACTAAATTGTTCTTTATGCACTAATCCGCACCTATCCCTTCTAAACCACATTTAATTAATTTAAACTCATAGATTAACTTTGCAGATTTTTCGGCGGTTCCTCCAGTTTCGGCGGACTGCCAACTTTGGCGGTCTTAACTGGAGTCTTCTCCAATTTTGGAGGAGAATTCTAGTAAAATGAGTCATATCTTGAGCAATTTTCGACCAATTTTGGCTTAGGAAGAGTCATTCCTAGCAGATTGGTATAGGTTGCAGAGGCAGTGGAGCAATTCTACAGGTGTTTTTTTCACTTTTAAGAAAAAGGAAGTCCAAGGTCACCAGGAGGGAAGGCCATGCCTAGATCAGCTGAAGGCCAAATTGAGAGAATGAATAGTCATTTCTGATATATTTTGACATTTTAGACTCATTGGAGTATGTTTCAGGAGCATTTGATGCATGTAAACACCATTTTTTGCACTTTTGATCTAATACAGAGGCCCAAGCCATGGAAGCTGGACCAAGGAGATGTAGCCCAAGAGGGGTGAACTCCTTCATCAAAAGTCTATGTCGATGGATCAATTGTGGTGGTTTGCAGTGTATTTTGTTTTTGTTGTTAAGCATTTGATTTTCATACTTTATGCTCTTGAATTCATTCATAAAACTCAGTTAATTTACCTGTTTGACATGCATAAGCAACAACGAAACCTATGTACATCAAGCATAAGATCAAAAAATAAATTTTAAATAAGATGAAATTAGCACAACAAAACTAACATTCATACTCAGATCATGTTACAAATGATAGTTGTAAGGGTGTTAGGTCCTCTCTTGCCTTTGTTTTAAATATAACATAAATACTTGATTCCTTTAAAAAAAAATATCTCTGACCTATGAGATTCGAGAAGTGCTTAAGCCGATGATCATGAAACCTAGTCACAAAGGGGTTAGCAAGACGTGCTCGGGAGCTTACCATCTCGAGACTTCGGTCTCGAGGATTTGGATTGGAGTTTCGTGTCGAAGAGACCTCCAACCTATGAAATATAAGAAGCGTAAGACTATAGCCATAGCCCCTAGTCACGAAGGGATTGGAAGAAGTGCCTAAGGATCTATCAGCTTTTAGGACTTCAATCTCAAACTCTATCACACTAGTGTTGAAATTCAACTCGTTACTCTGATATTTAAGATTCGATATGGACAAGACCATGATCAGAGCCCCTGGTTTTGAAGGGCGAGAAAATAACCACGTAAGTTATGTTCGCTGGTGAGATTCAGATTATCAGTGCTAAGGAAAAAAATTGGGGTCATGGGTACCAAATTTTTTAAAAGGAAATATAAATTGATGCTAGGTGAGTTTGATGTTAGTGACTATAAAAGGAAACAAAATTATGTGAGAAAAAATTTCCCCATGAGACTATTGTAGATGCGTAGAATAGTGGAAGCTAATGATGAATGAAAAGAGGAGTTTTTTTATGTTAATAAACATATTTGAGTGCCAAATCTAGTATACTAGAGTTAGAGAAGGCAGAGGCATGCAATGAAGAGTGTGTAAGTGAAATATTGATATTTTCTGGAGATGTTGCATAAATGAGAAAGCATTGATCTGAAGAGTGTATGAGTGAATTGATATAGATATGGGACACAATATGCATAGGAGTGTTGAGCAGAGGTTGAGAGGATATATTGGTAAAGAATTGATGTTGTTATGCAAAACAAAGAAAGTAGATCTATATTGTTGAGAAATAAAGAGGAAAAAATATCAAAGAAAGGAAGCAAATATAAGAATTTATTTTTTTGTTAATATGATTTTATGATAAAGGTACCTTATATTTGAGTTTGAAAAATAATGAAAACGAGATCTAATAGGTGGAGCAAGTTGGTGCTTGCAGAATAGCAAATTGGAGTCTCCTTCAGGTTGGTTCTTGTAAATAACAAGGAGTTGGGCCTCTAGCAAGTTGGTGCCTACAAATAGTGGAAGTTGGTGCTTCCAGCAAGTTGGTTCTTGCAAATAAATGGGGATTGGTGCCTGCAAAAGATGATGTAAATTGAACTTGGTTCTTGCATTTACATTACAATTAAAAGAAAAGGTATGGATTTCTTCCATATAGGTTTCCATGTAAATATCATGTGTTCAATAGTTTATGTGATTGGTGCATTTTTGTATTGTTGAATGTGTTTGATTGGCTAAATAATTGTGAAATGTTATATAGTATTGATCCCCCCCTTAGTATTATCTCGATTCCCAACAACCCACTTCCATTGTCTCAAATTGAGACCCTACCTTCACCAATAAATTTTTGCAAGGGTCATTTAAACTTCAAGGTACTAATCTCATCCCAAAATAGATGGTTAAACTGAAGTGGTCAACAAGTGCTTAGAAACATATTTGTGATGCTTTGCTTCTAAGATATCACACCAATGGGAGCAATTTATTTCCTTTACAAATGATGGTATAATACCTCTTATCATAGAGCTACCAAAATGACCCCATAGGCAAATTGTCTATGACCAAAATCCATTGTCAATTAGTTCTTATTTACCAGACATCTTCAAGGTTCAAGAAATGGATGACACACTCGACATTAGTGAAATCGTTCTCTACACAATGAAGGACAATTTGGTTATGACTCAAAATAGAAAGAAGCAACAAGAAAAAATACTTCACTTCTAACATTCTTTTGTAGTAGGGCATCAAGTGTTTCTTCACTTACAAACCTATAAATGAGCATCACTCAAAGACAAATTACCTCAAAAATTAACACCAAATTTATGTGGATTTGTGAGATCATCTAGAACATTGGGTAAGTGGCTTACAAGTTGGCTCTCCTAGCCCACTCCATGAGTCTTGTTTAAAGAATTTCATGGGATCAAAGTGCAAGGTGTAAACTAGCTTAGGAAAAGTTGATAAAAAAGGTTCCATTTGGATCCAACCAGAAGCGGTATTGGATACTAGAGAGTGTAAACTACACAAGTGCATGATCTGGAAGTACTAATATAATGGAAAGATATGCAATCCAAACGTGCCACATGGGAACAAACCATGATTCTGCAACAATTTCATCCACTTTAGCCTTGAGGATAATGTTACTTTTCAAACTGATAGGACATGTTAGGGTCCTTACCCAAACTCCCTAAATTAGACCACCTATAGGTTAGTCACTTGTTTTATATGGCCATCCTCTTTGAATAAGGTCAATTAGATAGTAGTGGATAGCTACTTAATGTAAAAGGGTCCACTTTATAATGCACACTAGCTAGTTGGTACCCACAAGTGATGTGACCACAAGTAGTTAAGGTTTTTCTATTTGAAAATCTATTTAAAGAGATGAGGGGTTATGGAAGTACCTTAAGAAGTACGTGGACATTGCTTTCCTTCTTTTGATTATCATAATAAAAGTGTATCTTGACATATTTGGTCTTATTATCTCTAGTGTCTAGTTTTGTACAATTGTAATCTTCGTATATGTTATTGTTTTTCAAGTTTAAGAGTTAAATAACACTACATAAAATGGAGTTCTATCGGTTTATTGATTTATGTTAGTTTATTTTATTATAGAAAGATGTTTATGTCATAGAAACAATTTCAAGATAAAAAATAATAAAAGTACCCAACTTAATTATGGTCCTTTTTTAATTTTATATTAGTATAATATGTTATTTTAATAGATTTATTTATAATGATTTTCATTTTAAGTTTATTATTGTTACAAATGTGACACATCTACTTAGACTCTATACTATAGATGCACTTCACTACTCTCAATATAATAATTTTCATTGCTACATGATATGATCAACACCAAAAGAGTGTGAGAACCACAATGATTATTTACCAAATAAACCCATGGAAAGCTAGAGAGGTTTATTTGATTCAAAGAAAAGAATTCATGAAAAGACCACCCTAAACAACTAAGAATATCAACTTAACGCAGCATCATGTGTTTAGAAAATGCAAAACAAAAAAATAGAGTTTTATGTATGGACCAACCATAGGGTGAACTTCCTTTTTCATATCTTTTAAAATGTCATTTTCCCATTTTATATTGAATATATTTAAAAAAATCATTTTATTGGAACTGAAGTGAAAATATTTTAATATACACTAAAATATTATTAAATATTTTTTTTAAACAAACTGATAAATATTTCAATATTGCTAAAATCAAACCTCGAGAGGATTGTTTTCCACGTGGTTATATCAAATCCAGGTGGATAAAGTTTATTAAAACAAAGTGGTCAAGTTTTGAACAAGGGCCATAGAATCAATTGACCAGCATATCATAAGAGTAGAGAATCTTAGGAGGTTAAAACCAATTTTAGCTCTTCAAAACACCACATCACCATCCAGAACATGTTACCATAGAAATGACATGTAAGTTCAATTTTATTTTTTAATATGGTGACAGCTCAGCAAAACAATCAGAATTAAGTTAAGAGAGCATGAAGAATAAAGACTACCCAACTATGATAAATATACAGTTGTGGAATGTGGACATATGTGGTGGTGATTGATAGTTTGTACTCATTCACAAGTCTTAAAATTAGAAAAAGTACTGCGCAGCTTTTTATGAATTTATAAATTATATTATTTAGTTTTATTAAATATTTAATTATAGGTAATTTTTATTTAAAATTAAGTCAATATATTTAACATTTTGTGTATCATTAGCCGAAATTGAAAGTGGATAAAATGATTTGCCCTAGTTTAATTAGCTTGCATTTTTGCTTGGAAAATTATGAAAATTTAAGCAAGATTTTAATAAAATCATGAAGAGATTTTTGTAAATTTAAGTAATAGCTATCAAACTTCAAGATTTTGGGTGCCTTTGTGAGTATTTGTGATTATTTATGGTACTGAATCCATTTCCATCATTAAAGACATTATTCAAATACCACTACTACAAGATTTCTTAAACTTTTTAAGACCATATTCCAGCCACTTTGACTATTCGAACAATTCCTCCACCTCTATAAACAACTTCAAAAAATTTCATTCTTTCCTCTAATTACCCAAAATAACTTTATATATATTAAATACAAAACCCATGCACAGATTATTTCTACTATGATTTTTACCCAACAACTCTCAACCTTCTGAATACTCTCAATACAAATACTTTCAAAAGTACTAATTTTACGCCTTAAAGTATTGGTCTAATGTCCACATATATTTTGTCCTTTTCTTGTGCTTTTGGTATTGATATGGGCCATACCTTTGTCTTTATCATTCATAGCAGCCTTTCCTTTTTATTATATACACCCACCCTCTGACCTCAGTTTCCAACGTTGTACTGTCACATTTTTCAAGCATTGCCATATACATAAAGTAATGGCTTTTGTGCGTTGGTTTTATGTTTGAGATAGTTTTCCATAAATTTTTCTTTTAAACTTTTACCTTGAAAATTGAGTGGTTTTAGCATCCAACCATGAATGTCCTTTCTATGGTTTGAATTTTGAAAAAAAATCAATCCTTCACTTTATTAAAGATATTTAATCGATTACTTTGTTTTACATATGATTAAGGAAGCCCATGAGAGTGGAGTAATTTTGTTTATCAAATTTCAACATAAGGCTATATCATGATACCATTATATTTTATTTTTTAAAATTTTTAATGATTTTTTTTAATAAATTATTATCATAAATTTGATTTATTTTAGATGAATAATTAAATAGATAGGTGTATTTTATTTTGAAATAATTTTTTTAGAATTTTTATTTTAAAAAATTAAATTAAAATATTATAAATAGTTTAGATTTAATAAATTGAGAATATTTTTTGTATACATAATTTAACAGGTTTTTTAAATTACTTTTTTAAATTTCTGACCTCCACTTTTATGTTGATATTATAAATTCTCCATTTTAGAAATAATAAGTATTTTAATGGTTATTCACATTTATTAACATTTAATTTATATAATTGTACTAGTTAATAATTGCATTGTAATTAAAAAAAAAATTGTTGTACAATATATAAATTCTCGACTTTAGAAATAATAAGTATTTTAATGATTATCCACATTTATTAATATTTAATTTATATAATTGTACTAGTTAATAATTGCATTGTAATTAAAAAAAAGTGTACCATAAATATTGCATATAATTTGAAATATAAGTTAAACTCATTCATCATACACATTGTAATTTAAAAAAATAGTGTACCATAAATATTGCATATAATTTGAAATACAAGTTAAACTCATTCATCATACACTTTTTAGTGTATTAAATTAAGTTGTTCATATTTCACTTTATATGTATGATTATAATTAGACATCATTTAAAATTTTAATTTTAGCTAAAAGATGATGATATATAGATATCATTGTTATTATTGAATTTCTTTTAATATTTTTATTTTTCTAAAAATATATTTAAAATTAGTGATTACAACTATATTAATTAAATAATAATATTTTAGCATTGTGTTTATAAAAATTAATGATGTACTATGTTCCAAAGATGCAGTAATATTGTATAAACAAAGAGATGAAAGGTTAAATCCTCTAAAAATGTATAATGTTAACTGCTAACGAACAAAAAGATCCAAAGTTCAAATCTTCTAAAAATGTATAATGTTAATTACTGACAATTAAAATAAATAATCAGATATCATACAATGTATTATATTAAATTTACATTTATTTATGTTTAACAAATATCTATTTTCTTATATAAATTAAAAGAGAAATATTAAATATTAATGTGAAATCAAAAAATTAATATAAAAACATATATTAAATTTACATTTCTTTATGTTTAAAGAATATTTATTTTCTAAATATTAAATATTAATGTGAAATCAAAAAATTAATATAAGAACATGTTTTATTAAAATTATTTATTTTCTAAATATTAAATATCAATGTGGAATCAAAAAATTAATATAAGAACATGTTTTCTTAAAATTTACATAGGGGAATGCGGAATCCATAATGACAAAGTGTACCAGATATGACACTCTCACGTGGCAGTTATATATGTTGTTATAAGTTCCCACAATCATTGTGGTAAAAGCCTATCAATATGGCCAAGAGAACCAAATTGGGATATTGATATTTTCCATAACTAAAGGAATTATTTAAGGCAATGAAGTTGTGGCTTTTTGGCATAAGTCAAGAATATTGGTCAACTATAAGTTTTGACTTTCCATTTAAATGGCAATGGCAAGTGTTTGATAAAACTCTCAGAGGAAAAGTGTTTGGCAAAATTGCAAGTTCTTGCTAAAATGCATAATCAACTATTTTCTTTTGTTAAAACCATTGAATTTTAAAGAATGGTTAGTCTCTCATTGAAAATGGCATAGCTTCAAAAATGGCATTATATTTTTTGAAAGTGAATTTCAATTTAATTTTTGAAGTAATTTAAGTTTTTATTAGGATTTCATATAGAGCAATAACATTTCATTTTATTTTATTTTTTTGGTAAATGGCATATATTTGAAAATGAGTTTCAATTTAATTTAGAGAGGTAATAGAAGTTTTTATTGTGAGTTTATGTGGACCAACTATATCTTATTTTTTCAAGTAAATAAAGTGAAGACTAATTTTTCATGTCTAATTATTGCTTATGCAAAAATTCAACTATTCATTTGTCATGGCAATTGAGGGTGGCTATATGACTTGGGGTCTATTCAAATTAAAACTTATTTCTTTTAAAAGTATGGTTTAAAAAAACAAATGTGTTACAATAATTGCTTCAAATCCTCTTCTACCTATTGCCTATATGGTAGAAAAAGTGGAAGATGAGACTCACAAATATCATAGCATGGAATGTCACTTATTTACACCAAAACTATGAATCACATGCTATTAGTTGCATATTTAATGGTTATTAGCCTCGTTGATCCTATTTCCACCAATGGATCCACTCGAGTTGTACAAAGCACTTTGAGATTTCTCTCTATTCCAAAAGGTTTTTTATACTCCATTTGCTATCATATTAATTATAGACAATTTTTTTAGGAGATTCTTTAGTTTAAGAAAAGTGAAACATTTTATAACTAGTAAATTCTCAAAATTTGATTAAAACTCTATGTGAATTACTTATATGCAAGTTGGGTTCATTTCCCAAATATGCATCTCAATTATGGAGGACATTGGAAATATTTTGGGTAGTTACAAAAATACAAATTTTGAGAGACTAATAATAAAATTATTCACATAAGCTAACCTTTGTATAGAAATCAACTTAAGGGCTCCCCAAAAATGATTCTCTGAGGAAAAAAAAATGGATGGATTCGGGTTTTGAATTATGAGAATACAACATTCCAATGTAGGATCTATCATATTCCAAGACATTTGTAGGGTTCTTGTCCTCGTGCACCAACTCATCTTTCATGGAAGAAAAAAAAGATTAAATCTAAGTCAAACAGTTGGACATTTCCATCAAATGTAAAAGATGAAAATGATGAAGACAAAGACAACAAACTTAGAGAAAGTTAACATTGTTGACCTACAAGTGTCGATTGGGAAACCTTGTCCTATCTTAGAAAAAGACATGAATACTTAGATTTCCTACCTCTCTTTGATTAATCTCTCATCTTCTCAATTACATGTAGTTATGTGGATATTTTTTATAGAGGTAACATAAGGTTAAAATAAAGAGGAAGGTAAAATTAATTACTATTTTTAATAGGTAATAAATGAAATATACATTAATTAAATGTATTTTTTTTTTTTAATTTCTTGTAAGGCCAGACAGTTTATAGTATCATCAAAAAGTGCATAGCATCCCATCAATTGTCATTGGTCTACCACAAAGGAAACCATACCAATGGCAGAGATTTGAAATCTTAATACTAAAAGTCAAAAAATTTATTAACCCACTGCTCTTGACATGTTTTAAACCATAATAAACTATAATATTAATGACTTGCAAAGTCCTACCATATCTAAAAAAACATAAGCAACCCTTTAACTAACATATAACAAAAAATGTTTCTACAGACGATATCAACCAAGAGGAGAGTCCACCTATATAGGAGGAGAAAGATTAGTGTCAACTTTTGGTGGAGTGATTGTAAGGTCAGCTAACCTCTTAAACACCAATTTTTGCGCCTTTCACATAACCTTGTCAATGCACAATAATAATTCTCATTGAGCCACTGAATGCTCCACTAGAACCTATTCCAAGAGAGTTTTGATTTATTAGCAAAGGTTGATTATTTGCATGTAGCATGCCATGGCGAGACCTGAAATAGCCAGTTTTAGGAATCCAACTACAAGTTTCTATCTCCACATATTGATCAAGGATAAATCTTCAACTATAACACACTTCCTCTTCCATATCCAAAATGATGTTGTGAATTCCCACTCAGGTGGACACATTGTATCTGGGTATGGATCATCAAGTCGCCACCTAGTCATACAACTACGAAGATGGTTTATGCTTACATGTCCCCCAACCTCCCAAGGAAGTTCTCGACCATGCTACTAACCAAGAGGCCACACAAAAGACCACATATCCCCCATGCAAGAAGAGCATAAGTGAAAGCTCGACAGAGAACCCACAAAACAGGTAAAGAAAGACCACAAAGGACCAAATAATAGTTGAATTGAGAGAGCCCAAAGCATCTCCAGCCCTGCCAAAAAATTCTAATAGACTTTCAAGGAGGGGGAAGAGACAAGACAGAATTCCAAATGAGACATACACAGGAAAGAACCCCTAGACTCAAGTGAGTGAGTGACACTCATGTCTAGCAATGGAGGACCTAAAGTTGGCGAGAACACCAAGCCAAAAATAGACATCACACAGAAGATGTGAAAGCAGACAACCAACCAAAAAGCCAATTCCCAAAATTCAGAAGAACAATCTTGCTTAAGGACTGAGACCCAACATGGTGGAGAGAACCACCAAACTAGACAAACAAGTTAACAACAATATTCCCAAGGGCACACAAAAGCCATTGATAAACATTGCGACACAATTGAGAGGGAAAACCATACTAAATTTTTGAATTACAAAGAAATCCTTCAAAAATAGAAATAACTTAAAATGAAACAATAAAAACGAGCTAGGAATACCTCGACCAAATGCAAAAGAGGCAAGGAAACACCATGTAATTGTCCATATCAAGGAAACCATCCAACACGACCCTCCTTTAAGCTTATTATGTGAATAGAAATGGATATCGACCACCATGTTCCATGATGAGCACCTCCCTTCTGACCACCTTCCATAATAACTAGAGAATTACTAGAGTGGCGCAGAGGATTGGGTAGTCTTGCAACGAGAACCCACTTCCCAAGCCACATCATAACACAAACTTCTCATGCAAAGCTTTAAATGCATGTAATGGGGAGGAGTAAATGATGACTCAAATCTTGTAACTTGACACTCACTATAGAAAAAAAAATTTATTCTTTTATAAAAAAATCAATTATAATTTATATTATTAATAAATTATATATATATATATAGTTTTCAAAAATAATTTTATAAAAATATTAATATAATAAAATCTTCATGTAAAAATTAAGTGTATAATGAGTGTTAGCTAACACTTTACATTCATTGATATTAATCACCCACCCCATACAAGAAAAAAAATAAAAAAAATAGAGATTGGTATTTTAAACCATATTTTGAAAACCTTCGAGCTAAATTTTATCGATAACAACAACCAGCCCAAATTTGAGTTTGGTGTTTTAAATGGTATCTTGAAAACCTTCAGCACTTGAGTTCACTCTTTCACATAATATTTTAAATTATTTCCATCACGAGTTCAAGTCTCACAAAGTCTATTTCATAGTAAATATCCTAACCAGGTGTCATTTCCTTCGAAAGTAAAAGTTGAAATTATGGCACAGATACCTCCTTACAACTTACAGTACACATACTCTACAGAACAAAAACCTACCCATTATGAAAGTGGATTAGATTGTGGTTACAGTGTAAATCGATGCATAATTACCTAAACTTTTTGAGATTCAATCTCCAACGCGAGATCTGTGCAGCCTCTTTCAGGAAATTCCAAAAGGAATTGTGGAAAAAGTAAGGAAAAATATTTCTCGTAAGTACATTGTTGTTTCAGTGTAAATAGATGCAAATAAACTTTTTGGAATTCAATCTCTGGCATGTGTGCCCCCTCTTTCCGCAATTTTGGAAATACCCAAAAGAAATTGTGGAAAACAGAAGGAAAATAATCCCTAACACTTGAGGAAAAAACAAAGAAAAAGGTTTACAGTTCAAAATCCTCAGAAAGATTCAACCCACTTACAACAAAAAAAAACAAGGGAAACAGTTCCTGTCAAAGAGAAAAGGCTAGGTGGATAACTCACAATATACATGTATACATCAAGACTAGATACCCACCCAACTAATCGGCACAATTTAGAACGATAAAAGTCGTGATATTTATTTAAATTAATCAAGACTCCGCATTGAATAGGTAACTTATATGTAAAAAAAGAGAGTATACGATGCTCATGGTGTATTTAAATTACTCTGCCATCCTTTTTTGAATGGAAAAAGTTTGAATGTTTTTTAATGGAAGAAGTGTGAGAAAGGGTCAAGGGTTAATGTTTTTTATTGTTTTACTTATTATTGAGAAAGATCCAATGATCCTTAATTTCAATTAAATTAGAAGTGTGAGAAAGAGCCAAAGTTCCTTCTCTTCTGAAATAAAGGACTTGTATTTCAAATTTGATGTATAAAATAAATTGATCTGGAATAGAAATTGTAATAATTAAATTGTAGAACTGTGAGGAAGGATTAATGCTCCTCCTCATCTAAAGAAAAATATGACCTTGGATAAATGGTAGTAGGTATAAATGGTATGACCTTGGATAAATGATAGTAGGTATAAATGGTAGTAAAGAAAACATGAATACATATCACTGAGATAAAGATTAAAGAAAAATATGACCTTGGATAAATGGTAGTAGGTATAAATGGTATGACCTTGGATAAATGATAGTAGGTATAAATGGTAGTCGAGAAAACATGAATACATATCACTGAGATAAAGATTAAAGAAAAATATGACCTTGGATGAATGGTAGTAGTTATAAATGGTATAAACTGTGGGTATATATGGTAGTAGAGAAATCATGAATACATGTCACTGAAATAAATATTTAAGATGATATGGCATATCTCACTGGGTTGCTCGTTGAGATATAGACCACAGGTTTGGGTATTTTCAACAAATGAAATTATTCTTTGTTACAAAAGAAAAATATGGCCTGGTATAGACTCTAGGTATAAATAACAGTAGAGAAAACATTACATATCAATGAAATACAAATTTAAGATGATATGGGTTATCTCACTGAGTATATCAGACAACAGGTTTGGGTATCTTCAAGAAATAAAATTGTTCCTGGTTACAGCAGAGAAAACATGATTAGACGTTATGTAAATAAAACAAAGATTTCAGAGAGTTAGTCACGTATTAAAAAGTGGGGCACCATAGGAAAGTCAAGGTTCACTGTACATTTATTGGAAATGCACCCGGAGTAGTAACCTACACGACAACTCAAACCAACCTGCCATAGTAGTCTTTTTCAAGTGATTTGCAGAAATTGTTATCAAAGTCCTTTATTGTCTTTGCAGATGTCGCTCTTTAAGTCGTTTGTAGAGTACTTGTTTTTCGTTTAAAGAAAGCAAAATATTGGCAATTTCCTAATCAACCCAAAAAGGTTTTCCTGACCAAATGTGTACAACTGTCGCCAGATATTATGTCCAATAATTTAACTTCGAATTCTTATGAGTGAAGTTAGAAAAATGTATTCATGATCATATTACTGTGTAAGAAATCTATGCTGATGGAAAAGCCCACCCTTGTTCTGCAGGCCACCTGCAACTCCGTACTCCACATTTGTCTCATATATGGTCTCTTTAATGCTTTGAAACCTGCAATTCCCTGCCTCATATTTATCCCATCTATGATTTTCTCTAAGTACCATTATATCATACTTTGCAACTTGTGATTGCTACAGGCAGCTTACAACTCTTTACCTTTATAATATATTTATCAATGTTTATTGCTTTCACATGCTTTGCAATAAAAAAATGCCCACCTTTGTTCTTGAGGCCACCTGCAACTCCGTACTCCACATTTGTCTCATATATGGTCTCTCAAATGCTTAGAAACTTGAAATTCCCTGCCTCATATTTATCCCATCTATGATCTTCTCTACGCCCTATCACGCCTTGCAACTTACCATTGCAACAGGCAGCATATCACATTTACTCCACATTTGTCTCATATATGGTCTCTCAAATGCTTAGAAACTTGAAATTCCCTGCCTCATATTTATCCCATCTATGATCTTCTCTACGGGCTATCACGCCTTGCAACTTACCATTGCTACAGGCAGCATATCACATTTATTCGGAGTAGTCTTTAGTGCAACTTTTTGGAGTTTCCAGTGCTGGAATCTGGTGAAAAATAATTGAGATAAAATCTTGATTTATGTTATTTAAACTGGCTTTTTATTGTATATATAGATTCAGCACCCTAAAAAACTATTAGGACACTTTGATTGTGGAAGGTTACCCATCAAACTTCTGTTTTCACTAAATTCTTACCGGATTTTAGAGAAATTAGATCAGAAAAATCCACCAAAAAAACCTTCAAAAAATCGCATTAAAAACTACTCGCATTTATTCTATTTAAGCTTTCACATGCTTTGCGATAAAAAAAAAGTTTAAACATATCTGAACTAAAGAACTATGAAATAGAATTAGCCAAATAAGAACCAGTTAAACTAACCTCTTATCATGATGTACAACTTGCCATTGACATAACCAGTTTCCAACTCCAAACATAATATTTATTCCATTTGTCAGTGTAAATTAATCCCACTTAGCTTGTCTGAAAATTGATTTAATAAATAAACCTCTTCTAAACGTTATCATGATGTACAACTTGCTATTGACATAACCAGCTTCCAACTCCAAACATAATATTTATTCCATTTATCAGTGTAAATTAATCCCACTTAGCTTGTTTAATAAATAAACTCACAGGGCAGCTAAATTGGCAATTAATGTGTTATGAAGTAATATGCAAATTAGAAATTAATGTGTTATGAAGTAAAGCATGTCAGATTCAAAATTAAAATCCCCGTGGGTCAAATGAAAAAAAAAAAAATTACTCATAAACAATACTTTACTTTAAATTACTAATAAACAATACTTTCAAAGATTTTCTTTCATGTGCAGTTCAAAAAATATATATATCTAAATTGGTTTTCCAAAATATAAATAAACTTGCAAGTAAAACGTTATTTTACATAAATATCAATGTGCATTGCAGATTCTTAGCTTAAGTTTATGGCTTTTTTGTTAATCAGCCATTGTAAAGTTTGAACATCTCATTTCAGCCCAAAAAAATTGGGTGTTTACTACTATATAAACAAAAATATATCTAACAAGTAAAAAGATGAACATTCCATGATATTAAGCATCTCTACTGCATTTTTATTTTTCATATTAAATAGTATATATGTACATTGGATACCGGATACAAAAAGTAGGCTGTGCTCTACGCAATGCCTATCGTTCCATCGTCTCTGTTAGAGCACAATAGTGCTAAAAAAATGTCTACATAACAATTAAATCCATTGCCTACTTCCTTCTTCATAATAACGACCAGTACCCCTCAAAACACACACACCCCAACAGTCATATACCTTGCCTAGTAATATACATGATATTTACAAAAAAATAGCTGATAAACAGAAGCCACCTCTGATCTGCTAGGACTGCAAGAGAAGCCAAATCAGCTTAACCATATATACACTCTTTCAGGTCCTAGCTAAGAATAAGGTCTCCAATCTTATGGAATCCACGTATTGCTTCCTTCTCAAATGAATGTCAGATGCTTGCAAAATCCTGCCTTTTAGAATGAATTTAGTTAGATGCTTGTTCAACACTGTCTCTGAGAACAGTTCAAACCAAAACCCCTAGTTGAATAACGAAATGAGATAGAATCTTGTTTGTGGCTATCACTGGATTCCTTAAATGAGCTGCTTCCCATACTACTAAAAATTCAAGTAAATCTCAAGCCTGTTACATAGGATGTAAAGCAGCCTTACACCTGCTTCCCTAATGACATCTGCTTCCCCTACCATTTTTTCTGCTTCTGTTTGGATTACTCTGTGCCGCAAACGTCATGGCCACATCCAATATTCTATGTACATTTAGGATCAGAATAGAGAAATATATTAAAGTCCTTTACATTTAGTCACTAGCCAAATATATTAATACTGTACAGATAGAGCAGAGTAGCACAGAACACGATATGCTCGCTAATTCCACAGATACCACCAAATCTCTCTTAGCTAATTCCACAGATGCCACCAAATCTCTCTTAGCGCTAGAGTTGCTTTCTCAGTAGACTTGTTTTTACTGCTGTTGAAGCGATGAAAGCCACCGCTCCATATATTTTTTACTGTCTGCACAAAGAACAGAAGCGGCCAACTTCATATCAGCTAATGAGATATAAATCAGTTTATTTTAAGACACTGAAATAAAAATGAAAACTTAGTAGAGTAAACAATCTTTATTAGGTCAAGAACCCACAAAAAAAAAGCATACTCAGTGAGTGTGAAATCAAATCAACATAAAATGATTAACAACATCCATATAAAACCCTCATTAAGATGGAAGTAGGATTTGTACAAAAGCTAGGTTCATTATAGTACAATCTTAAGATTCTTCAGGTTGACAAGAAAAGAAGTTAGTACCTAAAAAAAGTAACACAGAACATATTTTCGAGGAAAAATATCTTCATGCATGAAAGATACAGAATCTGTCAAGTGAGACTAAACTCTCATCACCTAGCAGTAGAAACAAGGAGAAGATTTGAATAGTTTATATAGCACGTTGAGTTTGGGCTCTAAACAATTTTAAAAGATGAGGATTGACAGTAAATAAGGAAAAGACAAAAGGGCCTGAAGATCTGAATGGTTTAAAGTTCATATAGCTTGTTCAGTTTATCCTCTAAACAGGTGGGCAGTTATGTAAAAAATGTTTTAGAACTTCAAATGAGTCCTCTGTACAAATTTTATTATAACCTTTTACTCCATCCCATAGATACTGCAGAACCTTCTGAAGAGAGAGTCTATTCTAGTCTATAACCTGATTCACAATCAGAAAAAAGAGCTATGGATGTCACTAGCTGAAATAAATGGTCTTTGTCATGGGCACAGTGATGTATTGACATTCTATTCTAGTCTATAACCTGATTCACAATCAGAAAAAAGAGCTATGGATGTCACTAGCTGAAATAAATGGTCTTTGTCATGGGCACAGTGATGTATTGACATTCTATTAGCTGCATGGTGGCCAGAGACACTGGAAATAGATCTGTTATGTCAGCCAGATTGCCTACACCATCCAACTTTCCCATCTTATACAACAATTTCTAACAATAATCACTCTGAAACCCCCAAGTTACTCTCCAATTTCTGAAACCCCCACCGATACTGGGGAGATCACACGGAGAGATTAATTATATCTTTAACAGATTGCTTTTATCTCTGATGACCAATTTTATCCTACTGCCTACTTTTGGTACAGATTATCATCTTTGCTTTCATGTTTTCTTGTGCACTTCCCATTTCCATTGAATTTGTTCATGTCATTGGAGCCTATAATTGCAGGCATAAATAAATAAAGCAGAGGTGGTGGTAGTCCCCCACCAGAGTTCAAATCGCCCCACAAGTAAAGTGATATGTTATGAGCGGGGTGTGCCATGGCATGTGAGTTCCAAAAATATATGTCTATTGTTAATGGGAACTTCTCTGGCTGGTATGTGTTAGCCCCTCGCGGGCCATCATTGCTGCACAAGCAACATATATTATTTGCATTTACAGGATGTGCCTGTAGCGCTTTGTAAAGCAGGAAAACTTTCATTATTATTTGCATTTACAGGATGCGCCTGTAGCGCTTTGTAAAGCTGTCATTATTATTTGCATTTACAGGATGTGCCTCTATTGCTTTGTAAAGGAAGAAAAAATTAATTATTATTTACATTTACAGGATGTGCCTCTACTGCTCTGTAAAGGAAGGAAAGTTTCATTATTACTTGCATTTACAGGATGTGCCTCTACTGCTCTGTAAAGGAGGAAAGTTTTCCTGCCATAGCAAGGTAGAAATGGAACACACGTCTGTGAATCCAAGCAAAAGATAAAAATGAAGCCCAAGAAATATCCATACATTATCTGCAGTATACTAGTTTCTTTTACAGATTATGAGCCAAAACATGAAAGAAATATACTAACCAGTAGCAGCTGACCCATTTGAGAGGTTGGAGAGAATGGCATCCAATAGTTGCGTCTTAGGACTCTCTGCACCAGTAGCCAAAGCCCTTCTGGAATCTACGGTCTCCGAAGGATGAGGCAGCCCATAGCAAGGTACCAAAACTGCAAAACTATTCTCTGACTCATTTTCACTGGAAAAATCAGGGGCATGGGGTTCAAACCATCCAATCGACCAATCGGAGTCATCGGACTCTGAGCCTGAAATGCACCCCCCATCAGAGGGCACCAATACCACATCATATTCCCTGTCCATCCTGCGTTCAGTTCGACTGTGGTATTTCCTCCTCACTCTTCTTGGAGGAATCCGTGCTTCCTGCATTGATGGGAATCTTAGTATATCTGCTTCTCTCATACCAATGGTGGAATTCTGCGAAGAAGAAGATGGCACAGGTGGGATTGATGAAGAAGAAGATGAAGAAGAGACCGTTTCGTGGGTCCTTTGACCCCAGAGCCAGCGAGGGATATGTGCAAAAGCCATGGCCATTCTATGGGTATTATTAGGGAGTGTGGAATGCAGTTTGGTTTTCAGTTTTATGCAGACAGCAAGATTAGGTGAGGCTTTCTAACGCTGACAACAAGCAACCAGAGGGCTGTGACAGGTGGGGGCCAATTATGGGACACAGGGTTTGAACTAATAAATTTCAGAGAACAGACCGACCTTTTCGTTCTGGGTTTGGAATATAGATTGAGAATAATAATGCGAAATTGCAGCTAGTGTCCCCTGATCAAAGCCGCAACCCAATAACAAAATTGTGGCCAAGAGGCCTATCCAGACTCGCCCTCGGAACTTCTTTAATTACATTAAAAAAACCCGACAAAACTTCCCTGCAGATCACTTTATGATCAGATTTTCATAGACAAATGCGCTCAGAATGTCTGAATAAGCTTCAGTCAGAGCTTCCCGAATAAAAACACAACGAATTTGGCCCCAAACCTCCCCTTTTCAAAGGTATTCCACGAACTTCAATAAAAAGACCAAAAAACTAATTTTCCCCAAATATCTCTTTAGGTTTCTATGCAGCAGGCTTTAAGCCCTGCAAGACACAGAAACTCAACTGCGGAAGAGCTAAAATCCAACCAGAAGGGATCCCCACGAGGCCCTCACAGGCACCCAAATGGTGTACAGGGAAATCACTTAAAACTGTCCTTACACAATCCAACTTCCGCAACAAACAAACCAAAAAATCTCCTAGAACAGAAACCACTCAATCTTTCAATCAAATCACTCTATTTTAAATAGCAACCATTCAATTTTTTAGCCAAAGCTGATCAAAACTCCTGCTGCGGAGATTCTCAGGAAGAATCTGTACAAGAATGGGCGGAGAAAAAAATCCCCTAAACCAAAAACCAATTCCTCCAAGAGGCTGCCTATCCAAGAAATAGGCAAGAATAAAGGCCAGCTCAAATACAGAGAGAATTTTGTTCTGCCGAGTTCAACTTTTTAGAACTCAGCGAGAACAATCCCAATTTAATTCAATCAAGACAGCCCTTATAAATTCAATTTTCCAACCAGAAAATCTGGCCCAAGACCCCATGCCAAACTGAATGCAAATTCGGGGCTCTACTTATAGATAGAAATAACTATAATTCCTTGCAATCCAAGCCATTCCACCTTATTCGCAGAAACTACAGATTCGTCTCCCCCACACCACAATCCAACGGCTGGAATCCACTCGACCGGAAATCTGAGCCGTCCGAACCGCTCTAGACTTGACCAGACCTTAATCAAATTCTCCGTCACATAATCAATCCATAGATACCCATGGAGTTTAGTACAAAAAAGGAATTGTAAAGGACAGGTCAGCTGCCAGACACGTGTCCGACAGGCCGGGTCTCAAGCAATAGAAAACGAAACCAGAGGATTGGATTTTACGACGTCATCCCATGCCACATCAGACTATCCCATTTCAAGGACGCAAACTGGCCGCGGGTGCCAGTTTCCCGGCACCGTTGTTGCTTTCCGGCAGACTGCGGTACCAATCATTGCGCCTCGTGGGAATGACCGTCGACTCGCCGGACTTCCCGGTGACTGAAAGTATCTGATTTTATTTAATTGGAAGACCAATGGTTGCCCAATTTCCAAGTATTATTTTGTTTAGAATAAATACGAGTTTTTAAGCAAATGGGACACTTATACTCCCACTTCATGCGGGGCCCCTCTAACACCACACATTTAACATTTATCTAGGGAGGAAGTCATTCACTTGAACACTAATTCATATGATGTTACAAAAACTTAATACATAATAATTAAATACTGATTGATTAATGAATTATGACACGTAAGAAATAAATACTGATTGATTAATGAATTATGACACGTAAGAAAGAGAGATTAAGAAACTGCATATTAGGATTAAGACATCCATAGTGATTGAATGCCACGTGCTCAAAAGAGATTAAGGACTGCATATTATGACTAGGACATCCCATTACAAAATGGTGGTTGGATGCCACGTCCTCTCATTTCATGTCTATCTCAACGTGGTTACTTAAATATTTTGTCACTTGAATAAATCTATTTAACCTCACAATACAAGTGATTCACTAAATGCTTTTCTATTTAAAATTTTGTTATACCTGTTAAGAAGTGAATAATTTTGTTATGGTTATACTTAATAAATAATGAATCCTTATGTGGATAAAAAAATATTATTTTTTATATATTTATACTCATTATATTAATTAAAAATTAGATTTTTGACATAAAAATTATAATATATTAGAATTTACATGTTATTTTAAATTAAACCACTAATCAATGTACAATACTTTTTACGAAAATATGCTAATTTAAAATGATATAAATGGTTACAAAATCATTAAAACAAAATAAGTATAAACGTGTAAAACATGTGGTATAAAAATCGAAAAAAAGAGAGAAGAGAGAATTAGTAAGTATATATAGATTAATATTTTCTTGAAGATAAACCATGTTGAACCATTCAAAAATGTTGATGTGAAAGATCAAGAAAATATACTTCAAATTAACTTTATTAATAGAAAAATATGTTTTTAATTAATTTTATTAATAGAAGCTTAATTTAAATATTAATATTATATTAATATAAATAAGAATTATGTTTACAGGCTATAGAATAGATAGTGATGGGGTGTATTGTTAAGTTATTCTGTGATGTGAAGGTAACTAGTTCGAAATTTTGTGGGCGAAAATCCAACTATGTTAAGAGTTGGTGTGGCCCAGGCTAGGTGCGATCCCCGGGTGATTTTGACGGCTTAAATGCCCTTGGGTCACGGTTTCTCAAGCCACAAGTCAATCCTGTTGTAATCTATATAAAACTTAGACCATTTGACAAAAAATAAAAATAAAATATAAATATGAATTATAATATTGTATTTTTTATTTTATTTTAAACGTGATTATATTTATCATAAACAAGTTATTAAGAAGCAATTAGGATACCTTGAATGGGGTGAGGCAGGATGCATTGAGGGTGTCGTCAACTCACTCATAAGTGAGGCAGATATGCCACCTTGCCAGTTGTAGTGACAATACATGCAGATTGCACCTAGGTTCACTGGACAATCCAGAGTGGTTGTTATGGTTTTGTTTTGGGTAGTATTAGGATTTTGGCGCTCGCATACAGGGTTGGTTGAATGGTTGTGGCCCTATCTCCTCTCCCATCATTTCTAGTGTTGGCCTAATCCTTGGTATTCAGTTAGTTCGTTAATGGTTTTAATTATGTTATTCAACATGTAGTCAACTTTGTGTTTTCCCTCACCACATTTGTTTCCATTCTTGCTCCCTCATACTTGGCGTAGACACTACGAGAGTTTGATATTTTTCTATGTTTTTGGTCTTCCTTTAGCCCTCTAGTTTGCAACCCCTCCTATAGTGTGTGCAGCTGGTCTAGCTCCTTTGGTTTACAAAAATGGTTAGGTTGAGGGCTCACTATCAGTGCAATAATGGAGGTCATGAAGGGATTTGTGGCTCTTGAGTTCACTTGAGGGAAAATACTTCTACTCACATTTTCAGGGAACAGGTTCCAATGGAAGTTCAAGATGAGCCATGTGATTTTGAGGTAGATGTTGTTTGTGTAGAGAAGTTGTTTGTTGGATTCAAAAGTGTTAATTGATATAAGGGATCGGGTGCTTAATGCAGGGAATATCTGTGGTAGGAAAAAAGATTATTTGTCAATAATTAATTTGTATTGGAGAATTAAGATGTTGTTGGGTCAGGTAATTATGGACTGGAAAGTTGCAAACGAAGAAATATTAATGATAATAGATACGGTGATGCTAACCTAGAAGGAAATGAGGGCATGTCTAAAGCGAATTGAAGTTCAGGTTGCTCTTGCTCTAGGTTTGAGTGGTTGCAGTCAAGGGAAACCAACCCCATAGAGATGGGCAACTCGACTTCTTCTTAGTTTCATGATGAATTTGGTCTATTATTTTGTTTGTTTTTTTTTTTGTTTTCCAACCCTTTGAAAGATGCCACGCAAAGTCTAGTTTATAATTATTTTGTAATTTCTTATAGGAAACAAACTATGTATAATTATGTTCCTCTAGAACACTCTCTAGTTTTGAGATGTTGTCTAGACAAATAACTTATTTTTGGAGTGATTCCCTATTTTTTTTTGCTAGTGATCTAGTTTCTCGAGTGGTAGACCACTCACAAGCAAGGCTATGAGATAGATGTAACCTTCTTTGGATAATAGAAAATTAGCCTAAAAAAAATAAGCAGGAGGATAATTACTAATAGTTGTTATTAGTTAATGGAAGCTAGCTCATCTCATTATTTAAGGAAAACCTATTATTGAAATGAATTATTGGTAGTCCATAAGGGTAAATACTTTTATTCTTGTCAAATGCCTTTAGAGCCAAGGTCATTAACATGGCTTTTTATATCTCAAGAAGATGAGCTCTTAGTTAATCAAAGGTAGTGTTCTTTGAGGTCATTGTTAAAACTACCTCTAATGAAGCCCATGGGGCATAGAATAAACGGTGATGGGGTGTATTGTTAAGGCACTTCGTGATGTCAAGGTTGTTGGTTCGAAACTCCATGGGAAAAAATCAAGTCATGTTAAGGGTTGGTGTGGCCCAGGCCGAGTGCAATCCCCAAGTGATTGTTATGACTTAGATGCCCTTGGGTCACGGTTTCTCAAGCCAAAGGTTAAGTGTGTAGTCATCTCACGACTCACACAACTTAGCAAACAAAAAAAACTACCTCTAATTAAGTTATGTATTTTTTAATGACATATTATACATAAATCGTCACATTGATTTAGATTGATTGGTTGGAATAATGGTTTGTTATTCCCTCTACTTAATTTCAATTCCTATATTAACTCACTTTGATAGTGACCAAAGAGTAAAAACCTCCTGCTATAATTAGCGTTATAATAATAACTAATAAATCTGATCTTAAAGTGCATCTAAATTATTGCAACAAATTATTAATTTACCATAATTAAAAATATTAATAATAATAAATAAAATCAATCTCGAAGAAAAGAAATATAAACTATAAAACTAATACTACTAATACCATTTATTTGATAAAAATAATTGTTTTAAAATATTATCTTACATTTAGCACGTAGCTCAAGGTAGATTGTTGTGAATCGGTTAATTTAGGTGAGATGGTTGCCTCATGTTCCTTGGAATGCTTTAACTGTTTTGAACGCTGTTTGATGACCTTAAATTTAGTAGGTTTGACTTTACCTTAATACTTGTAACATTTATTCGTTTATTGTAACGCGGTGAAATGTCACCACACAAATGCCTTTGTCAAATGAGCTGTACACGTCTCCAACTTTAAATATTTACAGTTTAATTCATTAATGTGTCAACAATTTAGGGGAAGAAATATTATTTCTCCTTTTTAAGTATTTTAGTAAATGGAAACTTCATCATAATTACATAAATCATTCTTTGAAACTAAACTGTTACACCATATTTGAACTAAAATAAAATATTTGCATTTCAATTCATTAATGTGTCAGCAATTTGTCTAGAAAATGTTGTTTAATCCTATGTGAAGAAAGATTATTTCTCTTTTTTAATTCTTTTTATGAAGTGGAAACTTCATCATAATTACATAATTATTAAGTGGAAATTTCATTACAATTACATAAGTTATTCTTTGAAACTGAAATGTTGCATCATATTCGAATTAAAAAAGAGTTGTTGTTTTAAGTGGAAATTACATTATAATTATATAAGTTATTCTTTTAAACTAAAATGTTGCATCATATTTGAATTAAAAAGATTTATTGTTTTTTTTTTTTTTAAATGAAAATTTCATTATAATTATATATAAATTTGTTAATAATTAAGTCAAAATTGTGGAAGTTGGGGGTTAAAGAATATTTTTACGTTTGTTAAAGTATTGGCGGCCAAGTGTGCGTAGAGGCTAGCAACCAATGTTAAATTCTTTTGATTTGATTGCCTCCAGTATTGTCTGGGAGATTGGGAATGGAGAGAGGCTCCACTTGGGTTGTGACCCTTGGCCTGAAAATGATGGAGAGCATATGATGCCCCAAGAAATCATCATTTTCCTGCGTGACGAGGGATACACTCAGTTGTCCCAACTTGCCAACCATTGGACCACTACACCATGGAGGCAGGGGTGGCTCTCAGCAAAATATTTAAATATCCCAGAGGAGTT
This sequence comes from Pinus albicaulis, assembly GCA_034641835.2. NCBI lineage: Eukaryota > Viridiplantae > Streptophyta > Pinopsida > Pinales > Pinaceae > Pinus > Pinus albicaulis. The sequence goes on along the minus strand of CM076582.1, from coordinate 448,801,929 downwards.
CCAAGAGGAGTGGAGGTGTTATGTGGGGGCTCCTTTAAGGGCACATATCAGACTAAATGATCAGGAGGATGAACTTATTTAGACCTCAACTCCTCTTGGAATCTACATCCCTAAAATGGGGTACATTCACTTAATGGCTCAAAATAAATCAAATGATCCATAATGGAGGTGGGGTGCAGTGTGGAAGGCCAAATGCCTTCCCAGGTAAAAGCTTCTCACTTGGTGTATAATGGCAAGAAAAATCCCCATGTAGGAGGTTATGCAATGGATGTATATGTTGGGCTTGAATGGTGCACGTTATGTAAGAATTCCAACAAAACCTTAAATCATTTGTTTGTCTCTTGCTCGTTCACACACCAAATTTGGTCGAGTGTCGGGGAATCCTTTGAAGATCGTGCAGATGGAATGAGGAAAGCTTTCCGGCCTTCTGGTATTCTTGGGAGTAAGATCATGCCAACATGCCTATCCGTGCTCTCGCTCTCATTATCCGCTGGGGGGCTTGGATTGCCTGAAACATGATGATTTTTAGAGACCTTGTTTCTTATCCTAGGAAGATAGTAGTGGAATGTACAACCATTTTTAGTCATTATCCACAAATCAAATGTACACATCCAATTCGATACATCAGGGAGGAAATATTTGATAATTATATGCATTCGGGTTTCTTTGATGGGGCCAAAAAAAATAATGGGACCCTAGAGGGAGGGGAATTTATTCTCTGTCTTTTTGAACAACGCTCTTTTCATGTTAAATTTGGTCTAGGAAGTGGTTCCAATAATTGGGCTGAATCAATGGCTTGCAAGTCTTTGATTACTTTTTCTAGGGAGAAGGGATGTGAAAGTTTGCAAATTATGGGGGACTCCATGTTGGTGGTTAATTGGATGAATGGTGTTCAACAATGTAGAAACATTTATTTAGATAAAATTGTGATGGATATTAGAAGACTATGTCTTGATTTTATTCACTTCTCTTGTAGGCACATATATAGAGAAAGAACAAAGACATCGACCAACTTTTTAAGGAAGACCTTCTTCTGGATAGGGGCCTATGGAAGGTGATTGAGAACCATGGACCAGACCACTACAAGTATTATCACAGACCATATGAGGAAAGGGTACAGTTTTTTGGGGGCTCAACCTAGCCCCATGATGCAAGTCACACTTTTATGTTTTTGTACACTACTGGTATACTCAGCCACTAGCATTCTGGATAACTGTATTGTCCTGCTCTGACACTGGTCTCCTCGACAGTGTGTTTTTGAAAATGACTCTACTCCTGAAGGGTCATTATCATCTCAGGCTCTTTATATGATTCTTGACATTTGCATTCCTGTAGCCTCTTTTGACTTATGTTGGATAGATCTTTGTTTGGGTATGTCTCACTCAGATGATGGGAATTTATTTAATCTCTTATGTTCATATTGGGACAATTTGTAGGGTATGTGTTATATTCTTTCCACGATTGGCCCCACGCGCTGTATGTTGCGTCGGGCGTAGCTGGGGGGTCACGAGGGGCGAAGCAGTCCCCACCGTTGGGGTCCGGGGCAGCGCCCCGGACAAAATTTGTTTTTTGTGCGGACCCACTCATAGGCGGATCCGCCCATGGTTTTGTGCATGGTTTTGCACATGGTTTTGGGGTTCGATGGTTTTCGGCCCCTGGTATTTTTGTAGATCCGGTCAAGGGAACTACGGCTATGTTCTAATCCAGGGTTAATGGATTGGGGTTTATGTATGCTCCGGCATGTATATATATGTGTTGTAACACTAAAAGGAATATAATGAAAAATCAAGCTGGTCGTCCCGATTTGGGATCCAGGGGAAAATCTCTGTGTTTATCTGTTTTATGTTTTATGCTCTTGCTATTGTTTATTTTCTGTTATAAGAATCGTGTGTAGATATTTCTGTTCAGGGTTAAAACCTACACAATTTGGGTAATGCACTGGTCTCTAAAGTGCATTTGATGAATGTAATTTTGTTAAACCTCTTAATGAAATGACAATTTTTTCCTTGGAAAAAAATGAAGTCAAAATTGTATTATATTGAAAAGTGACTTATATAGTTTTAAAAAAAATGTGTGTGTGTGTGTGTGTGTGTGTTTTTTTTTTCCAGTTAACATGGAATTTGACACATAATATAAATAAAAATATAATAACAAAAAAAAAATTTAAATGTTGATTATAAATATAATATTTTAATATCCACTTTAAGTAAAATAATTCCATTCAATTTTATATATACAAAAATAATTTAATTAGATTGTTTAAAAATATTTATTTATTTTCAACGTCCAATTAAGTGGGAGATGCATAATGAACATTTTAAAAAATATTAACATATCAATTAATTTCAATATGTGTGTCTATGTGTATGTGTTTCCTCATAAGAGGTTGTATATCCAAAACTAGAATTGGGTAGAGTATGTACGTCTTCACAGAATTTAGTAGTCAAATCGGGTAGGGAGGTTGGTCTCCTATCCCATCGGCAAGGGGGTCTTATACACCAATTTAATGTGTGGCTTGGTGAAAATAATATATGTATATATATGCGTGCATGTGTGTGTGTGGCATGTATCACTATGAGGAAGATGCATAATTCCTTGTGAAGTTGATATATATATATCATGAATGTAAGGAGATGAGTAGTTTTCTCTATGTTCAAAATGGAGTTGACCAGTGGCATTTAAAAGAGAATATTAAAAAAATAAATATTTGAGCACCACCCATAAATAAAATATTTAGTTGCTTTCTACTTTTTTTGTAATGGGAAGATGTGTAATTCCTTCAAAGTTTAATATGGTGTTGACAAATGTCATTTAAAAAAAAAATATTAGTAACAAAACATATTTCCATGTGGGTTATAAATAAAATATAATATATTAGTAACAAAAAAATATTTTCATATCAGCTATAAATAAAATATAATATATAATATATCAATGTGCATGTTAAATACAAATTTTTTATGGTAAACATTTTAATGGTGTGTTGAATGATGCTCAACATGGAGTTGACAAATGACACATGGTGGAGAGAGAGAGAGAGAGAATCTATTTAACTCTCAATACAACATAGAGTTAAGAGGAATCATGTTACCATTAGAGTTAGATGGATCAACTTACTAAATTGGTTATAATTACATAAATTATTTGATTAATAAGATATCTTAAAATGTATGTTTTTATAACATAAAATTGTTTACATTATATGTGTTTATAAACATAATTCTTAATAAAAATATTTTATTTGAAAATTTGTATTAAGTGAAATATTTATTTTATTTATGTGAATTTGTTTGAGCCTTTGTGAGATGGAGTATTATCCTCCTCCTATTAGTGTCATGTTTATCTCATAATGAGTATACTATTGTGATGACTTTGAGTCGTATTATTGGCGTGGACCTCTTCCTTGAAGAATATTGGGCTTATCCTGAGTATCATCTTCTAAATTAGGGGAAGTAGCTCTTGGTTTTCCTTAAGATATATTACCTAGAAAAAATGGTTCAGATATGTGTTTATATATAATTGTTCATTGTGTTTGATAGATTCACATGTGCAATCACTCCCCTTAATTGAACCATAGCCCTCAATGACACACAAGGCCTTTAATACCCCTTCCATGGTTCCTCCACCCATCACCCTCCTAAACATGAATTTGGGAGGGGTCATTCCCCTCGACCTCCTTCAAAAAAGGTAATGGATTTTTAGGCTCTAGTCACCTCTTTTGTCAATTCATCTAAGAAATGTTAACCTTCCAAATTCACAAAGAAAGATTGTTAAATTATTGATATTGTGCTTCCTGACATAACTTCCCATCTCAAAGCTCTATTTCTTGTTGAAAATGCTTTGATTGGTGAATTAATAGGTCTTTGGCCATCATCAAGAATAATGGATTTTTGGATGCAAAATAACTAGATGACCATGAAGGGAAATTTTTAAATTACTTCTGTGGGAGAAGTTTTTATGCATTAGGGTTTTCTCTAAAAGAAAATCAATATCTCATCTTCAAGAATGGGGTATCATACCCCCTTGTGTTTAGGGGTAACTAGAAGAGAACTTTTTCCTTATGATCATGATGAAATATTGTATTTTCATAGTTGACACCCATGTTTCTCCACAAATGATTTCCCAAATATGCTACCCATTCCATGCTCGGTGCATTCATTTGATGATTTTGGTGCCTAACACACAAGAAGTACATTTGTCCATTGCTTCATATTAAGTGTTAATCGAATATGTATTTGCAATAAAAATAATTACCATTGGTTGAAATTAGACAATGAGTCATGATATTTTGAGTTTATATCTCCTGCCTTGTTACACCTTAGTGGCCATCATCATCTACTAGTTAAGTGTTGTCACTCTTGGGTGGAGCAGTACTATTGGGAGAATTTGATAAGGGTAACATGTTCATGTACCAAGCCATACATAATATGCTCCATGTTTCCCATTTCCATTATACCTGCTTTTGGGTTGGTTGTTGTATGTCACACATATAGGTTCATGATTCATAATCCCATAAGAAAAAGGATATTAAATGCTCAAGGTTTATGTAACTTTATAAGAAAAGAGAAATGAGCAAGAAATAAAGGTAAAAATGCAAAATAAATAAAGGGATATGAATGATAAGTTGAAATCCAAAGTAAATATTGATCTCTACCCCCTCATTATGAGTCCATTGTCCTAAGCCCTATGCAATGAAATACATACCTAAATAATACTATAAATTACCCCAAATCCCCATGCAATAAAATTCATACACGAGAAAAGGGGACTCTATGAAAAGAAGTAAGAGAAAAAGGAATCAAATAAATTAATAAAAATGAAAGAAATGGGTAATAAGACACAATTTTAGGGAAATGTTAGGGAAAGGGTAACTCAATGCATAAGTGCTCCCTCCACAAAGGTTCTTATGTGGATGAATATCTTACATAATCTAACATGACTATTAACACCACTAATGAAGTTAAACCCCATTTCCATTCCATCTATTATTACACATACTCATTGATGGGATTCTTGGAAAACATCACTCTTAATGTGTATTGGAATCATTGAATAGGAGTTAATGATGATCCTCCCATAACTAAACTTGGAGAATTGCATGAATTCTATAAGCTATTATGAAGTTAAAGATGATACATAATGTGAAATACTTAAGGGAATTTACATATGGCATTAATCACTTTCTATGTTTGATGACTTGTGTACATAAATTCTTGGATTGTCACATTTGGGCACTTGGAGCCCCTCCTTGGATAATGTACTTTGCATGGGCATAACATGAAAATGAGCCTCATGTATTTCGGAGGATGTTGAAGGGATACTTGCACAATTTATGGAGGTAATCCTGCTTTTTTAAGAGTTCATTCCACTTCTTTTGGAGGACATTGGGAATGATGATGACACTACAACCTTGTTGACATGCTGTAGCACCTTATTGGAGATGGCATGCACCTTTTGATGGGTTGTTGCACCTGTATGAGTTGATATGAATCTTGGAGGTGTTGCGCCCTTTGGAGGGGATTTATTTCTTTGGATCCCCCAAACATGATTTTTGAGTGAGTCATCCACTCTACGAGACAACACATGCTACACATGTGATGTTTAGAATGCATTTACAATGGAAAAAATGGCATTATAGCATATTTTTTCACTTCAAGAGCATTGTTGGCAGTATTTAAGGCACATCCACTCTTTATCATGGATATATATGTATAGTGTCCTTATCTCTAGGGTTTGTAAGCGATCAAGGCAATATTTTATATTCATAGGACTTTTAATAGGAGTATATTATTATTTTAATGAGAATAGTGTTTGATCTCTCATATAAATAATAGAAGCACTTCTCATTTGTAAATTATTGCTACTTGTGGAGAAACATAACTACTTGTCTACTATTTATGTTTTCTAAAAGGCTATGGATAGATAGTTGGAGAAAATTCTTGTGGATATTTCCTTATGGATGGATTCACTTCTTTATGGATGTTTATTGTTAGGGTTTTGAAGAATTAAATTTTTCTTAACTGGTCTCACTTTATCTTGTGGATTTTGTTTATGAATGAATGCTAGTGTAATTGTACTTCTCTATTGGTGTTGGTGCATTATCTTTATTTCTTCTTGAGCATCTCCATATTTTCAAAGCTTTTGGAATGTTACTAGTGGAATGTCTTCCCTTCAATCATTTGAATTTATTAGTAAGGTTGTTACACAACAATTTGTCACTGTCCCTGCAATCCCCCGTCCCGCACGTTGGAGGGCTTATTCTGTGACCTGTGAGCAGTGACATGACCTGAAACCACTTTCATGGAATCCCCCTGAACAAGGAAATTCATTCCCTTGAAGACAATTCCTTGTGAAAAACCCTAAAAATAGCCTTTTGGCCTTGGCGCGACTAGTCAGTTCAGCCCTCGTGCCAATTGGGGAAATCCTCCAAAGAGGGCACGCCAGCTGGCGCACTGTCACAGTGTTATACCCGCACTAGGCTTATTAAGGAGTGTTTTTTAAAAATAAATGGCAGAAATTTGAATCCAACCAATTCCTGAACTGGTCTCTAACTTGAGTTGGGAGGTTTGGCTTCGGATCTCCATGTAGAGGAAGTGGTTTTCCACCTCTCATGGAAGCTTCCTTGAGGATAGGGCCAATCCCATGATTATAGGGATCCCAACTCCCCTTCCACCATCTATATAAGCTTGCCATTTTCCTTTGCAAGCTAGCCTTCAAGAGCCTTCAAGAGCCTTCAATAGCCTAGAGAATGCTGCAAGAGCCTTGATAGTCCTCACAGAGCCAAATCAGTAGCAAGGAGATTATTGTCAAGACAACCGAAGAGAGAGGCTTGTCCCATTCCTGACAAGCTTTATCGAGACGTATTCCGCTATCGACCCGCCGAAGGAAGATCCAGCGTCATAGTGCAAGTTGTATCTTTCTTTGTATTGATTAATGATAAGCAACTTTGGTTATGGTTCCACTCATATTGTTCATACTTTTTGATCATGTGTTGTATCTTCTCTGACTGATGCACAATTGCATATATTGGGTTTTACGCTTATGTGTTCGTCATGTTTCTTGTGTGTGCAAGTGTTTAATCGCGCCAAGCGAGAGAATTTTGATCTGCCGGAGCAAGGGAACGGGAGCGTTATCTTCTCCGCGAACAACATCATTGGACTTAAGGTAGGCCTTCTTCGCAATTTGGTCTATTGCAATTAGGAACTTGCGCCTTAGCGTGATACGATTGTTGCTAGACCCGATCTGGGCTAGTAGGGATCGCCTCTATCCGCAGAGGGGATTTACCTCTACAAAAAATTGGTGACTCCACTGGGGAGACATTGATTTGGAGTATTGTCTTGTCTTTTCGGTCGATTCTTGAATTTTCTTGCTTGATCAGCTCTTTTGGCTGGCTCTTTTCGTGTGCTTGGCTTTTGTTTAGCTTCACCATCACTAGTCTGTTTCTTGGATTGCTCTTTTTTATTTTTGCTTAGTAAACTCGACTGGTGGGCTTATAAGCCTGACATTCACGCCAATTGGCGCATGTTGCCAGTTTACTACCCGTGCCAATGTTGTTTTGGCGTTAGATTCAGCCTGACAGTCGCGCCAATTCTATAAGGTGCTAGGGTTTGCTCTGTCTTGAGCTTTCTGAGCTTGATCTGTGATTTTGGTTTCATTTTTACGACTGCCTGAGTGTTCTGGAGCCGTGTTTGACTGACTATGGCCTTCATCCTTTGGTTGTTTGCCCTCTTCTATCGATTTTACATTTTAGCCCTAGGGCATCTAGGTGTTATAGTGTGTCGAGCCTCCCGTGGGAGTTTTTGGCTTCTATCTGTTCAGTCAACTTTGTGATTGCTTCTCTGCATTCGTTTGGTGGTTGTCTATCGTTTTGTCGCATTCTTTGAGTGATTGGTTTCTTCCTCATTCGAATTCTGCCTTGTCTCGTTTTGGGCCTAGATTACATGGTTCATTTGAGTCTTTGGGATTCTCTTGGTTTTGAGGGATTGTTTTGTCAATTTGAGGTCTGATTGTGTGTTTGCATTGAGTGAAACTTGCTTGTTTTTACTCCTTTTCTATCACTTCTCAAATTACTCATTTCATTAGTTTTCATTTGTTTAGTGCACTTTGCTCTTAAACACTGGAAATACAAAAAAAAATCTCTTTTGCTCTTGATTAGTTAATGCAAATTGAATATTTTCTGTGTTATTAGTGATTTATAACTCTGAAAGAAAAGCTTTTTAGTTTTCATTAGCTTGCATTAGAGACATTAGTGATTGTTTTCTGGTCATTTTGTTATTGTATGAAAAGCTCTTAACTCTCTCGTAATTAGCTTTCATCGAATGAAATGATATACTGTGGCATGTAGTGTGCATTTAGGAGATTTTGAGACATAACACTCGCTAGGGCCTGAAAATTGAAACATAATTGAAGATTAACATTAAAATTTATTCAATTTACACTAAGGCAACATTGAAACATTAACGAAACATTTAGAGGTCTAGGTTAGAGACGTGTTCCGGCGTCGTTAAACCTAGTAGTTGTCGTTCGCCTCTTGGCTTTAGACAGCACTAGTACGGACTTGTGCTCCCCGTACCGTCGCATATATAAAAGGAGACCCCACTAGGTTGCTATCCTTTATCCATAGGAAGCCGATTCTGCCCCCCTATACCCGTGATACACTGGACACAGCATTTAGGGAGATTGCCTGCACGTACGTTAAGTCCTTGGTTGATTTCTCTTTCATTTTGAAACCAAGGTGTATATTGCAGTTCATGGTTATTTGGTACACCCTTTGCCTAGAATTCCTAAGCAGTCATTTTGATCTTATCTGACTCCTTAAATTTGAAAAGATCACCAAGCGCTTGTCCTTTCACGCTTGCTTCAAAACTGAAAGAGATAGAGTCACCTTTCATCCGTTTCTCGACTCTTAAAACATGAAACAGTGAAGTTTCTAAGTTTCAATGTGGTAAAATAAATCACCTGCGATCACACACCCTGTTAGAATTTGCTTGTTGGCCGTTTGATTGTGTGCCTTGGTTTTTCAGCCGGTGTGTTTGTTTGATCTTTTTCTCTTGTCGTTATTGTCATAGAGGCAGAACCCTCAGTTTCGTCTACTGGTAGTCCGTATACAGACGATTCATCAGAGGTCTCTCAGTCCTCTGCTGAACCTCAGTAGCCTATCGTTTCCGAGTTTCCCGACGGGGGACCGGTTCTATCTGAGCTTCCCTTTGGAGGACTAGTTGAGTTCAATTTTCCCTTATCCGACACTTGGTCTGGATTTGGAGTAGGGGAACATTTCCCTCCTCTTACATCGGGTTCGCCTTTCCTAGTTGCTATTATTCCTCCTAGTCCTCGCTGTCTGTTACAAGATCTAGCTGCAGGTTCAGATATGGGCGCATCCAACCATTCTCCTAGTGAGGAAATCCCCATGTATGCTGAAGATTACCAGTTTTTCCCAGAAGACAACCCCGAGTTATCTGTCATGTCTTTGCCCGATCCCTCACTTCCAGCGGGATATAGATCTTTGAGTCAGATCATGACCATCGTTGCCTCTATGGGGATATCGACTCCTTCTACGAGGCCGATTATTCCTTCATTGGGGATGTCTCCAAGGACACCCATCACGTCATCCCCTCAGGTCACTTCAATACCTGTCAGGCCCACTGTCTGTGTGGCCGCATCTACACCCGCTGTTACCACTCAGTCCGCAAGGACCACGTCGCTTCCTGAAGACATCTATATAGCATCTGCTATGCTGGAGAACATTTCTCCTGAGGAGTATCGATTGTCCCTACAACAATTGAACCCCGAGGTCGGTCAATCCTCCCAAGATCCCAACCGTCCGTATTTTTCGCATTATGCACAGGATGGTACCCCCGTTTACATTTTTCCATATCAATACGATGAGTAGGGAAACCCTTTACGGTTACCTGCTCCAGAGGCTTATCTCCATGGTCAAGGCTTTCCATCTAACCAGGCCGAGCAACCCTACAACCCGCAAGGGCAACCCTTTCAGGGCCAACCTTCGGCACAGCATGGTTATCTTTATGACCCACAAGGTTATCCATTACGAGGCCAACCTTCAGGCCCGCAGCGGTTGTTATACGGTCCACAAGGACAGTCCTACAACCCTTCAGGTCAACCTATCCAGCCTCACCCTGTGGTCCAACCAGGGCAACCTCAAGGACCCACAGGTCAACCGAGGTACCAACCGGGGTCGTTGTACGGTCCTGGGGGGCAAGTCCAACCTTCTCAACCTATGGTGCAACCTCAGCAACCTTAGTATCCTATTGGTCTGAATGTTGCATAGCTAGGGCCCTCTTATGGTCCTGTTCCAGGTCAAACCGGTTATCAGGCGCAACCTGGCCCCATTCCACCACCAGGCCAACCGGCCCATCCAGCTCAGCCTGGTGTCCCACATCAGCTAGGTCAACTTGTACAACATGTGCAACCTGTTTACCCGGGTCAACCTGTTCAACTAGGCCAGCCCGTTCAGCCAGGTCAACCTGTCCAACCAGGCCAGCCCGTTCAGCCAGGTCAACCTGTCCAACCAGGCCAGCCTGCACATCCTGTTAACCCTGCTCAACAACCAATTTACTCGATGCTGCAACCAAATCAACCGGTGCTCCCTAATTATCAGGCTCAGCAGGGTCCCACCTATCATCAGCCCGCTCAACCCCAAGGCGGTTACTATCCTCAAGGTCAATCTCGACCGACTTATAACCCGCCCCAAGGTTCCCATTATTATCCTCAACAACTCGGCTACACCTATACTCAACAACCATATCCACAGACTGCTCAAACGGGGCCGACATATAATCAGAGTCCATACTCTGGTTATCAACCCCCGTACACTGGTTACCAGCAGCCGTATCAGACTGGTTATACGGCCTATACCCCCTATGGTCAGAATCCTCCAGGACAGAACCCATGGGGGCAAGGTTATGCTCAACCAGCATGGAGTATAGGTACAGGTCCTTATCGAGGGCCTGGCATGCCTTTTAATCCGCAGTTTCCGTTCTTGGCTACCTTGGAATTACCAGACATTTCTAAATTAACCAATGATCCAATTCTTCACAATCCTTATTGGCCTCCGGTTCCGACCAAGGTACTCGGAAACTGTCCTAATTTTGAAGGTAAATCTGGAGAGGACCCCCAAGCTCATGTAATGACCTACCATCTGTGGTGTTCGTCCAATTCTTGGGTGGATGATTCAATTCATCTACGTCTCTTCTAGCGCACTCTTATTGGTGTTGCCGCTAAGTGGTATATAGAGTTTCCCCATGGCATCTTTCAAGACTTCAATACGTTAGCTATGGATTTTCTGACGCACTTTCAGTTACTGGTTCGCTATGAAGCTGAGACGCATCTCCTGACTTCATTGAAGCAGGATAAAGCCACCCACATATCCGATCATATTCATGAGTGGCGACGTCGTCGTAGACTGATCAAGTTTGATATACCTGATCAAATACTAACTCATTGGTTCACCACCTCCTTTGTTAACAAAATCGCTCAAGATATTGCTATGGGGGCATGTGTGACTGAAGAACAAGCCATCGTGCATGCCCAGTACCTGGACCTGGTGTACTCTCAGTCTGGCACGCTTTATGACATTTTGACTGATGCTCCGCGGCTGGGAACCTCTAAAGAACCACCTACCCCAGCAATGGATGGTGTTATTGGTTCCGTTTCTCAAAATTCTCGGAAATCCTCGAATGGGAAGCAGAAGTCCAATTCTTCCAATAATTTTGCTCTTCCCGCCCCTCCAGATTCTGGCAAAACTACAGAGGTCAATGCCATTCAGGCTAATCCTACAGAAAAGGCCTCCAAAGGAAAGAAGAAGGGCAAAGGAAAATCCAAACCCGACGCCCCTAAAACAGAGTCTTCTAAACCTCGTATTGATGACGGTTCCCAACGTAAACCGAAGTACCCCTGCCTTATTTATGAAGGAGACCATTATACCAAAGATTGCCCTCGACGATCTGAAGTTAGTCAACTTCTAAAAGGCTCCAAAGGGACTCCGACAGTTCTCAAAGAACCGTTCCCATCTCAGCAGACCCAAATGGTTGAGCAGCCCTCACCATCTGCACCATTTGGGTCCTAGGTCTTTATGATGAATGGTGCTGCACCTGTCTCAATTGCTACGCGTTCGAAGGATTATGCCGGATCACGTCAGGCAGCTGGGAAGGAAGTCATGGATGGCCCACCTCTCCCACCTGTCTCTGGTCCTTTGGAAATTGATAAGCCCAGCGCTGAACCTGTTGTGAGGCCACCTTCTAAAGGTGTTCTGTGAAGATCTTCCTATAACCCAAATGCCCATGCCACTCAACACTACAATATTGTTGAGGATTTGGCACAGGCGCCTTCTGCCATGTCTACATTGGAAGTCCTTCAAATTTTCCCATCGCAATGGAAAGCTCTGTTGTTTGCGATTGGTGGAATCGATCCCGCTGATTCTAATCTTCTCACCTTCGGCCTAGAAAATTTTTTCCCCCGACTTCCACATCAAATTGCCGTTGTGGATGAAGGTGCTTCCACCTGTGTCATGTCATCCGCCTGCTGGAAGGCCATTGTCTCTCCGGATCTTTTGTCGTCTCCCAATGCCTTAGAGGCATTTGATGGTCGGGAATCAAAACCCCTGGGTGTTCTCGAGAGTTTTCCGATTACGTTACAAGGGAAGACAGTCAACGTAGAAGTAGAAGTGGTTGACGCCAAGCTTAACTACAATCTTCTTCTCGGCTGCAGTTGGACTCACACCATGCTATGCGTGCCATCCACCCTCTTCTGGCTTCTCAAGTTCCCTCATGAGGGCAAAATCGTTACTGTGGATCAGTTGTCTTTCTTTACCTCATCCTCTGAGAACAACGTTCCTTACGTGGATCAGATCCCAAATCCCCCTGACAGTGTAGGACTCGGTCTCTTTAAGGACCCCGTCCTCATGGGTATTTTTCCCGCGCCACTACCGCACACCATTTAAGTTAATATGATCTCTAGGTCTGACGACCCATGGATCATCCCTTCGCCTGAACAGGTGACTGATTTTGGAGAATCGATGCCCTTAACTCCATTAGAGATTAATTACTGTGAAATTGTCGCCGCATCCGATCTTCCTCCTCCTCAACATGCTCCTTCGAGCATGGCTTTAGATATCTATTCTCAATCCCCCTGGCTTGGCGAGGCCGACTCATCCGATCCTCTAAAAGAGATCTTCCCTTCTAACGAAGCCATTGTCGAAACAATGTCTCTTGAGGACCTGCCTTGGAGCGACGGACATCATCGTTCCTCCTTTATGCCCTGCCTAGGGGCAATGTCTGATTGTCTAAAGCATGATGTATCTAGTTATACTCCTCCTGAGCCTCCTTCGTTGAGCTCACCAGAGCATAGTTCCTCCTCTTGTGCCAAGCTCCTAAAACAATGAAACAAGTCGCTACGAGGACAGTTCTTTTAAAGTGTGTCAACCTCGTTAAAATAATGAAACACAAACCCGTTCAATTTGAATTTTGTTAGATTTAGATAACATCTCTTGTGTTTTGAACCTTCACTCCATTTCCTATGGATTGAAGCTTGGGGGGCATGTACCTCGAATTGAGACACCATGCTGGGGGGCATACCTATTTTCCTCAAGCATAGTTTGTGTTTTAAGCTTGCATAAAAATAAAACTCATTTCCAAGCATAGTTTGCATGTGTGCTTTCATGCGTGCTTTTAAGCTTGCATAAAAAATAAAATGTGTGATTAGATACATTTTGTGAACTTTTTCATTGTGTTGTTTGTTATGCAACTAATACATTAGATGACATGGTATTATACATTTGCGCAACTTATAAAAAACATCATCACATGTAAAAAGATCCATCCAAAAATAGATATATAGATGTATATGTCGAATAGTTTGCAGTTTGTGTGCATCACATAAAATAAAAAATACACATGTTCGTTCTAATACAGCTGGAGACGACATGTATCTCAAAAATATGCATGAAAAAAAACCCTAGATGTCTAATCAGCATGGTGCTCGTGGTAACATGTCACCGCACGCACCAAGCGTCTCAGTAGTCGGTGGAGGCGACTAGGCACCCCCACGGTGTGTATCTGATATGCCATCGGGACATCTGCTAGTCGGGCATAGTCTGGAATCCCCCGGGAAATGACCTCAAGGTTTTGGATCAACTCTCCTCCTTTGACACCCTCTGCCTGAGGGTCATATGTGAGAGGAGTTCTCCGTGCAATAGGCGACATGCCAGCAGGTCTCTCTGGGCCAACATCTGCATACACATAGAACTGTTGTTAGAATAGGCATGTATCATAAAAATCATAAATACATAAAAAATAAAAAATATTCATACCCAGCTCCTCGTCCCAGTCCTCCCCCTCCGGGAGCGGAAGATCCGGGTCTCCAGTGAAATTGGTCCCAGCATAGGGCCAATCCTCAACTATGATCAGTTGACGTTGTAACCATGCAAAGAACTCGGGCCTCCAGGACATCTGCTGGCCCCCTCCTGACCTGGGCATAAGTGCTGCCCAGCGAGCCATCCTTGGCTCCCTTGGTGTCGGCTCGGCAACTATTTCCCCTTGGCCCTGAAAAATGGGTAGTCGTTCCAAGATGAATGACACCAGAATGGAACCGTATCCAAACTGTTTCAGTTTGGTTTTCTTGCATTTTTTTAGCTTCCTTTTGATGTTGGTTGTCACTGCGGTGGCCCAATCGAATAGTGTGGGGTTCATACACTCGGAGGCTAGTAGGAGCTGTGTCTTGGTTGCCTCGTGCGGTGCTTGCGATCCTATAGCCTGCATAATGGTGTGAAGCACTACTCTGAGTGCTAGGTCGCAAACAGTGTGGATGTCCACTTTCCCACTTCCCGATCCTGTTTGTGCCCCTGGGCACACTCTCACCATTACCTGTTCCATCTTCTCTTTGGAAGGTCTACTGCCTGTCATGATTGGCACTGGGCCTCTGCGCGACAATTCGGTTATGAAATAGACATCGGAAACTTCAAGTTCTAGCACTTGGTCCCAGAGTTTAAACACTTCCTCGTTCTCATCCCATATGCTAACCAAGTACTGTAATAGCTCAGGTTGAGCTCGTAAGCATGGCGTGAGGAAATTTTTTTTGAGACCACAGTCCCAAAGTGCATTCATACAAGCTTCATTTTGCACGGCCATTTCGTCCTCCTCTCGATGTTCCCTCTTCTTCCATTCAATCACCATTGTGCTTGGATATCTGCACCAACATGGTCAAAAATGCCTTATTAGATCTCTGTTACACTTAAAAAATCAATTGAGTGGCTCACATTTTAAAAAATTAAAGCGGAAAATTGCGTTGCACCATTGGCGCGACTGTTTTGCTAACAGCCGCGCCAGTTGGCACGACCCCTTTGTAAGCAAGAGCCGATTGGCGCGGGTCCGTGCCCGATACCCGTGCCAATTGGCCAAGCCCTAAATTTTCAAAGGGTTCCCCCAGAGATCGAATGCACAGTGGAAATCTACAAAAAATGGATCAAAATAGAGCTTAAGGGAGCGCCTCTTACCTGGAATGGACGAGAACTCGGATGATGTACTGGATTGATCGCTATCACCGCCGCAAGTTAGCACACCAAAATCTCATTGTTGCTCTCCAAATGAGGTAAAAAGTAAAAGTAAATATGTTTTTACCATTTGTGGCATATTTATAACTTTTGAAGTCAAAATTAGGTTTTAAAAGTCATTTTTCTCAATATTTTAATAGATTTTGTCGAAAAATGGATTTTACACTCGCTTTTATGTGCAGCAGCAGGTTTTTTCACAGCTTCGACGGTGATACGAGTTGTATTTTATACTTTTTCGGACTCGGTAAAAACACGAAAAATTCATTTTGGAGTCATCTTTCAGCTCTTTTCTAACTCTCTAAACATGAAAAGATTGCCGAGTCACTTGTCGTTTTTATCTCGTTAAAGTGGTTACGAAATGACATCTACCCAGTATACGTTTACCCCTTTTTCGGGCTGGGATAGATTATTTACGAAAAAGGAATACCCTAGCCTATCGCGAATAGGAGGTTTTCTCAGACATAGTTTTCTACCTTTTCGGATTTGAGGAACTATTTATGAAAAGGCACTGCTGGAGTTTACTTTTCTGCTATCTTTTCAAACTCTCTAAACATGAAAAGACGCCGAGTTCTCCCTTTGTCAGACTCGTTAAACCCTGATGACATCGGATTTAGTTGTAATGATGATATTCGAGTTCCTCCTTCCTAGGGCTCGTTAAATGTCCTAGGATGGATTCGTCCGAAGGACGGACTTATATTACAAGCATATGCTATCCCCTTCAAGCTTGTTTTAAAAAATAATTGGGGTACTCGCCAGAAATGGTGGGGAAAATGGAACTAGTATCATCGTCGTGTCGGCAGTATGTCGCTCTTGAACATGGCACTTGTCTGCATCCGTGTCGGGTTGGGGACATCTCATCTCGTTTTTTGCTTGCCTCCATGGGTTTGGGTAATCCATTTTGACCTCTCATCTGCTCTTTGCCTCGTCATCATGACCTTAGATCCTTTGATGTCAAATACTTCCAAATCCAGTGTCGTGCCACCGATGTGTTCAAGAGAAGTTGACCTCTGCAAAGTTTCAACCCCCCTCTGATTCTCATCTGATCCTAATTCATAAAACATTATGTTCCTCTGTCTCGTGTCGATGATGTGGGAAACACTATGGCCCATCCTCGATCAAGGTCACTTCCTGTCGACTTCAGCTCATTATCTAGGAAGCTAATCTAGAGACTCCCTTTTGGTACCTTGGAGCCTGCATGCCTCAATGGTAGGTTCTTCGCATTCAACATGAGGTTTTCATCATTGGCCTCCGATCGAGTGATTCTATGGGTGTTTGATGCCAGCTCATTGTTCACATGCCGTGGATTGTACCTATAGTACCTTGAGGACCATTGTCACTATTGGTGGTACCTCTCGTGTCTGTTAACAGCTTTCATCATTGGCTGGTAATCAGGCGATATTCTTGCATGTTCGACTTCAGATCACTTATTCGCATGCTTGAAATTGTACTTTATTCGGGTCGAGATGGAGAGAAAGACCCTGGATTTTGTCTGTTAGAATCCAGGCTGCGATTTTGTGGATTATTATGATTGGTTACATGAATCATTCATTGGATGGCTGCAACCATACCTGAGTCTATTTATTGATCTTCACTGGATGGCTGCGTCCATGCCTTGGATCTGGATTATTGTATACTCTGTTATGGATGGCTGCGCCCATACCACATATATCATGTATTTGAGATATCAGTTGTTCTTATCTACACAGGTTTTCCGACAACAGTGTTTTCAGTTGGACACGTTCTTGTAAAGCATTTCACCCCTCTCTCTCTCTCGGGCCTCATGCTTTAGGGGGCATCTATTACACAGCAATTTGTCACTGTCCTTGCAATCCCCCGTCCCGCACGTTGGAGGGCTTATTCCGTGACCTTTGAGCAGTGACATGACCTGAAACCACTTTCATGGCATCCCCGTGAACAAGGACATTCATTCCCCTGAAGACAATTCCTTGTGAAAAACCCTAAAAATATCCTTTTTTGCCTTGGCGCGACTAGTCAGTTCAGCCCTCGCGCCAATGGGGGAAATCCTCCAAAGAGGGCGCGCCATCTGGCACGCTGTCACAATGTTATACCCGCGCCAGGCTTATTAAGGAGTGTTTTTTTAAAAATAAATGGCGGAAGATTGACTCCAACCAATTCCTGAACTGGTCTCTAAATTGAGTTGGGAGGTTTGGCTTCAGATCTCCATGTAGAGGAAGTGGTTTTCCACCTCTCATGGAAGCTTCCTTAAGGATAGGGCCAATCCCATTATTATAGGTATCCCAACTCCCCTTCCACCATCTATATAAGCTTGCCATTTTCCTTTGCAAGCTAGCCTTCAAGAGCCTTCAAGAGCCTTCAAGAGCCTTCAATAGCCTAGAGAATGCTGCAAGAGCCTTGATAGTCCTCATAGAGCCAAATCAGTAGCAAGGAGATCATTGTCAAGACAATCGAAGAGAGAGGCTTGTCCCATTCCCGACGAGATTT
The DNA here is from genome assembly GCA_034641835.2 of Pinus albicaulis. Lineage (NCBI taxonomy): Eukaryota > Viridiplantae > Streptophyta > Pinopsida > Pinales > Pinaceae > Pinus > Pinus albicaulis. Next base: position 448,783,901 of record CM076582.1, on the reverse strand, counting down.
ATCGAGACATATTCTGCTGTCGACCTGCCAAAGGAAGATCCAACGTCAGAGCGCAGGTTGTATCTTTCTTTGTATTGATTAATGATAAGCGACTTTGGTTATGGTTCCACTTGTATTGTTCATACTTTGTGATTATGTGTTGTATCTTCTCTTACTGATACATAATTGCATATATTGGGTTTTACCCTTGTGTGTTCGTCGTGTTTCTTGTGTGTGCAGGTGTTCGATCGCGCCAAGTGGGAGAATTGTGATCTGTCGGAGCAAGGGAATGGGAGCGCTATCTTCTCCGCGAACAATAGCGTTGGAATTAAAGTAGGCCTTCTTCGCAATTTGGTCTATTGCAATTAGGAACTTGCGCCTTAGAATGATACGATTGTTGCTAGACTCGATCTGGGCTAGTAGGGATCGCCTCTGTCTGCAGAGGGGATTTACCTCTATAACAAAGGTACTAGGTGGTTTTTTAAGGTTTGTAGCATACAATCCTAGATATTACCTTATAACTACTTGCATCTCTTAAAAGGAGTCCTTAATTAACCCAAAAAAATATTTTTGGCACTAGTCTTCTCCCTTTAGTTAATTATATTTTATAAATACAAATTTTATTTTATGTTTTAAGGTAATTTCAAGGTTTTATTTAGCTTATATTTAATTTTCAAGCCATCTCCCTAGATGTATAGGGTTTTCTTTTTTATTCTCAACCTAAAATCATCTGCCCTTCTTGTATGTGTAGCCCAAAATCATTTTGTTGAATAAGATATGCCTTATTGATTTATATTGTAGAATTCTTAGGGATAAACATGTTTTTTTAGCTGGTTTTTATATGCCTTGAAATTTTCATATTTTAAAAGTTAATAAAGCGATATATCTATTCATTATTTTAACCCTATTTTCTATTATTTTTACAACTCACATGGAAGGATAAATACTATTGTTTTTGTAACTTGTTTACTATTGTAATCCCCTACATTTGTGCAATTTTTACAAAAAACCACTCATAATTTTTAGATTTGAGTGGTTTTGGTATTGTTTTGCATGGGATTGTTGCTTGGGAAACACCCTAGATCAACCCTAGAATACCTTGAAATGTAATTGACCTCCATTAGCAACCTAAACCCTAACTTGCTTTATATATCTCACCAGCGGTATTTTGAATAGCTACTTAGGCGGCCTTACACTTGATTATTTCTTGGCCTAGGTGTACTAGGACATACTAAGGAAGCATCCATTGTGTTGGGTTTATCCTTCACTAAAATTAGGGAAGTTGTTGCTAAGGTGAAAATGGTAACATTTTTGATGTTCCATTAAGTCTTGGCACCTCATGAAGGCTTTACACCAAGGTGTGATATTATTTTATAACAATCTATAGGGTCTCAAGAAATATGTACCTCGAAAATGGGAACTAGATAATAGATTTTTATCCTAAAGTTAACGTGGCCTCAACAGTGCATGTCTAGGTTAAATTTCCTCATTTTCCTCTTCATTGCTAGAGTGGTGAATCCATTCGTGCCATTAACAATAATTTGGTTAAATAATTAATAAATTATAACCTAAATTTGATTTATTTGCATGTGATAGAATCTATGTCAAAGTGGAAGTAAAGGAAGGCCTCACCATTATAGTAACCCTGAAACTAAACAATTCAAATTACCTGCAAAATTTGGACTATAATTAACTATTTTTAGTGTAAATCGTGTCACAAATATTGAAATTTTGAAAAATTTGTAAAATTATATACCCTATGAAAGTTTCAATAGACAAAAAAGAGCAATCAAAATCCAATAAGAATGTTGGACCCATCAAACTATCCCAATATATGCTACGCTCCAATAAAGCAAGACGGTGACAACAACAAATAGATTTTGAGTGTTATCCCAAAAAGCCGTGTAACCCTCCACATCATCCCGAAACCATTTTAGAAGATGAGTATTCACCTCCAATAAATTATTACATCTCAATGTTTTATGCCATCAATCTACATTTACTGACAAATAGAAGCATTTTTTTTTCCTTAGAGAAATCCCATCACAAATTGTAATGAATAAATTGATTCAGCATTAGATCAAACTTTCTCGCAGTTGATCATATTTGTTACCCAGAAAAAGACATTGCAATTACATGAAGAAGATGATTCAAAGGAGAAAAGTCTCTCTAAAAAATTTAGAATATCAACAAAATAAAAAAGGGAGGAAGTGACTAGCAAAGAGCGCATTCCTCCATGGAAATATCTTTGAGAGATGGAATGGAATTTCTCTCTTCAAAATTTCTTAGAAATCAAGTGTCATTGGAGACCTCATTATGAGGTAGTTGAAAACCATTTGTAGTAAATATTGAAAATATTCTTCTAGAACAATAGGGGGGTGGGAAAAAAACACAAATTGAATCCTTAAAGGATATTATAAAGTCTAAAAACCCAACCATTTTCTCATATAGGAGACAAAATTAGAGGATGGTAAAATACCAAAGATCAACAACAAATTTGAAATGAGAGTAACAACATAGAGGTAAGCTCAAGAAGGGATTCAATGGGAGTCTATACTCTATGGAACACGCATATATTTGTTGTAACCCAATCCGAGTTCACCTATTGTTAAATTTTATATAAAGTATTGACCTCCAAGTGCATAGGCCAACTCCTAGTTGTTTTCACATCTATCCTCCAATGCAATTTTCATGTTGTTACAAAACTAGATTAAAACCACTTTCCATAATGTTATATTATTTTGTGTAGTATTTTATGTATATTAAAGAAAGAATATATATATATATATATATATATATATATATATATATATATATATATATATATATGTATGTATATGTAAGCGCGAGAGAGAGAGAGAGAGAGAGAGAGAGAGAGAGAGAGTACAAGATTTGATTTGTAAATAGGATTTAATAGTTATCAATTTCAAAAAAGGGAAATATACATGGTTGAATAGGAGGGTTGGACTAAGACACATTGTAACCAAATTAAATTGATTCCTAATCCATAGGAATATAATATTGGACAATTTTCAAATATCCTCAAGAATTTTTCATCTTAGTTCCTTAGAGTCCTTGTATAATATATATATATATATATATATATATATATATATATATATATATATATATATATATATATATATATATATATATATATATATATTCAATAACACAAAACTATGGTCCCCTTTATTTCATTTTTAATAATGTATTTGATGTTTCTAAAATAAGAGAAACTTAAAAAAGGAAGGCAATATCTAAATAATGTTTTGTTGTTTCCATGCAAAAGTATTTGCAATCAAGTTAATAAGAAGGTGTCTTGCTTATGAAAGGTGACCTCTCCCTCATAATAGAATGGTGGTATTATTTTCAGGATCTTCTTGTTTATATCTTTGTTGTTTCATTGTGCCATGTATGATTAACAATTTTTAGAACTACATGTAGATTAATTGGTACCAAAGCCGATGAACTCAACATGTTTCTTTTCAACATCAAGGAGTAGATGGGAAACTATCCATCTATTCAAAGAACTTTTTTTCATGGACTCATGGCTCAACAGTTCCATGCCATTAGTTCTTCAACTCCCTTCCTAGCGTGCCTTCCTCAATATTATTGAAGGCATCTCATCATTGATATCTATGTTTCCATCCTGGGTGGACAAAAATCACAGTGCCTTGTAAAAAAACCACATCCAAGGAATCAACCGAGGAATTTCCAATCCAATATTTGGTCATGGATCTCCACAAGCTAATTAATCAACAAAAATAGAGATTCCATCCAGGGTACATGCAATTGGATACATGCTTTCAATTTCCCAAATTTTAAGGCCAAATGAGTGGAGAGGTTGTCGATTCTTGGATTTTTAATCTCTCCACCCATTTCAAAACCTGTCTTGAGACGGTGGAGCACACAAAGCTTCAAATCGCCAACCTACACGTGGAAGGCATGGCACAAGAATGGTGGGATAAAAATTTAGAGAATATATCTTTGGTCATTGAGCTGAGAGAGATAGAAGAGACTCTGGTACCGATCAATATCCTGTTTAATACTATTTGTCATTGTAGGATAAATACTATTGTTTTTGTAACTTGTTTACTATTGTAATATCTTACATTTGTGCAAGTTTTACAAAAAACCACTGGTAATTTTTATATCTGAGTGGTTTTGGTATTGTTTTTCAAGGGATTGTTGCTTGGTAAACCCCCTCTAGATCAACCCTAGAATACCTTGAAATTTAATTGACCTCCATTAGCAACCTAAGCCCTAACTTGATTTATATATATCACTAGTGGTATTTTGAATATCTACTTAGGAGGCCTTATACTTGATTATGCCTTGGCCTAGGAGTACTAATTCAGACTAAGGAAGCATCCATTGTGTTGGTTTTATCCTTCACTAAAATTAGGGATATTGTTGCTAAGGTGAAAATGGTAACATTTCCGATGTTCCATTAAGTCTTGGCACCTTATGAAGGCTTTATACCAAGGTGTTATATTTTTTTATAGCAATCTATATGGTCTCAAGAAATATGTACCTCAAAAATGGGAACTAGATAATAGATTTTGATCCTAAAGTTAATGTGCCCTCAATAGTGCATGTCTAGGTTAAATTTCCTCATTTTCCTCTTCATTGCTAGAGTGGAAAATCCCTTCTTGCCATTAACAATACTTTAGCTAAATAATTAATAAATTAGAACCTAATTTTTATTTATTTACATGTGCTAGAATCTATGTCAAAGTGGGTGTAAAGAAAGGCCTCGCCATTACAGTAACCCTGAAACTAAACAATTCAAATTACGTGCAAAATTTGGACTATAAGTAACTATTTTTTAGTGTAAATTGTGTCAAAAATATTGAATTTTGAAAAACATTGTAAAATTATATACCCTATGCAAGTTTCAATAGACAAAAAAGTGCAATCAAAATCCAATAAGAATGTTGGACCCATCAAACTGTCCCAATATATGCTACGCTCCAATAAAGCAAGACGGGGATAGCAACAAATATATTTTAAGTGCTATCCAAAAAAGATGTGTAACCCTCCACATCATCCCAAAACCATTTTTAGAAGATGAGTATTCATGTCCAAGAACTTCTTACATCTCAATGTTTTATGCCATCAATCTACATTTACTGACAAATAGAAGCATTTCTTTTTCCTTAGATAAATCCCATCACAAATTTTAATGAATAAATTGATACAAATTTATATCAAACTTTCTCGCAATTGATCATATTTGTTACCAGGAAAAATACATTGCGATTACATGAAGAACATGATTCAAAGGAGAAAAGTCTCTCTAAAAATTTGAGAATATCAACAAAATAAAAAAGGGTAGGAAGTGACTAGCAAAGAGAATGCATTCCTCCATGGAAATCTCTCTGAGAGATGGAATGGAATTTATTTCTTAAAAATGTCTTAGAAATAAAGTGCCATTGGAGACCTCATTATGAGGTAGTTGAAAACCATTTCTAGTAAAATAATGAAAATATTCTCCTAGAAAAATAAGGGTGTGGGAAAAAAACACAAATTCAATTCTTAAAGGATATTATAAAGTCTAAAAACCCAACCATTTTTCTCATCTAGGAGACAAAATTAGAGGATGGTAAAATACAAAAAATCAACAAAATTTTTGAAAAGAGAGTAACAACATAGAGGTAAGCTCAAGAGGGGATTCAATGGGAGTCTACTCTATGGAACTTGCCTCTATTTGTTGTAACCCAATCCGAGTTCACCTATTTTTAAATTTTATATAAAATGTTGACCTCCAAGTGCATAGGCCAACTCCTAGTTGTTTTCACATCTATCTTGCAATGCACTTTTCATATTGTTACAAAACTAGATTAAAACCATGAAGCCCAAATATAGACTTTCCCTCTTGTGAAGAAATGCACTATATATAGATGGAAAGAGAATGAAAATAATTTGTTAGATGATGAATTAGTACAAAAATACAACTCTTACCATACACTATGAGTAGGCTGAAAATGAGGTCCATGGATGAGCCCTCCCATGAGAATCTCCCCATAGTGGTCTGGAATGTGAAGTGATACACACTCCCCTTGGAATACTCCATCAATAGATACATACTCCCAAGTGACAGCGTTATTGGCCTTTGTAATAAGGCTCTTGTCATCTCATGAATTCCCTCTTTGACATGCCCAATGCCAAAGTCACATATCATAATGCTGCTACATGTGGGAGACTCCTTCTTATGTGGAAGTACCTCCTGATCCTCCAAAGCTAAAGAGTAGCCCCTTTGCACCATGATTGTGCCATCCCCTACTCCTGAATCACCATGCAAAGTATGGGAGAAAATCAGCCCATACTATCCCAAGAGTAACCAAAGGAACAATAGCTTTTGATGCCTCCTCATCTCATCATCATACAAGTCATAAAATAACATCATGATAGTTGACTTGTAGAATGCCCCATACAACCAAATATTTTGCTGCCATAACATATGGGTGCCATGCAATGCCCTAAATCACAACATACCTTTTGAAATATGATATGTCACATGATGGACAAACTCTTTCAATAGTAGCCATCACAGCCATGCCTCATGCTGCCCTGTGTCATAGATCTGCAAGTGGCTCACCAACCCCTTGCTCATCATCCTCACCCATCCATCCAATTGTGGGTGTCTCCTGTCATGCTCCAAATTGGTATCTATCCAATGGATAATACCATCCTCCCAAATCATATCACTGTCTTTGCACTTCATGAGATGTTTAAGTGCAACCTCCTGAAGATCTCCACATAAAGACCACTCATCAATGACCAAGTTGAACCCATAAGGTTACAAATATGTTGTAGGAAAAAGCTTCTCATTGATATGTGAAGTTATCATCAAGAAGGATCTATCATAATAATGGGAGATGTTATCCATCATAAGTTGTATCTCATCAACCATCTGCCTATCCAATGCTACACAAGTGTAATGGTCATCATAATGTCCCAATAATAGTTAGGCCCCCAACTCATCACTGCTGATCAATGACAATGTTGTTGATCTCCATGATGGTGCATCTGCTGTCTCATGATCATGCATAATGCTGAACACACAGTTTTGAATTGGATTGATTAGGATTATGCTCATCCTATCCTCCAAAAATATACACTCCAACCCAAAGTGTTGTGTGCAACTCAACAATGAGAAACCATGATGGATATACACCTCCTCCTTGAACCAGTCAAGGGTCCTCTACACAATGATAGCCTGCTGCTCCAAATCAGCAGTGTGATTTGACCCTAGGTCATGCAATTTCCCTGATGGCATGTCCCCACAACTCTCTGTATGAAGTGATGAAATAATAGGAAGTGTAAATGTTTGCATACCTTGGTTAAGCTGATCCTTGGGAACATCTTGTACAACTACAAGGTTCCTCCTACTGGTGTAATAACTCCTCCAACTGTCGGTGATGGTGATGGCTACTCCTCTACTACTACACCAGTGCTGGTATAAGTCTCCTCCTCCTCATGCATCTCTTGAATAATGCATGGGACTCTCAATGTCAAGAGATCAAGACCACTTTGCAAGGATGCAAGTGTTCCTTCTCCTAATACAAGTAACCCTGTAGCAAGTGGTTATGGAAGTTGTTATTCTTCCCAAATGATAATATTGACACCTTCCCTTGGCTCGTCATGTGCTTTATCATCAATTTTGGAAAACGTATCAAGAGGAATTTCCTCCGGTTTTCTTCTATCAAACTTCTTAATCAACCTTTGAGTAAAATCTACATACGCAATCACTCTTGAATGTTTCAAATGAGTGAACCACCAAATATTTGCTTCACCCTCAAGGTGCAGTGCTGCAATCTCAACATATTCTCTTTCTGCCATTGGATGTAGTAGGAAGAATGCATCTAATTTCCTCCTCCTAGCCCTTGCTGTGCATGTGGATGACCCATCAAATGTAGACAATAGAAATCTATTGTGTCTTTTTCTTCTATTGTTGCTGCAAGGTCTCATCTCTTCTTTGATCTAAATAAACTGCTGGAGAGTTAGATTCTCCTTGAAAGCCCTTGATTGAGATTTATACTCTGCAAGATACTCACTTAGAATCTCATGATCTAAGTTTCTCCCATCTCCATGCATTTCACCTTCCTCTTCAAAGAAAGTGGACATAGTGGATTGCTTTGGAGCTCTATGCAATACCAGTTTCTTCTGCTACTGATAGGAAGTGCATGGACCTTCCTCATCTTGAAACCCTCTTAAGGTTTCATTGCATCTCTCCATTGTCATTTGCTTGACCTCCTTGGAGAGGTCCTTCATAGATCTAAAAAGATATGAGACAAAAATCATTCCTTCCATAATTGTAGATCTCTTCTTCTTGTGTCATAAGATGTATTTCCCATAAGCTGAGCTAGAGATCATGCTCTCATACCATTGTAATATTCCAAAATGGAAAAGACATGAACATAGAACATGTGCAGCATTCTAAACTAAGCAAAACAGGAATATAGAACTAAAGTCTAGAAAATGTCGGAAATGTGCTGTAACTGGAAATTACATTAAGACATCATAATCATGAGCAGTAAACAGCTGAATCATATCATTAAGGATAAAAAATAATGTAAGTACACATTCTTCCAAAAGGAATGCACTCAAGCCACAAGATGGCTGAAATACACTAAAGAAATCTAGCACTGGAAAGTATAATTGTTGCTACTGTGAAGAAGATCTATGTGCGAGAGGATCATAGAATGCTCATAATGATCTAGGATTTTAACCATGGATTCTACTCGAAAAAACCCGAAAAACCCAGAAATGGTTTGGCCAAATTCTAAGTTTGGATTTTCGGCCCTTTTTGGGTTTCCCACTGCACGCTTACTGAATGACTTACGCAATCCATGGAAATGACTACTGATATGGGACTGAAGAAATGATCTATTAGCTTCAATATCACCCAATCAACTCAATATATGAAGGGCTGGTCCCCTCACTAAAAAATAGGGTCAAGAACTTGGGTACTTGACCTCTCACTGCAACTGCACTGCAAAATAACACAATTTCTGGAGGAGACTGTGCTATGGGTGAATGTTGCTGCTTAGCTTGATGTCGGATGGTGGACTGAAGCTCTAAGAACTTCCTAAATAGCCTCTCGGATGAAGGGCTACTCCCTCCACTGGAAAACAAGCTCAGAAGTTGGGTTTCTCAACCCTCCACTACTGCAACCCTACAACACAACACAATCCTGAAGGAGACAACGATGGGAATAATGGCTGAAGCTTGGAAAAATTCCGGATAGTGGAAATTATGCTCAATATACCTCTCCTGAGTAGGCACTCGAAGTCCCCCAAGGATGAGGGTGGGATTTCCACTCGGAAACACCCTTGTGCTAAACAACACAACAGACTTAGCTAAATAATTGAAGTGTGCAAATAGTCATACAAGACCACAAAATCAATAATCCAAAACATGTCTTCTATGGTTTCCATCCTCTTCCTTTTATGCTTGGTGAGCTTCCTCACCCTTGGTCCCACTCATTAAACGAGTTTCTCTCATGCATACACTCCTCTTAAATGACTGCACTGTCCTCTATTAATCCTCCATTATCTCCATAACATCACTGTTGATTTGGTCAACATTGACCTTGTTCACATGCTTTAGCCCCTGTTCACACCTCAAGGTGCTTTATTCAACTAATACAATGATCCACATTCACATGAGAAGTGGTTTTATTCATACTAAAGAGATTTATGGGTCTCCCTACCCACTTATTCATCTATCAATATGACAAAAGCAAAAATTTATATTCCAATTAGCTGCAAGCTAATTTTGGAATATTACAATGCCTAAAGAGAATTGAAGCTCAGGTTGCTCCTGCTCTAGGTTTGAGTGGCTACAGTCAGGGGAAAACCAACCCCATAGAGATGGGCAACTCGACTTCTTCTTAGTTTCATGAAGAATTTGGTCTATTTTTTTGTTTCGTTTTCCAGCCCTTTGAAAGATGCCATGAAAAGTCTAGTTTATAACTATTTTGTAATTTGTTATAGGAAAAAAACTATGTATAATTAGGTTCCTCTAGAACACTCTCTAGTTTTGAGATGTTGTCTAGACAAATAACTTATTTTTGGAGTGATTCCCTATTTTTTTTGCTAGTGATTTAGTTTCTTGAGTGGTAGACCACTCACAAGCAAGGCTATGAGATAGATGTAACCTTATTTGGATAATAGAAAAGTAGCTTAATAAATAAGCAGGAGGGTAATTACTAATAGTTGTTATTAGTTAATGGGAGCTAGCTCATCACATCAGTTAAGGAAAAATATACTATTCAAATAACTTATTAGTAGTCCATAAGGGTAAATACTTTTATTCTTGTCAAATGCCTTTAGATCCAAGGGCGTTAACATGGATTTTTATATCTCAAGAAGATGAGCTCTTAGCTAATCAACGGTAGTGTTCTTTGAGGTCATTGTTAAAATACCTCTAATGAAGCCCATGGGGCATAGAATAGATGGTCATGGGGTGTACTGTTAAGGCACTTCATGATGCGAAGGTTGTTTGTTAAGGCACTTCGTGATGTGAAGGTTGTTGGCTTCAAACGCCATGGGAAAAAATACAGTCATGTTAAGGGTTGGTGTGGCCCAGGCTGAGTGCGATCCCCAAGTGATTTTTATGGCTTAGATGCCCTTGGGTCATGGTTTCTCAAGCCAAAGGTTAAGTGTGCAGTCATCTCACAACTCACACAACTTAACAAACAAACAAAAACGACCTCTAACGAAGTTATGTATTTTTTAATAACATCTTGTACATAAATCGTCACATTGATTTAGTTCAGTTCGTTGGAATAATGGTTCGTTATTCCCTTCACTTGATTTCAATTTCTATGAGAGACATGTTGGCTCATTATGATAATGACCAAAAAATAGAAAACTCATGTTATACTTAGCAATATAATAACAACTAATAAATCTGATCTTAAAACTCATCTAAATTAGTGCAACAAATTATTAATTCACCATAATTAAAATAATAATAATAATAAATAAATAAAATCGAGAAGGAAAGAAATATAAACATAAAACTAATTCTATTTATTTGATAAATTTATTTTAGTAATAAAAATATTTTCGTTAAAATATTATTTTACATTTAGCACGTAGCTCCTTAAGGTGCCCTCAACAATGCATGTCTAGGTTAAATTTCCTTATTTCCCTCTTCATTGCTAGAGTGGTGAATCCCTTCGTGCCATTAACAATACTTTAGCAAAATAATTAATAAATTAGAACCAAAATTTTATTTATTTACATGTGCTAGAATCTATGTCAAAGTGGAAGTAAAGAAAGGCCTCGCCATAACAGTAACCCTGGAACTAAACAACTCAAATTACCTGCAAAATTCAGACTATAAGTAACTATTGTTTTAGTGTAAATCGTGTCACAAATATTGAAATTTTGAAAAGCGTTGTCAAATTATATACCCTATGCAATTTTCATTAGAGAAAAAAGAGCAATCGAAATCCAATAAGAACGTTGGACCCATCAAGCTATCCAAATATATGGTATGCTCCAATAAAGCAAGATGGTAACAACAACAAATAGATTTTAAGTGTTATCCCAAAAAGATGTGTAACCCTTCACATAATCCTGAAACCATTTTTAGAAGATGAGTATTCACGTCCAAGAAATTCTCACATCTCAATGTTTTATGCCATCAATCTACATTTACTGACAAATAGAAACATTTATTTTTCCTTAGAGAAATCCCATCACAAATTTTATTGAATAAATTGATACAACTTTAGATCAAACTTTCTCGCAATTGATAATATTTGTTACTAGGAAAAATACATTGCAATTACATGAAGAAGATGATTCAAAGGAGAAAAGTCTCTCTCAAAATTTGAGAATATCAACAAAATAAAAAAGGGAGGAAGTGACTAGCAAAGAGAACGAATTCCTCCATGGAAATCTCTCTGAGAGATGGAATGGAATTCTCTCTTCAAAATGTCTTAGAAATCAAGTGCCATTGGAGACCTCGTTATGAGGTAGTTGAAAAACATTTGTAGTAAAATAATGAAAATATTCTCCTAGAACAATAGGGGGGTGGGAAAAAAACACAAATTGAATCCTTAAAGGATATTATAAAGTTTAAAAACCCAACCATTTTTCTCTTCTAGGAGACGAAATCAGAGGATGGTAAAATACCAAAAATCAGCAACAAATTTGAAAAGAGAGTAACAACATAGAGGTAAGCTCAAGAGGGGTCTTAACGGGAGTCTATACTCTATGGAACTTGCCTCTATTTTTTGTAACCAAATCCGAGTCCATCTATTGATAAATTTTAATATATATATATATATATATATATATATATATATATATATATATAATCGATCGATCGAGAGAGAGAGAGTACAAGATTTGATTTGTAAATAGGATTTAACAGTTATTAAGTCCAAAAAAGGGAAATATACATGGTTGAATAGGAGGGTTGGACTAAGACACATTGTAACCAAATTAAATTGATTCCTAATCCATAGGAATATAATGTTGGACAATTTTCAAATATCCTCAAGAATTTTTCATCTTAGTTCCTTAGATCTCAAAGCAATATATATATATATATATATATATATATATATATATATATATATATATATATATATATATTCAATAACACAAAACTATGGTCCCCTTTATTTCATATTTAATAATGTTTTTGATGTTTCTAAAATATGTATTTTCATTGTCTCATGCAAACTAGTTGAGAAATTTAAAAAAGGAAGGCAATATCTATATAATGTTTTGTTGTTTCCAAGCAAAATTATTTGCAATCAAGTTAATAAGAAGGTGCCTTTCTTATGAAAGGTGACCTCAACCTCATAATAGAAAGGTGGTATTATTTTAAGGATATTATTTTTAATATCTTTGTTGTTTCATTGTGACATGTTTGATTGATAATTTTTAGAACTACATGTAGATTGATTAGTACAAGAGCTGATGTTCTTAACGCATTGCTTTTCAACATCAAGAAGTATATGGGAAACCATCCATTTATTCAAAGAACTTTTTTTCATGGACTCATGGCTCAGAAGTTCCACGCCCTTAGCTCTTCAAATCCCTTCCTAGCTTGCCTTCCTAAATATGGTTGAAGCCATCTCATCACTGATATCCATGTTTCGGTCCATCTGGGTGGATGAAAATCATGGTGCCTTCCAAAAATACCACATCCAAGGAATCAAATGACGAATTGAAAATCCAAGATTTGGTCATGGATATCCACACGCTAATTAATCAACAACGATAGAGATTCCCTCTAGGGTACATGAAATTGGATACATGCTTTCAATTTGCCAAATTTTAAGGCCAAATGAGTGGAGAGGTTGTTGATTCTTGGATTTCTAGTCTGTCCACCCATTTCAAAACTTGTCTTGAGATGGTGGAGCACACGAAGCTTCAAATCGCCAACCTACACTTGGAAGGCATATCACAAGAATGGTGGGATACACAGTTAGATAATATATCTTTGGTCGTTGAGCTAAGAGAGAGATAGAACAGACTATTCTTGCTTGCATAACCTCTTGAGATGATTTTTTTCCAAGTATTAAGATCACAATTATATCCCCTGGGATATCTTCATAATCTCCTTGAAAAATGTTTTCACCTTCACAAACTATTGAATTGGTCAGTTAAGCCTACATCAAGGTCTTTTGTAAGTTGGAATTCAATTACATATCTCCAATCTGGAAGAGTTACTCATTGTATAATTTAATTCTAGGTTGTTAATGGTTTTTCGTCAAGAAGTTGAATTCTTTTATAGTCCTTCCTTAAAAAAGGCCTATCTTTGAGCCTTGGTCATAGATCGTAAATTGGCTCCTTGAATCTGATATCCTCAACCCAGACACAATCCATCTCCTACTAGTCCTTCTAATGTGACACTTTCCTCATCCTCCACACCTTGAAATACCCCATGGTGTACCTTCCATAATATTGATTCACATAATTCTATCAATTACGAAGAACTTAAAAATATGTGCACCAATAAGACTCTTTTTACTATGGTCAAGAAACCAGATTCCCCTCCCCCTCCTATAGTTGTTTATCTCAACAATCCTACCAAGGTGGACCCCTCTCTCTTCGTCGTGACTACTAATGAAGTTGGAACCTCTGTTGCTCCTCTATTTATCCATAATTGTCATATCAAGCATGAATTGGATAGCCTTATCCTTTATAATAGGAGTTAAAAGGATTTTGTGAATAATGATTTGGCTCAATGCCTTAACCTTCCCACCACTCCACACTCGACCCCATATTAGCTCGGTTGGATACAAAATGAAAGCCCTCATCTTACTGCCTCCTACTGTTGTTGAATGACCTTTGTTATGGACACTTTATAATATATTGTGGTGTTTGATGTTTCTCCTCTCAATTGTGAAGATCTATTACCTGAAATTCCATGTCAACATGCTAGGAGTGTTATTTATAATGCTAAAGATCATCAATACCACTTTCAGCATGAGGGTCAAGCTTATATGCTCACATCCTCTTTCCTTCAACCAACACAAAACTCCTAATAGAAAAGCTCTTGTTAAGAAAGTTAATTTTAACTAATGTGTTTCTTTGTGTTTGGTTTGCCCTATCAATCCATATAACCTCACTAATCTAGTATCCCCTGATATGGCTCCCGTACTTCACAAATTTGTAGATGCATTCACACAACCCATGGGGATACCCCAACAAGATCAATTGAACACACAATATATCTTAGTCCTAGTGCTTATTTTTCCAATTCCCCCTCCCATTGCCTTTGTCTTCAAGAGGAAAATAAGATGCAACAACCCTGGTCAAAAAATCCATGTAATAAAGTTAATAAAGGAAAAATAATAACCAAGGTTATGGGACACATATTCCAAGTTTAATGTTGGGAAAAGCATAGTGATGGGGATCACTGGTGATTTATTAATGGCTATGAAAATTGGAAAAGGCAATGGAAAAGGCTTTGGAAAGGAAAATTGGCATTTATTGGAATTTATTTATGAAAATAAATGAAATTAGGAGAAAAAGAAGGTGAAAGGTCACAAGTTTCATGTGAGGAGTAAATTGAAGGAAAATAATGGAAAATGAAGAAAATAGAGGCCTCAATAATAAAAAGGCTTATGAGGATCAAGTCACAACTTTTGTCAATGCAATATTTTTCCAGTTCAGTCTTTGGCACTCTCATTCTATTCTCTCTCTCTCATACTCTTGAACACCTAGAGTTTTATTGGAACACTCTTGGAGGAGAATGGCATACTTGGGATTTGGAGCAATGTAACCCACTCCTCCCACATTTACCATATTTCACTGACTTGCCTAGGTAAACATGGGCTGAGGGTTACTATGATAAGACTCAACCTCCTATATGACCTTAAGGAAATGGATTCTACAACTTAATACCTTACTGACTTCCCTCAAGTGTTACAGGACCTACAGGCGAAACTCAACCCCTTTAGGTGTCCAACCCCTGAGATAAATCTCTTTTTCACTGAATTAGAGCCTTAGCCACTCCCTTGCCAAGGAATGCAAGCAACTGTAAGCCTCTAGTCACTCCCATAGGCCTACCTTCTAGCGACTGTGGACTTTTCCAGTCAATTCTATGTGAGCGAACCCAAATTCCAAGCCACTTTTTTAGGGCTAGGACTCAAGCCTCTACTTATAACTTAGTGAAACTTCTATAAATGATGAATGAAATAGAAAAAAAAAACTTATAAACCAAAACTTGAACCAAGACTTGACTTGACCCTTCTCCACCGAGACTGGAATTCCATAAAAAACTTGGTAAACATGCAACCTACAAGTCATGAATGCATATCTGAACATAAGGATCTGGAAACTTATATGGGGTTTAACAAGAAGGAACAATGCCTTCTCACAATAATTTTCATAACACCAATTATTTTATACATTCATGAACTAGACATTCATTAATGAAAATGTGATAAGGGCCATACTTATATCTATCAAATAACCATGCTTGAAACCAACATATAACCAGATAAATACCAATGATAGTACAAGAATTAAAGCCTAAAAAAACAAGTACATTTACTCATCAAAATCAAGACAAACTTAACTCTTATTAACCATATGAAAAATCCAACCAGGTCCAGGAATTCCAAGTACCACCCGACCATAGATTGGACTGAACCAAATATTTCTTTCATCCAGTCACCCCCGTGCCATATTCCAAGCATGAATGTGGGATATCATGTGATAAACCAATCCATAAAAAACCAAGGGAATACAAAGGTTAAACCACCTCCACCCTCACCATACCTTGATCTCACCTAAACCAATCTTGATATCACAATACCAAACCGAGCTTGGATACCTCATAATTCCTTCACCATCCCTTAAGGAATTTTCTTTTCTCCACCCACTTATTGAGGGCTTCCCGGAGAAAACCATCTCCATCCCCAACCCTTGGTATTTTACTGAGACCACCTCACTTGGATCCAAAACCTTCCAGGAATCCAAAGCTCAACCAAGAATGAATCCCATCACACCATGGATATTTGAAAATGGAAAGGCAAGGCTAAAACCACTATCAAAATCTGACAAAATCCATGCAAACGATAACAAAGAAACCAAATACCCCTGTTACATATTCCAAGCACAATTGTGGGATATCATGTGATAAACCAATCCATAAAAATCCAAGGGAGTCCATAGGTTAAACCACCTCCATCCTCACCATACCGTGATCTCACTTAAACTAATCCTGAGATCAAAATACCAAAGCGAGCTTGGATGCCTCATAATTCCTTCACCATCCCTTGAGGAATTTTCTTGTCTCCACCCACCTATTTAGGGATTCCCAGAGAAAACCATCTCCACCCCCAACCATTTGTATTTTCCTGAGATCACCTCACTTGGATCCAAAACCTTTCAGGAATCAAAAGCTCAACCAAGAATGAATCCTATCACCCCATGAATATCTGAAAATGGCAAGGCAAGGCTAAAACCACTGTCAAAACCTGACAAAATCCATGCCACCGACAACAAAGAAACCAAATACATAGATTCATAATCCATGCCTACCAAAACCAACTAGGAAATCATACATGCAATCTGTTACCTGCAAGGATTCCCGCTGAAGGTGCTTGATCCAACTTTTCCTTACTTGATCCTTGCTTTCCTTTTCCTTCCTTTGCTTGCTTCCTTTCCTTCTCCTCTTGGTGATCTTCTCCTCTATAAGACTAATCCCAAAACTGAACTGAAAAAAGGCTACAAATTGATGCTCTGGTGTCTTTTTAATCTTGATGCCTCTAATTTCTTCATTTTCCTTCAATTTCATCTTCACATGCAACTTGTGGCCTTTCACCTCCCTTTTCTCCTAATTTCCTTTATTTTCATAAATAAAGTTCCAATTAACGCCTCATGCCTTTCCAAATACTTTGCCAATTTCCCCTTAGTCATAAACACATCAAGTGATTCCCACTAGAATATTTTTCCCAACATTCATATTGGAATAAGTGTCCCATGAGCTTGGTCTTATTTTTCCTTTATTAAATTTTATTACATTAATTTTTAACCCGGGGTTGTTACAATCAAGAAATCAAAGGAAAATAAGGACAACATAAGAGGGCAATGGGATCAACAGGTATAGCGGGTTTGGCTTGCAAGTACTGAGTTGCATGTATGATTTCCCTTCTATTTTTGGCATGCATGGCACATGCATGTGGTTTCTTGGTTGTGATATGTCATTCATATGGAGGATTTCTTGGATTGACATTGGTTTTGCCTAGCCTTTCCATTTCCTAGATAGCCATGGTGTTATGGGTTTACCTTTTTTTTTTTGATTGGTGCTCATGTTCCTTATGGTTGTGGGTTGAGTTATTAGTTCTTGGAAGCCTTGGTTTGAAACACAATTTGGAAGTCGTGTAACAACTTGGTTGAGTTACTATTCCTAGAAGCCTTGGTTGGAAAAATGATCTGGAAGCCCTTGGTGGGTTGAGTTACTAGTCCTAGAAGCCCTGATTGGGAAAACGCTATAGAAGCCCAACAATTGTTGCGGGTTAAGTTACTAATCCTGGAATCCCTGGTTAGAACAAACACTCTAGAGCCTTGAACATCTTGTGTAGAGACCGATCTGGTGATAGTTAGTGATGTCCGACCGTGAGGTGGAATAATTGGTTGAGGGTTGAGGTTGTTTGGCCTCTCGAAGCCATTGTTTGGTTTTGTTTGGTTTATTCCATAATATCCCACATTAATGCTTGGAATATGGCACGAGGGTGATTAGCTGAAAGAAAGATTTGGTTCAACCCAATCTATGGTTGGGTGACATGGAAGTCCCTGACCTGGTTACATTTTTCATATGTTAATAAAATATCATTTCCTCTTGTGTTTTATGGGTAAATTTAATTGTCATTGTGTGTTCTTAATTCTTGTTCTATCATTAATATTCTATTGGTTATATGTTGGTTATAAGCATGGTTTATGACATATTTGAGTTATGGATCTCATCATGTTTTGATTAGTAGATGAAACATTAATGAATGTATGACCTAATAGATGATCTTGCATCTATTATGAGGAGGCATTAGTCCTTCTTGAAAATTCTCAGATAAGTATGAGACCCCTATGCTCATATGTGTAATTATAACCTATACATTGCATGTTTGTGATATATTTGACGAAATTCTTGTCAATGGCAGTAGGGGTCAGGTCAAGTCCTTGTTTAAGTGTTTGCATTAGTAGCCTTATTTCATTGTTATTTATCATTTCTAGAAGTTTCAAGAATTTTTGGGTAGAGACCAGAGTCTTGGACCTAAAAAAGTAGCTCAGAATCTGGGGTCGCTGGCACATAACTGCCTAGAAAAGTCTACAGATTCATGGATGTAGGCTTGTGCATGTGACTGGAGGGTTTAAGCTAGATGGAGGGATTTTCATCAGTGCAACTGGGGCTCTAGTTCAGTGAAACAACAAGTTGTCTCAGGGGTTGGACACCTAGAAGGGTTGGTTGGCTCCTACAGGTTCTATAACATCTAAGGAAGGTTAGATTGGATTTTTCTTGTTAGTTTCACTTCCTTAGTTGTACTTGGGGATTTGAATAATATGATAGTAACTCTTTGTCACATGTTTACCTTGGTGAACTAGTTATCTTGGGTAAATGTGGGAGCAAGGTGTTACATAAGATAAAACACAAACTTGCACAATTTTTAACATTATGCCATATTCAACCTTCATCCTCCCCATGTGCATATCCCACTTTGATTATTCCCAAAAATGATGGTTATGAATGGTGTCTAGTGATAAAATATCGTGCGCTTAATAAAGTTTCTATTAAATATTGTTAGACCACTTACAAGGGTATTACTTTTTCACAAGATGGATTTTGACATTTGGCTACCATCAATTTCACATGCATGCAACAAACACATGGAATATTTTTTTCAACACAAAGTTTGGGCTATTTGAATGGCTAGTCATGCCATTTTGGTTGAAAAATGTGCCAGACACATTTATGAGATTAATTAATGATGTGTTCAAGCCACATCTAGGTAAGTTTGTGGTAATTTACGTTGATGATATTTGGTATTCATAAAATTTTGGCTAGAACACATTCACAACACAACTAAGCTACCTCCAGCCCATAAAATTCAGGTAAAAGAGAAGAAATCTTATTTTGGAAAACTATTAGATCAATATTTGGGATTCATACTCGATTCAAAAGGATTTCAACCAGATCTCTATCGTGTATAGCCTTTAGCACAATGTTCGGTACCTTCTAATTCTCATGACCTCAAAATTTTAATGGGAGGTATTAATTTCTATAGAAAATTTGTCTCTCATTTTCCCTAGTTTGCGCACCCTTTACACTAGTTTTCTAATCAAAATTTCTTTGGCATATCAAGGTTGTGTGCCATTTTTATAAGCTTAATAATAACTTATTCTCTTCTCTTGTTTTCCATTTTCTAATATGCATCAACTATTCGAAATAGCTTTGGGATATCAAGGTTGTGTGCCATTTTTATAAGCTTAATAATGACTTATTCTCTTCTCTTGTTTTCCATTTTCTAATATGCATCAACTATTCGAAATAGAAATTAGTTCCTCTTAGTTTTCCATTGGGGTTGTTCTTAAACAGTGAGGTCACCATGTAGCATACCATTATGAGACTCTTGGAGAGGCTAATATTATGTGCAACACCTATGACAAGGAATTTTATAGCTTAGTGCAAGAATTGTAGCAATGGAACCATTATATTCTTGGCAAATAAACCATACTCCATACTGATCATCATCAACTTGTAGAGCAAGATTTAAGAGCAACACCATCTGAAGGGGGTTGCTTACATTCAATAGTTCCATCTTGTGGTTAAATATAAGAAGGGTATAAATAATAAAATCGTTTATTTTTTAAGCCAACAACCTACTCAAGCCTTGCATATTCTATAGGTCTATTCTGCCACTTTTGATGCCTGGAAAGGCATGTATGCAAAAAATATATTATTTGGTGATATATGGGAAGCTTTACAATATCCTACAATTATCAAACAAACTCCCTTTATTAATTATCCCATTAATTATCGTTGGTTATATAAAATTAACCAGCTATGTGTGGAACAATTTGATGATCATATCCTTCTCATCCGTGAAGCATGCGCCTCTTCATATGGGTGGAATTTTGGCATAGGTAAGCCCATTCTTAATCTCTAGCACCACTTCTACTGGCATGCCTTACCCAAGCAAGTAAAATATTCATTCAAGCACGTTCCCTTTGTTCACAAAGCGAGCCATCAAACCGTAAGCATGGTCTTTACAAACCTTTACCTATGACCTATTACCCTTGGAAATCCATTTCCATGGAATTTTTGAGTGGTATTCCTATTAATTTTTGCAAAATGATGTTATTTGAGTAGTGTTATATCATTTTTATAAGATGGATATCTTTATTCCCTGACATAATACTATCTTTGATACTTAGACCACGAATCTCTTCTTCCATCATATTTGGCCACACTTTGGATTTCCAAGTAGCATTATTTCTAATTGAGATTCTAATTTTCTTAGTATCTTTTGGCATACTCTTTGTTCTATGTTGGGTTGTCAACTTTGTTTCTACATCGCCTTTCACCTACAAATAGATGGACAAAATGAGGTTGTCAACCATACTCTGGTTCACTCTCTTCATAGCTATTTTGCGAAGAACAAACAATGGGATTCCTATGTGCACATTATTTTACATATTTATAATAGGGCCATGCACTCCTCTAATGGGTTCTCCCCTTTCGAAGCTTGTTTTGGGTTTCATCCAAGTGTGCCCTATTATATGCCATTCACTATCACCCCTTGTAGTTTTTACACATTAGAAACAAGAACATAAATCAACTCATCATTTTATACACTCCATATCTCAACGCCACACATAGGTAATTGTTTCTTTGTAGGTTTCCTAAACTGTGCTAAATAAAGGCATGAAAAAAATCACACCCCCTTTTCATTACAACCAAGAGATCATGTATGGATCTTGTTAGACAAGTAACGCTTCAAGGGCCAACACCATAAGTTTCATCCTCTAAGATATGGTCCCTATATTGTTTTAGAATGAATTGGAGAAAATGCATATCGCTTGGACTTGCCTTCCCAGCTAGGCATCCACAATGTGACTAATGTTAACAATAAAAATCTCTTTGAACCACCTCTCCTTGAGGAATCAGTCATAGTTCAACATCCTGTGGATAATATTCTTGAATTTTAGCCTCCCTTGATAAAGGATATTTTTTTATTCCAAGATGAGGACATTTCGCCAATAGACATGCATATCATACCTTGTAGCTCAAAAGGGACACACCAAAAAAAGTGGATGATTTCATAGACATTGCAGTGCAATTTTCCCCATTTGGTGGCAGAAGTAGGGACACTTCCAGTTCTAAACAAGGAGTAATTTGGAAACTGGGAAAGGCATACCCCTTCTGGGGAAACTCATAATAAGGAAGGAAACATGTAAAATTGTTTTTGATATTTCTAAAATATGTATTTTCTTTTTCTCATGCAAACTAGTTGAACAACTTAAAAAAGGAAGGAAATTTCTAAATAATGTTTTGTTTTTTCCATGCAAAACTATTTCTAATCAAGTTAATAAGAAGACACATTGATTAGAAAAGGCGACCTCTACCTCATAGTAGAATGGTGGTATTATTTTCAGGATCTTGTTGTTTATGTCTCTATTGTTTCATTGTGTTATGTATGATTAATAAATTTTAGATCTACATGTAGATACACACAAGTGTAAAAAAAAATAGTGGTTTTTTGTGTCCTTTTTGGCAATTTTCAACACACGATTTCACTTTTAGCCTTTTTTTGGCACATAGAGGTTTATCCCATGGTATTCCCAATTTGGATTTCTAGGGTAAAATATTTGTGTTAATATGTGTGTTTGGCATTGCATATTTTTTTCTCTATTTAGAATTTGTTTGCAACAATTAATTGTACAACTGGTTAAAACATACATTTTGTATCAAAGTAGTTTTGGATTCAAGCGGACACATTTGTGGCTAAGGGGTTTTTCTCAAGTCAGTGGTAGACCTTGTTACAATAGGAGATCTCTAGAATCAATCTTGTGGTGAAAGAAAATGACAAGTATTTTAAAGATAGAGATCGAGAAACTCAAATGCAATAGTTTTGTGTTATAGAAGCTCAAAATAAAAAATCTTTTGGTGGACAATGATTAGTGGATCACTACGGATATAAGAATTGTACCAATTGATGCCAATATAGTACTAGACCAAGTTGGAATGAAATGGAAATAACACAATATGGTCGTGTCTCTCATATTCAACATTGCTGAATATTTTAGGAGAAGTTACAACAAAGGAATTGTGGAACAAGTTAGGGAATTTGTATCAATCTATGTTGCTAGTGAACAAACTACTATATGGAAAAGCCATATATCCTGAGGATTAAGGATGGAGACTTGATGAGATAGCATATGAATTCCTGTAATATTATGGCAAGTCACTTATTATCTATTGATATTAAGATTCTAGATGGAAATAAGTGTATTAGTTTGTTGCATTCTTTACCAAACTCGTGGGATAGTTTGGTTGTTGCCATAGGTACTAATTCAACTACTTTAAGTTTTGATGACATATTCTCATCCTTGTTATAGAATGATATGAGATGGAAAAACATGGAAATTCAAAACACATATGCCTTGTTTGTAAGAAGATGCTCCAAAATAGAAATAAATATAAGTCCTCAAATGGGATATATAAATGTAGAGGAAGATCCAAATGTCTAGGAAAGTTTGTAAAGGTATGCTGGAGATGCAACAAAGAAGGGAATTACAAGAAATACTATAAATCCAAAATTGTTGAGAAAAGGAAGGAATCTGGTGATGCTCTTTTTATAGAAGAAAAAACCTCCTTAAATGAAGGAGGGGATATGTATTTGGATCCTTCAAGTGCACATGTATATCATGAGGCATGGCTGGTAAACTTAGGAACATCCTTTCATATGAATCAAAAGGTTTCGAGAGTATGAAAAATATGATGGTGGTTATGTTTTCTTAGGAGAAGAATCAATAGAAATAATAATAAGACGAGGAAAAGTCAAGTTGAATCTCATGTATGGAAGGATTCAAACGCTCCTCAGTGTTTATCACTTCCCAAGATTGGCCATAAAATTGATTTTTATAATTAATGTAGGTTTTAACCCTGTATAGAAATTATCTACAAATGAATCTTAAAAGCAAAAATAAACAATAGCAAGAGAATAAAACATAAAACATATATACACAGAGATTTTCCCCTGAATCCAAAATCAGGACGACCAGCTTGATTTTTCATTATATTCCTTTTAGTGTTACAACACATATATATATACATGCCGAAGCATACATAAACCCCAATCCATTAACCCTGGATTAGAACATAAATGTAGTTCCCTTGACCGGATCTATAAAATACCAGGGGCCGAAAACCATCATGCCCCAATACCATGTGCAAACCCATGCACAAAACCATGGGTGGGTCCGCCCATAGAAAAATAAAGACCAAAAAAATTTTCCCAGGGCGCTGGCCCAGACCCCGATAGGGGGGCTTCCGCCCCCCTTGTGACGCCCCTGCTACGCCCAGCGCAACATACAAGAGGGTCTATCACCCCCCCTGCGCATGACTAGCCATGGAAAGAATATAACAAATACCCAACATTCTCCCACTTGTTGTTTTCTTTCTGCAGGGGGCCACAAGAGAGCTGAGTTATTAGCCCAGCTTTGCAACACCCATTGTTTCTCTACACCAAGAGAACTTCTAAGTACTCACAGACTTCATCAATGCATCTGCAACATTCTTCAAGGTGTCCTACTTTACCAACAACACCCTTTTAGCCTCAACCATATATCTCACAAAGTGATATTGAACATCAATGTGCTTTGTCTTTGAATGATAAGCAGGGTTCTTAGCCAAGAAAATTGCACTTTGGCTATCATAATCTATCCTTATATCTTGCTTCACCAACCCCATAATTGAACACAATCTTTGCAACCAAACTGCTTCCTTGCTTGCATGAGTGGCTGCCATGTATTCTGCCTCTGTAGTTGAAAGAGCCACTACAGGTTGTCTTTTACTCATCCAATTGACTGCACCTCCAAATAGGCTAAACACATACCCACTTGTAGATCTTCTTTGGTCCAGATCTCCAACCCAGTCTGCATCAACAAAACCACGAATGTCCAACATTCTTTCCAATCCCAGTCTTCCCTGGTAGCACAAGCCATACTCACTAGTGCCACACAAATATCTGAAAACCCACTTCATTGTTGTCCAATGCTCCTTCCCTGGGTTTGACATAAACCTGCTCAATACTCCCACTGCATGTGCAATTTCTGGTCTAGTACAGACCATTGCATACATCAGGCTACCCACTGCACTTGCATATGGAACACGGGACATATCCTCCTCTTCTCCTTGTGTCTTGGGACACTGTTCACCAGACAACTTTACACCTACAGGAATAGGAGCATTCACCGGTTTACTATCCTGCATATTGAAACTATGCAATATAGTCTCAACATACTTCCTTTGGTTTAACCAGAGCTTCCTCTTTGCTCGTTCTCTCTTAATTTCCATGCCCAAAATATAGTTTGCAGCACCAAGATCCTTCATGTCGAATTTGGAGAACAGTTGGGTCTTCAAATCTTGGATAATTTCTTTGTCATTTCCAATCAACAACATATCATCCACATACAAGAACAAATAAATAACACGGTCACCAATTAATTTAAAATAAACATAATGATCCTCCTTGCTTCTGGTGAAGCCAAGTCCCCGTATATAGGTATCAAATTTCTGATACCACATCCTTGGTGACTGTGTTAACCCATACAGAGACTTCTTTAACCTGCATACCAGTTCTTTCTTCCCCTTCACCATAAAGCCTTCAGGTTGTTTCATGTAGATCTCCTCTTCCAGATCCTCGTGAAGAAACGTTGTCTTCACATCCATCTTTTCTACCTTAAAATCAAATGTAGCAACAATAGATAAAAGTAATCTAATAGAAGTAACTTTGGCAATAGGAGAAAAAATATCACCAAAATCAATTCCCGGCACCTGGGAATAACCTTTTGCTACTAACCGAGCTTTGTATTTATCCACCTTTCCTTCTACATTCATCTTCTTCTTAAACACCCATTTGCTCCCGATGGGCTTCCTTCCATCTGGTAACTCCACCAGATCCCATGCCTCATTTTATGCAAGGATGCCATTTCATCAACCATGGCCTCCTTCCAGATTTTTCCATGCTCTGAATCTACTACCTCCCTGACGGTTCTAGGATCATCATCAGTTATATTTAAAGAAAAATTTGAACAGAAATCAGATGGACTATACCTTTCTGGTTGTATTCTTTCCCGAACTGATCTTCTCACAGCTGGAGTTTGTGGCTCTTCCTCTTCTAAGTCTTCTTCTGTTGTAGAGTCTGATTCATCCTCCTTTAGCTCAAACTCTATCTTCTCAGGTTCCTTTGGTAGGACTTCATGTTTAACAACATATTTCACCTCTCTAAACACCACATCTCGGTTGTACATAACCTTCCTTATTTCTGGGTTCCAAAGCTTGTAACCCTTTAAACCATCCTTATACCCAATAAAGATGCACCTTTCAGATTTATTATCCAACTTGCTCATTTTCTCCTTTGAAACATGTACATATGCATCACATCCAAATACCCTCAGATGTTAAAGAGAGGGTTTCTTACTAGTCCATACCTCATGTGGAGTCTTATCCTCCAACGCTGATGAAGGTGATTTGTTAACCAAGTAACATGCAGTCTCCACTGCCTCTGCCCAAAATTATTGTCCTAACCCGATACCACTGAGCATGCTTCTTGCCTTTTCCATCAGAGTTCTGTTCATTCTTTCTGCAACTTCGTTTTGCTGAGGTGTGTATGGAGTAGTCTTCTATCGCGCTATACCACACTTCTTACAGGACTCTTCAAATTCCTTCTTGCAGAACTCCCCACCATTATCTATCCTCAACACCTTTATCTTCTTCTCTGTCTAGTTTTCCACCAGAGCCTTAAATTATTTAAATCTATCAAAGACTTTGGATTTCTTCCTCAAGAAATATATCCATGTATTCCTTGAGAAGTCATATATCAATGAAACACAATACACAGACTTACCTAGTGATGGAAGCGACACAGGTCCAAACACATTACTGTGCACAAGCTCTAATATCTTGTTCGCCCTCTTAGCACTAGAAGGAAAACTCACCCGATTCTGCTTCCCATATACACAATGTTCACAGAAATCGAAATCCAAAGAGCTATTAGACATACCTTCTACCATACCATTTCCATGCAGTATCTGAAGGCCCTTCTCTCCAATATGTCCAAGCCTTTGATGCCATAACATGGTCTTTTCTCCAGAGACTGCTAGTCTTTCCGCTCCACTTTCCGGAACCACATAATTATTGCACCCAACAATAAAAGTGTTTCCCTGAAGTTTGTACAAAGTTCCAATCTGAACTCCCCGCATTAATACTAGTGCTCCCTGAACCATCTTACAGGTATCTTTCTCGAACACTGTTTTTAAACCTGCATCATCCATCTTGCTTACAGAAATCAGATTTCTAGCCAATGCAGGAATGTGCAGAACACCAGGAAGTGTTCTGATCCTTCCACCTTGCAGCTTCAACTTGACTTTTCCACGTCCAACGATTCTGGCCTTCCTATCATCACCTAAGAAGACATCACCGCCATCATATTCCTCATACTCGCAGAACCACTCCCTACGAGGAGTGAAGTGAAAGGATGTACCCGAGTCAATCAACCATGATTCATGATCTACATGTGTATTTGAAGAAGAAGCCAAATACACATCCCCACCTTCATCTGAGGTGATTTTTGCCTCTACAGAAGGAGCATCATCAGATCCATTTCCTTTCTCGGGAGCTTTAGATCTGCAATCCTTTTTGTAGTGCCCTTCCTTTCCGCATTTCCAACACACGTTTATAAACTTTCCAGGAGATTTAGATCTCCCTCTAGATTTAGATCTCCCACTCGAAACCTTATTCTTGTTTCCGTTTTGGGACCTTCCTCGTACAGATAAGGCATCTCCATTCTGACCCTCCATATTTCTCCATCTCATTTCCTCCGACAACAAGGCTGAGACAATGTCATCAAAATTCAAGGTAGTTGTATTGCTACCTATTGCAATAAACAGACTGTCCCACGAATCTGGTAGAGAACACAAAAAACCAATGCACTTATATTCATCTGAGACTTTAATATCAACATATGATAGCTGGCTTACCACAATATTGAAGGTGTTCAGATGCTTTGTCACCGAGTCTCCATCCTTCATCCTCAGGTTATACAACTTTTTCTGCAAGAACAATTTATTCACCAGAGACTTAGATTAGTACAAAGTCCCTAGCTTGTCCCACAAGGTCTTCGCCGTAGCTTCCCTAGATACATTCAACAATACTGCATCTGATTTAGACAACCGTATTGTGCTCTTTGCCTTCCGATCTAGCTTCTTCTAGTCTTCATCTGACATTGCCATTGGTTTAATACCCGGATCTATCGTGATCCACTGATCCTTATCCACTAGCAGATCCTTCATCTTGAGCTTCCACAACTAAAAACTCTAACCATTAAATTTCTCTATCTCTATCTTCCGGCTGCTTTCCATCTTCTTTCACTGCAAGAATCGACCCCGCAGATCTCCCACTGAACAAGGTCTACCTCAGGCCCGAGAAAAAAACCCCTCAGCAGCAAAGGCATTCCCTTGAAGCCGAAACAACTCTGATACCAAATGTAGGTTTTAACCTTGTATAGAAATTATCTGCAAACAAATCTTAAAAACAAAAATAAACAATAACAAGAGCGTAAAACATAAAATAGATATACATAGATATTTTCCCTTAGATCCCAAATTGAGACGTCCAACTTGATTTTTCATTATATTCCTTTTAGTGTTACAACACATATATATACATGTTGAAGCATACATAAAACCCAATCCATTAACCCTATATTAGAACATAACCGTAGTTCCCTTGATCGGATCTACAAAATACTAGGGGCCGAAAACCATCATGCCCCAAAACCATGAGTGATGTAGGTGTAAAAATAGTGCTTGAAAAGGAAACTTGTAGGATGACTTGAGAAGCAATGGTATTACTGAGGGAAAATTGGGTAGGAAATTTTTATAAGCTATTGGGAAGCATTGTTAGTGATGGGTTCAACATTTCTGTTGTTCCTAAGAGTGGAGCAAAGGAAGGAAAAACACCTACAACCTTTAAGAAAATATTATATCGTGGAATCAAACATTGGAATATATCAAAGAGAAGGTAATTTAAGTATTACATGATAATGATATGGTAGAAGGCATGTCTGATTTATCCCTACATTTTTATTTCTATGAACATTTCTTATATGGGAAGCAAAATCAGGTATGATTCTCCTCTAGCTCTACGAGGTTAGAGGGAATATTATAGTTGGTGCACAATGATGTATTTGGACATGTGTTGATTCCATCAATGGGTAGATATATGTATTATGTATCATTTATAAATGACTTCTTGATGAATACATGGATTTAGTTCCTCAAGAATAAAGTATTTGAAAAATTCAAAGAGTTTAAGGATCTTGTGGAAAATCAGACAAAGAAGAAAATTAAGGTGCTCAATATAGATAATTATGGAGAATTATGCAAGAATGGATTCAAATAATTTTGTAAGAAGTGTGGTATAGAAATGTAGAGGAATACTCCATACACACCTTGGTAGAATGGAGTTTTAAAAAGGATGAACATGACATTAATGGAAAAAAAAATGATCATGCTCAATGATGTCAGGTTAGGATAGGAATTATGGGAAAAGGTAGTAAATACTACATGTTACCTAGTAAATAGATCATCCTCATAATCAATGGATAAGAAGAATCCATATTAGGTATGGATTGGTAAGAAAACATATCTTAAAAATATTAGGGTATTTGGTTTTGTTTCTTATGTACATGTTCTAAAGGAGAATAGGAGTAAGCCAGACAAAAACACTGAAAATTGTATCTTTATTGGATATAAAGATGGTATAAAAGGTTATAAGCTTTGGAACTTAGAAATTATGAAGGTTTTGTATATAAGAGATGTGGTGTTTAGAGAAATAAAAGATGTTTTCAAACGATAATCATTCCAAGTGAGAAAGAACCATAAAATATAGAGTTTTAATTGAAGGATAATGAATCATACTCTATAGAAAAACAAGAATCAAAGAAGAAGAACAAAATATTCTCATTTTGAGGATATCAATTTAAAGAAGGTAGTCAGGGAGGTATACTCCACCTAATTTCCATTCAAATTTTCCTTTGTTTATTATTAATGATGGTACTCAAACTATTATGGAGGAAATGGATTCAGATGATGGAAAACTTTGGAAAAAGGCCATGTCTGAAGAAATGGTAACCTTGGAAAAGAATGATTCTTGGGATCTAATGGATTTGCTAGTTGGAAGAAATTTCATTGGTAGAAAATATGTGTTTAAGAAGAAGTTGAATGCAAAAGGAAGAGTGGAGAAACACAAAGCTCAGTCAATAGGAAAAGGTTAATCCCAACTAGAGGGAATCGACTTTGGTGATATTTTTTCTCTTGTTGCCAATTTAATTTCTATTAGATTTATTTTATTTTTTGATGCTGCTTTTGATTTTGAAGTAGAACAAATGGACATAATGAGAACATTCCTACCTGGGGATATAGAAGAATAAATCTACATGAAGAAACCATAAGGATTTGTACTTAAGGGAAATAAACAACTGATATGCAAGCTGAAAAAGTCCTTAAATGGGTTAAAACAATCACCAAAAAAAAAAAAAAAATTGATGCTTATATTAGGACTGAAAAGCATATCACTGTGTATATTTCAAATTAGTTGGTGATCACCTGATCTGAATTAAAAAACTGAAGGTTTATTGAAAAAATTTGCAAGTTAGTTTATGTCTTGTGGGAAATGGATCGAAATTTCAAAATCACATAAACTTAGAAATTCCAGTTAAGTTTTGCATATTTAACCAAAGAAAGATAGATAACATGCAGTATCACAAAACAAAAATTTGATGACGAAGTTCACCCCTCCTGGGCTATGTCTCTAGGTCCAACATCCAATGGTGGCCCTTTATATTATATGCTCAAAATGTAAATTACATCAACAAACAATGCTCAAATCACAAAAATAATGCTGCCATGGTGTCTAGAACACCCAAAAACCCCTGTGTAGGCTTTTCTTGGGCTCAAAGAGTCTGAAAGATGGCAGGTTAGGCCTCCTTCTCCTTTTCTCTACTATATGTCCTGCAAAATGACCAAACTAGCAAAACAGGTACCAAATCTTCCTTTGGTGGAAATGCTAGGAGAAAAACTAGTGTGGGAGTAGTGAAAATTTTACCGAAATTAGTGTAATTTGTCGAACACTTAGTTTGGGTTTTGCACCCTCAGTTCCACCCTTTTTTGTCGGTCATGTGGTATGTCATGTGGCCCACTAGCTCTACTTCTCCTGGTCGTATCCAAGGACATGTGGTTTTAGGCTAGGTGCCACACACTGTTGCTCCTACACAAGCCTCACCGGTGGTTTTGGTTAATAGTTGGAACCATAGGCTGGGATAACTTCCTTCCCTCTCCACTTTCGTTATACATTGTGATTCCGTCACATTGAATGGGACCTGGGATCAGGGCTTCCCACCTTTACTCTATCGCCTGGCACCATGGTCACCTCGCCTCCACACAACCCAGGGTTGGGGCCACATGCCCCACCCCTTCTGCCAATGCCAAAATCACTTCATGTTAAATACAAATTCGCCATTATGAATATTAAGAACAATTGTGTGGTGTAACGATAGGAATATTGGTTAGCTCGATAGAGGTCTCGGGGTCGAACCCCACCTGGTCAGTCGTACCCTTAACAATATTTTGCACGAGTCCCGAGTGTTACCTCCCATTGGGCTACATGGCACCTCTTGAATGATTGAACCAAAACAAAACAACCAATAAAAATTCTCCAGCCTGGCCTGTACAACCATGCCACATGTCAAGATGATATTTACCTCTCTAACATCCATGTTGACAAGTCATCTTTTTGACATCAACACCACATCACTATATGACCTACCTAGTCAACAACCTGGTTAAGCCTGCAATTTGACATTTTCGTTGTTTTCTAAAAAAATTAGAACTCGATAACTTTCACACATGGTGTCGGATTGAGACGATTCAAGCGTTGTTGGAATCAGAATGACAAGATCTACAATTTGGCACTAGTTTTGAGTGATTTTGATCACTTTAATTTTTTAGCATAGTTTTGATCCCCTAGATCATCATCTTATTTATTTGATATTGTATGTGGATGATATGCTGTTGATTGGAAATCATAAGGAAATCATCCAGGAAATGAAAATTTAGTTTTCCTCTAAATTTGACTTGAAGGATCTTGGTGATGCAAATTTCATTTTGGGCATGAAAATTAAAGAGATCGGGAAAACATGAAACTTTGCTTAAATCATAGGAAATATGTTGAAACAATTTTGTAGAGGTTTAATATGCATGAATTGTAACCGGTAAAGGCCCTATTCTTATAGGTGTTGATTTATTTGTAGAATATTTCCCCAAGGTATAGAAAAGGAAGAGGACATGTCTTGCATTCCATGTTCGAATGTAGTTGGAAGTTTGATGTATGCAATGGTGTATACTAGATTGAACATCGCACATGTAGTGGGAGTATTGAGAAATAATATGTCAAAACTAGGGAATGAGCATTAGAAACTATTAAATAATGATTTTAGGTATTTTCATGGCACTACTACATATGGATTATGCTACCAAGGAAGACTAGGATTGAATAGAGCATTGGACATACATGGATTTTGTAACACCCTCTTCCCACATCTACCCAAGTAATCGGCCAATCAGGGTAAACATGCGACGAGAGGCTACTATTATGAGATTCAAATTCCTAGATGACCTGAAGGAAGTGGAACTGACGGAAACAAGACAAACACACCTTACACAACATCAAAAATATCCTCATGAGGAAACCCAACCTTCCAGGCCCTTGAACCTTGAGGGAGACTGATTTTTTGACACTTTTGAGCCATTGATGCAGGCATTCCAAGGAAATGTAGCATTTGGGAGCCTATATCCGAAGGCATGCCAAGGCAAGGTAGTGGTGAGGGCCCCAAATGGTCAGTTATGTGCCCGCAACTCTGGGATTTGTGCCACCTTTTTAGCCCTAGATCCTAGGTCACTGCCCAGAACTTCATGAAATTGTAGGAGATGATGAATAACATTAAAGAAAAGGTACGGAAGCAATCAAGTCATCAAGAACTCATATGTACCCCTCCTAGCCATGACAGGCATTTTTTCAAACATGTCACAAACATTACATCTACAGGTGTAAACATCATATTTAAACATAGGGGTCTCATACTTATCTAAGAATCACTAAGAAGAATTTCTCCCTTACATCATAATCTGCAATACAAACTATTTGACCATAGATACATTGTGCATTCATTTACAAGTAAAAACATGGATAGAGCCATACATCATCACTGATAAAATACATGCTTATAACCATCATAATAACAACATAAATACCATGGATACAACAAAAATATAATCCACATAATACCCAACACATTTTCATACCAAATACCAAAGGAATAATCTTTTCATTAGTGAATGTAAAAACCAACCAGAGATGGTACTTCCACATTCCACCCAACCATATATTTGTTGAGCCAAGTCTCTCTTCTTCCAATCACCCCCACGCCATATTCCTAGCATGAATTTGGGACTCATAACCAACTGAAAAATAAACCAAGGCATCCCGAGGCTAAACCACCTCACCCTCATCAATCATACACCAGGCTTTACCGTGATCTACACCCAATCACTAGGCCAACACAAGCATGGATATCACCAGTTTCTCTCCACCTAAAACGTGAGGAATTTTCCTGTCTCCTAGTCTCTCATGCTTTACCGCAACCCAAAGTCTAAATCAGGGGTCACTAGGCCCTAAACCGAGACATAATCTCCAAGCTTTACCATATATCCCAAACCCAGGATTTCTAGGCCTGATGGAGAGAAAACCACCTCTAGGCTTTACGGTATATCCAACCATTCACCGATCGAGGATTCCTAGGCATACCGAGGCAACACACAATCTAGATTTACCACAACTCACAATCCGATTCAAGGGTTACTGGGCCATGTGTTATATCAATTCGAATACCCACCCCACTCAAGTTTGAATCCATTCGATAAGCTAGCTAAACCAAAACATGAGAACTCCACAAAGCCAAGGCTATCCATAAATGGCAAGGCTAAGCTGAAAACACTGTCACGCCTGGAAAAACCCATGCCAAGATAGAAATTAACCACATGAAATACTATGCATGTTAGATCTAGCAAGGAAAATACACATGAAAATCGATACCAGCCAAGAATCCTACTGTAGTTGCTTGATTCCTGCTACTCCTTGCTTTTATCCTCCTTTTTCCTGCTTTCTTGCCTTTCATGCTCCAATTCCAAAGTGCTCCAAAAAATCTAAGTTTCCAAGAGTGTGAGAGAGAGAGAAAATAATGAGAGAGCTTCAAACAAGTGCACCAACAAAAGGTTACCAACTGGTCCTCAATTTTTTTTTATTAATGAAGCCTCTATTTTATTCATTTTCCTCCTCACATGCAACTTGTGACCTTTCACCTTCCTTTTCTCCTATTTTCCATTATTTTCATAAATAAATGCCAATTAATGCCTCATGCAATTCCAAATCCTTTTCTATTGTGTTTTCCAATTTCATTTAGCCATAATAACTGAAATGAACACATGCTAGGATGGTTTTCCCACCTTTCAGCTTCAAATACGCGTTCCATCAATCGTGGTGTTATATATTTTTTACATGGATTTTACCATGGATGTTACAGAACCCTACCCCTTGGGGGAACACCATCCTCGGTGTTCAATGGCACCTACAAACCAACAAACCACTAAAAATAGAACATACAACCTATGGAGCTTATAACACAACTCGTTGCGGTATTTACAATGAATAACTTGCTCAAAAGAAAAAAATCACCATGACAAGCATACCATGTACTAGAGCTTTATAACATAATTCATTACAGTATTTACAATAGTATACACATATACACATTTTATCAACCAAAAAATAAAAGGATATAATGCCCATATCAGAAACAAGAGAATCTAGAGGCTCACACCTCCACCCTCAAAGTAGTAGCAAGATTTTCTTCCTTCCTATAAATTCCATAATCCATTGTCATAGTCAAATTCTGAATCCAATGTCTAGCATAACAATCCTGCGCTATTGTACCCTCAGTGAACAATTACCCGCTAATTGTTCCAGGGCACACTCCCAATATGCATATGATTCCATCTGGCAATGCTAATGACCAAACCAACTCCATCCCCGACCTTTATTTCTCTGCTACACAATCCCTCACGTAATCTGGTCATCTGCTGCCGTGCAGTCACACATATTCCAAGTTCTGTTGGCACCCCCATCCCGGGAAGTTCATCCCTTGGCAAGGCTTCCTCGCATTGTAAGATACAGAAACCAATGCATATGCCTGCCTCAAAACCATCATACTGGTCATAGCATGCTCATGGAAATCAATGGACACTATTTGGTACTAGTGTCCCACAATGGCCTTGCTCTTGAAATGCTTTACCAGCATATTGTTGCATGTTTCAATTCCTTTTGTTGTTGTTGCTAATGCTTACAATCTGTTTCAACCACCCAATCGTGCATTTCCGTGCTTCCTGTACCAAGCACATAACTTCCATTAGATTCAAAATAAATTGAAATAAACTCAAATCATACCTCATTGGTAGCTCGTCAATAAGGAGCACTTGCAATCTTGTTTACTCTATGTCACAACAAGTCAAACTAGTTGTTTGTCAAATCATCATGTATAAAAATATCACATATGGTTAGCTAAAAAACACAACCATCATAGGTCAAAATCATGAATCCATGCAATCATCTTAAACCATAATCATAAATCACATGTAAGCATCACAAGTCAAAATCGTAGATCACATGCATAATAGAACTGAAATAAAATACCGATACTTATCCTTCATCGGTCCTTACTTCTACCTTTGTTCTTTCTGTACACACAACGGATTGGTTGCCACACCCAACAAACACTCAATGCCTTTGCCTCTCTTCAGTCATTTACACATACACATAGTGTACATCACAACACATACATCAACACAAGGCGTACAACACCACACAATACATACACCCACACCCATCGTACAACACAACACAATACATACACATACAACAGGTGTACAACACAACACAATACATACACATACAACAGGTGTACAACACAACACATACACCTACACTTGGTGTACAATGCAACACTATACATATACATACAACCAATGTACAATACAACACACCACATATGCCTTCACCCTCATACAACACATACACCTACACCTTGTGTACAATACGACACAACACTTATACATGCACAAAGTACAACACAACAAATACACATGTCATG
This sequence comes from Pinus albicaulis, assembly GCA_034641835.2. Classification (NCBI taxonomy): domain Eukaryota; kingdom Viridiplantae; phylum Streptophyta; class Pinopsida; order Pinales; family Pinaceae; genus Pinus; species Pinus albicaulis. Next base: position 448,747,891 of record CM076582.1, on the reverse strand, counting down.
ATACCACAAATACACCATGCACATACATAGTACCACATGCCTGCAACACAACATGTACGTCATGCACACAATACCACATGTATACAAGTACCATATGCACAACATGTACACAACACCACCTGTACACAACAGAAAATTCATAATGTGCGCACAACATCACATGTGCACGACACCATCTGCACAATGTGTACACAACACCAAATGTACACCACACCACCTGTACAATTTGTACACAATACCACATGTACACAACATCACATGCACGACATGCACTCGACACCATATGTACACAACGCTACATGCACAACATGTACACGACATCACCTACACACAACACCACTTATACAACATGTACACATCACCACATGCACAAAACACCAAATGTACATAGAACCATATGTACATCATGCAAACAACACCATATGTACATAGCACAACATATTCAACATGTACATAACACCATACACACACAACACCACATATCCAACATGCGCACAACACCAGATGTACACAACACCACATATCCAACAAGCACACCGTACGTTATGTACACAACACCACATATCTAACATGTACATAGTACCATCTATACCTAGCACAACATATGAAATATAAACACAACACCTTATATACAATAGGCATACAACATCATATGCACACAATACTATCTACGTTACATGTACACATCACCATATGTACAATCACTGAATATACAACATGTCCAAATTATAAAAAACAATAGTAATGCACATCCATAGATCACACACTCACCCCACAAGCAACCTCTCTTCTAGTGTCTTTCCACTATCCATGCTTATCCTAGCATGACGCAGATCACACTACTTTCATTTCACTGATGTACCCCTCAACATTACCTGTCCATAACATAGACATAGGCATATTACAAGCATATAATATAAATTCATGTCCACATGATACAAACCTCATATATATTTCAGAGCTACTCTTCCCACTTGATTCCTCATAAGACCAAGAACCTCTTCATTCCATTCACCTACATAAGCAATCATTCCTCCACAAGAATGATCCCTAAAAACCCTGTTAGACAGTGACATCTATACATAGATACATACATATATAATTATTAGTATAAAACAGTCATGATCCTGTCAAAAAACGACATACATACAAACATATATATACATATAAACATTTAGCATTAAACAACCATGATCCATGACGACCCTGTTAGACATGACATACATACATAGATACATGTATACATATATAAACACAAACATAATCATGATCACGTCATAGTTACCAGATAGCATAAGGTCTAGGTCAAGAGAAATTCCCTTGTTCATGCACAACATGCACAACTTTGAGAACAACAGTTCCCAACATAGCCAAGGCATCTAACACCTCATTCACTTTACCTTTTCTGATGCCTTTCTCATGTATGTACTTCCACCATCCATTTACCATAATGGACCCAGCCTATCCAACCAAGTGTCATACTCTTACCTTCCACTACCCTTTACTCACGCACCGAGCTTCATATGTATCTTACATTACCTGTTGGGTACCACAAAGCTCTCCTTGAGCTCCATTAACTTTCCTCTTTCCCAACCAATTCCCAAGACACTTAAAACATAAAAGGAAAGAACAAGAGAAAGCAAGAAAAAGAGCATGAAAACCCAAAAGAAATATGACACTGCAACAAAGTGGCAAGGACTTTCACGTGACATAAATAAGCTACAATAAAGTGCAAACGAATCACAAAATACCAAAATCACAAACTCTGAAAAAATACCAAGACTCAATCCCCATGGCTTCCGAGTACTTCCAAAGGAAAGCTTGGCCTAAGCCTTCTTCAAGACTTCATGGAAATCTCTTTACCATGCAATCCCTTCATGATACTGCCATAAACACATAACTATCAACACATAAATATAACGATATACCGGTTATCTTACCTTGTCGTGCTAAGCACACAGGCCTGTAATTGAACACACATGTTAGCCATATGTACCAAAGATCAAGACAACATATCTATCAATTTGAAATCAACTTTTACCAAGACTAACAACCATGCCATAATCAAATATAGTCAAAACCATAATACTGCAACTATCACCTACTTATACTCAAGTACATATCATTCGTCCCAACACATATGCATTAGTACAACCATCTTAAAACAAGATCATTCCTTCATGCAATCTTATAGACACATATACTCGTATCATGCAACTAATAAAATTTTTAAACAACAAATAAATTACATAATAGACACGAAACAATCAAACAACAAATAGATGACATAATCAAACATTCAAGTACAAAGTAGACGACATAAGCAAGTTCATACCTTAATGTATCTCAGGGGAGGTTATTTTGTCTGCAAAATCAATCTATATTAGCACGATCTAAATTCCCAACATATCAAACCAAACATAATTAAGGTCGTGATATCCATAACATTAATTATCCAAAATGTTCACATCATAAACTCATAAAAAAATGTCATTCATGCATAACAATCATATATTCTCAATCAGTGTATATTAGTATGACATAATATCACAAATAATTCGACTCATACTTGAATGTCATAACCCTAAAAATTTTCATAGGCCAATATAATTTAGCATGATACATATAACATCAAGATAATAATACTATAACCCTAATCCTCAAGTTAACTAACATATAATAACAATAAGTTAACACATACCATGCTCATCAACAACATATAACATAATCATATAGTTAACTAACATAAAACAACAACAACAATGCATACAACCACATGTCACTAAAATTCATGACTATCTGACACATGTATATGACTACACTAATCAACTTGAATTTATCATATATGTAATCATAATGATAATGTAACAAAAAACATATAAGTAACCCTAATGCTTACCACAACCATGAATCACATACCTACATGCCAAGCATACAAACTTGTAGGATGATATGCTCTTAACCCAAAGTCCATTGTTGCAATGTCACTTTAATGATCTACATCTCCTACTCTATCTTAGCCAACATATTAGCATCATAGCATACCAATATCATCATGACGACCTAATATATACAATGAACTTATGCACAACAACCTCAATAAAACCAATGCAAACTTGACCGTATGTATCCACTTGACATGTATAAACAATCATGAATGACCAATGCATGTTAAATATATGACATCACACACACAATCATATATGAATAACACCAAAGAATGACCAATATGTAACCCTATCATAAGAAAGAAATGCATGCACAACATATAGCAACATGCAATAAAGTGTGCACGGACAATACATAAGTGTGAACACCACATAACCAGTCATACACTCATGACAACATGTTGACAGCAACACCATCAACACTTCCATGGCAACACCACTTCCACCATGGCCAACACAACATAGATAATACAATTACATATATTCCACATGCATACTAAACACATATGCAACCAACATAAATGCATGATCAACGCACTGCCCATCCAGTCTGAGGGTTGAACCATGATCGGATACCACTCTATGGTATCAGATATCTTACAAAGATAGCGAAAACCAAATAACACCCAAGGAGAGCGAAAACATGCTTAGATACCACTCTGTGGTATCAGATATCACACAAAGAGAATGAAAACCAAACACCACCCAAGGAGAGAGAAACCATGCTCTGATACCACTTTGTAATACCCTCTTCCCACATCTACCCAAGTAATCGACCAACTGGGGTAAACATGCGACGAGAGGCTACTAATATGAGATTCAACCTCCTATATGACCTCAAGGAAGTGTAACCGATGGAAATAAGACAAACACACCTTACACAACATCAAAAACATCCTCACGAGGTAACCTAACCTTCTAGGCCCCTGAACCTTGAGTGAGACTAGCTTTTTGACCCTTTTGAGCCATAGCCACAAGCATGCCAAGGAAAGGTAGTGGTTGGGAGCCTATAGCTGCAAGCATGCTAAGGCAAGGTAGAGGCCAGAGCCCCAACTGGTCAGTTTTGTGCCTGCAACCCAGGATTTGTGCCACCTTTTCATCCCTAGATCCCAGGTCACTGCCCATAACTTCTTGAAACTGTAGAGGATGATGAATAACATTAAAAGAAATGTACGAAATAAATTACATAAACAGGAACTCATCTAGACCCCTCCTATCCATGACAATCATTTCTTCAAACATGTCACAAACAATGCATCTACAGGTGTAAATCGCAGATATAAACATAGGGATCTCATACTTATTTGAGAATCACTAAGAATCATTTCTCCCTTACATCATAAGCTAAAATACAATCTATTTGACCATAGATACATTGTGCATTCATTTACAAGTAAAAACATGGATAGAGCCATACATCATCACTGATAAAATACATGCTTATAACCAGCATAATAACAACAAAAATACCATGGATACAACAACAATAGAATCCACATAATAACTAGTACATTTGCGTTACAAATACCAAAGGAATGAGATATTCATTATTGACTGTAAAAACCAACCAGAGATGGGACTTCCACATTCCACTTGACCATAGATAGGTTGAGCCAAATCTATCTTCAGCCAATCACCCATGTGTCATATTCCAAGCATGAATGTGGGACTCATAACCAACAGAAAAACCAAATAGGGAATCCCGAGACTAAACCACTTCACCCTCATCAATCATTAACTAGGCTTTACCATGATCTACACCCGGTCAATAGGCTAACACAAGCATGGATATCACTAGATTCTCTCTGCCTAAACCGTGGGGAATTTTCTTGTCTCCTAGTCTCTCAGGATTTACCACAAACCAAATTCTAAATCGAGGGTCACTAGGCCCTAAACCAAGACATAATATCCAGGCTTTCCCGTATATCCAAAACCTGAGATTCCTAGGCCTGATGGAGAGCAAACCACCTATAGGATTTACCATATATCCCACCATTCACGGTCAAGGATTCCTAGGCCTACCGAGGAAAAAAAATATTTGGCTTTACCGCAACCCACAGTCTGGTTCAGGGGTTACTAGGCCACATGTTATATCAATTCAGAGATCCACCCCACTAAGCTTCGAATACATCTGGTAATCCACCTAAATCAAAACATGAGAACTCCACAACACCATGGCTATCCGGAAATGGCAAGGCTAGGCTGAAAACACTGTCACACCTAGAACAACCCATGCCAAGACAAAGAAACTACATGCAATACCATGCATGTTAGATATAGAATGGAAAATACACATGCAAATCGATACTTGCTAAGAATCCTGTTGTAGCTGCGTGATTCCTACTCCTCCTTTTTCCTGTTTTCTTGACTTTCTTACGTCAATGCCAAAGTGCTCCAAAAAATCTTAGTGTCCAAGAGTGAGAGAGAGAGAGAGAGAATGATGAGAGAGCTGTAAAAAAATGCGTTGTCAAAAGGTTACCAATTGATCCTCAAAAGCCTTTTTATTAATGAGGCCTCTATTTTCTTCATTTTCCATTATTTTCCTTCATTTTACTCCTCACATGCAACTTGCGATCTTTCACCTTCCTTTTCTCCTATTTTCCATTATTTTCATAAATAAATGCCAATTAATGTCTCATTCCTTTCCAAATCCATTTCCATTTCCTTTTCCAATTTCCTTTAGCCATAATAACTAAAATGAACACCTGCTAGTATGTTTTTCCCACCATTCAACTTGGAATATGTGTCCCATCAACCGTGGTCTTATATATTTTTTACATGGATTTTTACTAGGGTTGTTACAGATTTGTTGATGCAGATTGGGTTGGAGATATGGATCACAAAAGATCTATAAGTGGTTGTGTGTTTTTAACCTATTTGGATGAGCAAGCGACAATATGTAGTGGAACTTTCCACTAAAAAGGCAGAATACATGGTAGCCACTCATGCAAGAAAGAAAGCAATATGGTTACATAGATTATGTTTAGGCATTGGGTTGGTACACCAATCTATGAGGATAGATTGTGATAGTCAAAGTGAAATTTTCTTAGCGATTAACCCAACATATCATTCTAAGATAAAGCAAATTAATGTTCAATATCACTTTGTGAGATATATGATTGAAGAAAAGTAGGCGATGATGAAGATGAACACTTTGAAGAATGTTGTAGATTCATTAACAAAATTTGTGAGCACTGAGAAGTTCTCTTGGTGTATAGAAACAATGAGAATTATTGCCTTGGATTGTTGATCATGTACTCATGCGACCTCCTCTGTGCAAAGAAAACAACAAGTGGGATAATGTTGGGTATGTGTTATATCCTTTGAATTATTACCTCCACATTTTGTACATTTCACAAAGAAAAATAACCCTGAGTGTGGGTTGGGGGGTAGTGCCCTTGAAAAAAAATCAGGTGGCTTGTTTAGTTCATTTTTCATGGTTTTCGATACACTTTTTTTTTCCTTCAGCGTTTTTTTGGTGCATGGTGGTTTATCCCGTGTTTTGCTTTGTTGCAATTAAGGAAATATGATTGTATTGCAATCAACTCCAAAAATAGTAGAAAATACAAAGGAACAACTATAAAGATGGATCTTCCAATGCCTTTGGACTAAGTAAATCACTTTTCTTACTTTTGGTTTTAAAAAAGTTTGGCTTTGCAAACTCATTTATATGTTAAATTAAGGCATGCATTGGATGTCCTTGGATAATGCCTTTAGTCAATGCTATACCCACTCCTTTTTTAAATAAAAAGAGGATTGAGGCAAGGATGACAATTCTCTCCTCTTTCCATATTCCAATGACAAAATATCTTAATAAACTCTAGAGAAAGAAATGATAAATGGAATTTTATAAGGAATTTCCATGCTTGAGAAGTTAAAGAAATAAGAGAATCTCAATTTTCTAATGGAATGCTTCTCCAACGAGAGGCTTCAGTCATAACAATAATTCACTTCATGAAAGTGCTAGATTAGTTCATGAATGCCTTAGGAGGATGTATAAATAGCAGAAAAAACATTTTTTTTAATGGTTGAAACATAACAACATAGCTTATTTATTCCATATGAAAAGTCTTAGAATTTCCTAGTGTGGTAAAATAGACATCGCTTAAGTACTTTGGGATGCCCATACCCCCCACCTTCCCTAAGGTAGTGAACTGGTAGAACTCCATTCAAATAATTTAGAATAAATTATAGCAATGGATGGTCCATTGATTAAATCCCACTAGCAGGGTGTAAATATATAATCTCAAGCTATCCTATATTATAAGGAAATGCATACTATATTCATTCTAAGTATCTACATATTATATCCTATGGGAATTAAGAAACAAATTGGAAAATCCACCCATAAAGTTATCTGGAAATGAGATAAAAGAAACATGAAAAAGTTTCATCTATAAATGGGATCACCCTAAGGGCCTCATGGTACCAAGAACCTATAAGCATTGAATACCCCCAAGTTATGAAACTAGTAATGAGGACAATTTTCAGGAAGTTGGTATTTGATGAGAATGCATAAAGTGAAAATTAGCCATCTACAAAAATTACCTTCAAGCAAGTGGTGTTAGAAGTACAATATTTTGTTCTCAAACGTTAAATTTTCCTATAGAAATGAATGGCACTCATCATTCAATAAATCCTCATTTGGATGCCTAAAAATGGATCTAAGATAATTTTACGTAGATCAAGTTCTAGGAAATCTTCCTCTAAATCAATTTGTGTAATTTAATGAGTCAGAAAATGGATGCAATCTTGTGATTTTTACACACTGCTAGATATTTCCAATTGAGATACTTCAACTAATTATTTTTGTAAAAGCTAGAAAACTCTGAATCTATGTGGGAAATTAAATGAATAAAGTGGATTTCCTTATTAAATAAGCTACGTTGAGCTGCAACAATTGAAAAATAATCTAAAGTCTATCAGAGGTAGAGACCAAGAAAATTTTAGGGGATAAATTTCACCCATGGGATAATTTTCCATGTTTTTTAAAGAAAGAAAGAGTCACTAATTCCCATTTTTATCTAGAATGAATCACCAAAATTCTATAGGGTAAATGTATTTTATTCTAAAAATAGACAATTTTTCTAGAAACCATATTAAACCCTTAGAAATTTGAATATTTTTACAAAATATTGCAAAACATTTTATGGTTGGAATTTTAAGAATTAACAAGATTCATGAAAGTTTCTACTCTTCAAGATAAGTATGGATCTTTAAAATGTTTCTTGGGTGGGGTTCATGGAGCCCAATAAATAATTAAACAAGGGCATAATCTCAAGATTGAAAAATCTTCCAAAGGTTGTGATATAGATGTCTATGTGGGGAGGAGACTAGTTGCTAAAAAACAAAATATTATTTTGGATATTGACCTATGAAAATTTAAAAGAGAGTGAGAGAGAGGGAGGAATACAAGGTCTTTAAGGTGCCCACTATGCAAACAAGATGAAAACACCTCAATACGTTTATTCCCAAAATGTGGTTTCACTAAAGACAAAATAAAATATAACTTCTACAAAATTAAGACGACAAGTCTTTATGCCACAATATTGGAATGCAATTTTCCTACTTTAGTGTAAAAAATATCATTGAACTTTCCTAAATAAAAAAAAATTCAAGAGGACCCAAATTGCATCCCCAAATTCTTGAACTAGAAAGTTTAGTTGACTAAAAAAAAACCATTTTTAGAAATCTAAACTTTTTCCTAGGAAAGCGGTAGTGTAAGCCATGGATCTTCTCAAAGAAGCAGTTTGGGAAAAAGAAAGCCAAGGGAAAACCTTATCAGTTTTAAAATCAAAATACAAAATATGGGCAAAATAAATCTTGATAAGTGGATCATTCAAATAATTCATATAGTTCAATAGATTAAATAAAACCTCACCATGGAAACAAAGAATGATAAAGGAAGAACTACAAACCTAGACTCAAAAAAAGAAAAAAATATTCCTCTTCTTTGGTGGGGTCTCAAAAGGAAACCCAAGGTTGGAAGGAGGAGGGAGGTAGGGCATTCTCAATCCTATAATACAATATGAAACCACTTTCCCCTAGGGTTTATGAGAAACCATGTGAAATTAAGAAGATGCATTAACATTGCCTCAATGATTAATCCTCCTAAACAAAAAAAGGATTTCACCAACTTTTGGTGATAGAGGAATCAACTATAATAATTAGACATGCATTTCCAACCAACTCCTCAATATCTGTCACTAAGTTGGATAGCCTCCAAATATAATAATTTGGCAACGCGATTTTCTCAATGTGAAAATTTTCACATTTTGAGACATTTCAACTCCACAATTGATAATCCCTCTAATACAACATCTGCCATGAATTAGTTGTTATCCTTGAAATCTAAGTTTGGACACATAAGTAATATGAACAAGTGGAAATCATATCCAAAGTTGGATATTAGCATATTAAAGGATCTTTATTTCTTATTCATTCCAATTAAATCGATGGAGGAAAAGGTATTATTCCATGGAAGGATGAGACATCAACTCTTATGTGGTATTAGAATTTGATATGTCTAAAGATTGTTTGAAGCTCCCATTTATTTAGTTTGCTTTTCATTGAGCCCACATATTATTTGGAACAATAGGCCTCAAACAAGTTCATAGGTAATAGGGTCAAATATTTGGTATCCTGAGTAATGTGCAAGGAAACATAATTGTCTTGGTGTGACAATTCTAGGCACAACAATTAATTGTGAAGGTTATCATGAGAACATGTCATACCCACATGATCATTCAAACTTAAGTACCATTTGTGATATCTCAAAGCTATTCAAAGGCATCCAAAGGTGTTAGAGGCATAAAGAAGAGGCTTTGGATTTCCTTTTATTTTTTATACCAAAAAGTGGGAAGGTTGGAGGAAGGACTAGGAGAGAAACAATCCATTAGAATCCCAGTAATGAAAAATAAATAAATACAATGAAATTTTAGATAATCTCAGTTAAATATAAATAGAGGAAAAATAAAATTATTGCCAAAAAATAACGCTTAAAAGATCGAAGAGATATTAGATAGAATGGAATGTTGTAGCCCATAATTAAGAAGATAGAGCTAGAGGAAAAACATGTCAATGAGTGTCTCACCATTCCATTTTACTTGATTCATGTAGAATGGTTATCCTAATGGATGGGGATAGTAAAAAGTAGCAGCTATGAAACAATCCTTCATCATCGAGTTAAACAAGTCTAGTAATAATTTAGAAGCCCATGATGGGCTTGATCATCATTAGGTTTTTAGTTATCATAATTTTTTGGAAGGTTGTTATTTTTCTATGACGGTTCATATGGTTATATACATGCTAGACAAATAGTGGTAGATCAAGAATCTATAATCTAACATCTAATGTAGATTGTAGTATTTATTTTTTGAGAATCTATTTAACAAATTCACCCCTAGATCTATTATAAATTTCTATTATGTTATTGGACAATTTGACCACAACATTATTTTCATATAAATATATATCCGTTCCTATTTTGCATGTGCTTGTGTGCGCGTCACATGCCCTATATGTAAATTTATTTAATAATTACAATTTTTGTTAAAACCAAAACAATAACTCTTTATTAATAAAAAAGTGTTCTGAATGCAGTAGTTATATCTAAAGAGGGGAAATTAATTGGCTCACAATCATGTTTATCTATGGAATTCCCATTGGATCAAAATCTTGACTTCCTTTATGTAAAAATAACTATGCCTATATGTGTATGTATGCTAAAAGACTTGCAAAATTTGGAAATGTATACAACTCGTGCCAACTATTAGGAGGGAAAACATCTCAAGGATAAGATCCCCTAGAACCTGGGGATATTGGAATAGGCATATATTTTTTTATATTACTAATGGTATTGTTAGAGGAAAAGTTTCCAAAGACTGCTTGTTGAGTGAAAATGAAACTCTTCAATCTACTAGCGAAGTCTAGATAGTTTCTCCTCTATTCTACAGACTCATAACCTGATGATCGAAAAGCAACTCCATAGAAGTGGTCATGTTGGAAACTAGTAGTTTTTTTCTAAGTTAAAAAGAAAGGATTTCTTCCTAAAGTTGAGAAATACCCTCCATAATTCACTTATATTATAATGAACCCCCTAAAATACACTAATTTGTTTTTCTTCTTGTCGTCCAAACTTCAATACTCATTTAATACATCAAAGGTTTAAGATTAAACTTTTTTGTTACTAGCTTATTTTTTGACATTGTCTCTTATTGTAATAGTTATCTTATACCTTGATCTATAAGTCTTATGAAAAGGATATAACCTCTTATATAAAGTTTGATTCAAAACTTGTGTTTCCCATCTGTTATAGTACTATACCTTGAGGCTCATTCATTACCTTTTATTAACCAAAATAGGGTTTTTGACTCATCTTAGTTCATCATAATGAGAATGTGTATACAAGGTATACAAAACAGGGTCTCACCCCTCTATTAATTTACCTTCATATATACAAGTAAGTCTTTACTTATTACGCCCACAATCCTTTTCCTTTCTTATTAGAGATGTGTTATATCCCATGCTTCAATAATGAAAATGTGGGGTGTAGACTATTATCACGTTGTGGTGTTTTGATCCATGAGTTGTCCACTTCAACCCTTATGATATTATGTATTACCACTATACAACAAGAAACTTTTGATCACATTTCATGTTTTTGTTTTATTATATGTTATGGACAACACTTAACTAACATGTGGACCAAATCTAAACTTTTGATCACATTTCATGTTTTTGTTTTATTATATGTTATGGACAACACTTAACTAACATGTGGACCAAATCTAATTATGTGGAGACGTATAATTGGTCAAGAGTTTAGTTACCAACATGACTTCACATGGAAATGATTGGAATCCCAATTGACAATTGTGACTTAATTATCTAGATCCAAAGATGATTATTGCTAGGGTTTGGATTTTGGCTTTATCGAGCTTCTCTTCGTTGGTTCAATCATTAGTGTTCCGACCGGTACAACAAATTTCATTCCATTTCTATATACTTTGCTAGACTCTAAGTTAGTGTTAATTCCTTCACTCTTCGAGACTTAAGCTTCTCTTCTACGATGGAACTACGTTGTGAGTAATCATAAGTGTTTTATGTAGGTTACATAAGTTGTAGATTGTAAAATCATTATTAGGGTTTTGTAATTTTCTTCTGTTGTTACTTAGATTATTAAACTAAACCCTCAATTCGTTTTTTATTGAAATTTAAAAGGTGAAATGAGGAGAATGTCGAGAAGCTCCGCAAAGACTATTGTTGATGGATAGTAACTCTTCATTACTTATTTTTGTAGCTCTCACTAATATTCATTGAATATAAAACGTTTTTTCCTGTTCGTCCATCAGGTAAAATTTTGTTTATACATTTCTTGTTTCTTCACATATATAATTCTCTTTAATAAGTTAATTAAAATAGGTTTTGTTTTTAATTTTCATTCTCTTCTATGTACAGGTTTTTCGTGAAGCAATACTATAATTTTCGACCTTTTCTTGGTGGAATGTTAACTTTGGCAGAGGTGCACATCTTCATAGAGGTTCGTTCTTATCCACTAGATATTTCTTTATCCTCCTTTTGAAAAGGTTATTACTACATTGCCCATTTTTTTTTTATTGTTACTTCCTTTCGAATTACTAGCTTGGATTAAACATTAAAAGCCTTAAACTGAATTGTTATGGTTAATATTTATCTTGGTTGAAACCCTTGGCACAATTATTTTTTTTCCCGGCTAATCATGGTCAGGTCATGTTGTGGCAACACTTTCTTGTCTATAGTTTCATTTAGTTATTCAAAGTGATAATTCCCACCTAGATATGTCTAATTTATATACATGTTATAATTCGTCTTATGTTGTCCAGTTACTTTTAATTTTTTTCATTTAACAAATTGGGGTTTCAACTTTAAAATCCCTAACTTCCATAAATGAAAAATTGGGGTTTCAACTCTAAAATCCCTAACTTCCATTACTTGTTTAGCCACTAGTGAAATTTGGCATAATTTTTTTTGTTTGCGGAAACATATATAAATATTGTATTGTGTTTTCTCCTCACAAAGAAATTATTATTAATCTTAGGGTTATAAACTTTTTCTTTAATTCTTTATATTAACATTTTATTTGCAACAATTCTGATTAAGATTTATATTTGTTGTAGGGGAAATCGACATGGAAACTTCGATCATATATTTTCCTTAAGATAACTTGGTCAACATATATATAGATCTTACTTATTTATTTATGATTATTTCCCTTTTTATCCATATTTACTTATAATTTGTTTTTTTTTGAAAAATTATCAGTTTTAATCCGACACTGGAAAGTTCTGAAAGATTTTCCTTTGAGTGTGTCACAAAGCTTTTCCAGTTCTTAAAGATTTTTTTGGCTCCTCCCTGTAGGCCAAATGCTACTAAACTCATAGTCACTTCTTGTGTGTAATGGACTTCTTTCGTTAAGAGTAGAGACACCAAGATTCTGATTTTTGTTTTAGTTACTATGATTTTTATGATAAACATTACCCTAAAAGGGTGTTTACAGTTTAAAGTCTTAAGCGTCTTTTTTATAAATTAATTTCTTAAGACCCTGGCTAGAAATATTTGGTCAGTGGTAACATTTTATCATACAAGTCCATGAAGCTGAGGCAAATGGTGAAAGCACTTGACTTTCAGCAGATCCACCCAGGATCAAACCTCAGTGGAGACATATGCCTGTTGTGTCTTGGTTAGAAGAGTAGGCGACCCCATAGCGGACGTCTCGGCTCTTGTTGAGGCATAAGATAATTGCTATTGTGTGCGGCTTGCAGGCTGTTGCACCTAGCCTAGGTTTATAGTGGCAGCCAGTTGGATTTGAACCCGGGCCTTGCTCAGGAAACTCTCACCAGTTACCGATTGTCCTAGATCTAAAAAAAAAAAAAACATTTTATCATACATGTTATTTTCAACCATTTTAAATATTAAACTTTGTTATTTTTGCAATTATATGGATTGGAGGTTTAATATATATAATTGAAGGTTTTTTTTTCATTATATAGACTAAGGTTATAAACCTACAATCCATATATATATGTATGGAAATGTTTTTTTACATTGTATAGACTAAGGTTATAATATGCACATAGATAACTCTAAATTTTTCTAACTCTCTTTGAAGTATTAAGCCAATTAAGCTTTAATAGTATATTCATTTGAATTAGTAATTACAGACTTATATTTTCTTCCATATATTTTATGGAAGGAAAATAACGCCACCAATATATCTTTATGCAAATATCTTTTTTCAACTAAATGATTCTATGTTCATTTTCTCACATCAATAAACATAAAATAATCCAGTTCTTGTTTTATTTTGTTCAACACAGAAAACATATATGTATCTTATAATCACACAATAAAATTTCCTACAATAAAAGATTCTTTCTATTCAACCATCTAAGTGCATGTTTGCATAGTTCTGTTCACATTATTCAAATAAATGTATCTCTACTTTCTTTCATTTTCTTATGTAAAACATTCAGAATACTTGCATATACTACAATAACAATCTACTACATCCAATTACATTTAGTATAAAATTAACAATGAAATGTTTAGAGTACCAAATTGACAAATAATTTCTCTGGAAAATAATGTTGGAGCTACCAGGATCCACCCAACCTTGATTATTTCTCCGGAAAGCTTCCCCTCGAGCTTCAAAATGGTCTGCAAGTCAAATCCTTCTATGTTCTATTTTTATTCTGTTCCTGTACTTCTCACCCAAGTTCTGCACTACATGAGTTTATCTACCAGTATAGGAAAATAAATATACACATTTCCCAATTCATTTGGTAGTTAGTAACTACCTACTCCTTATCCACCACGTGCTAGGTAGTTAATTGCCTCATTAATGAGCCCCACTCTCCCCAATCTCCTAAGACAATGTCCTGTATTACAAGGAGAGTTGTTGATAAATAAATTTACGTACTTTAATAATATAATCCTCATATTATATGCCTAGGTCTTATAGCATCAAGCATAATTAAATTCAATCATTAAATTTCAACTTGTAGTTTCTCTTCAGCCAATTGAAACTCCAAAATTAGTTTCCGAATTTTCTATTAAAAAATTAACAAAACAAATTTACATAAGATAATTATCAGTGACATAATACTTATAAATTGGTCCCAATTAAGTCTTAAAATCATAACAACAAAAACACTTGAAATATACATTTTTTACAAATAAACACTAAGTTAGGGGATGTCACATATACTCCTAATTGGGTTGATTTGGCATTGTTATGGATCTCCACTTATCCCAACTACACAAACTACTTAGGTCACACAAAATAATAAGAATTAACTAAATTATTGGGCTAGAGGCTGTTGAGAGGCCCCCGAAACAATTTGAATGGATTTGGTGTTCTTGGAGTAGATCAAGGCTAGCTTGAACTTGCTAATGCTAATCATCACAAAATATCTTAAAAACAATTGTTTAGAACAAGTGAACTGCACCAACCTTTGCTTATTGTTTTCTATTTTAAGGGATAGCCACTTTAAGGTTTGTAATAACTGATAATGATAATTGGGATCAAACAGAACTTGCACTTCTCCATGAGTTAGCATATACCACCATGAAGAAAGAGAATATATCATGACAAATAGAACTATGTTTCTTTCAATAGTTTGTAGACTTTCAATGTCCATCGTTGCTCAAATTCACTAAAACAAGCAACTATGAAATCAAATACCCCACTTCCCTTATTCTAGAGAGTTATCTCACTTTCATGAAACGATGCAAAATGAAACCATCAAGAGAGACGTTGGTTCTTATGCCAATAGTTCCCTATAAACCCCTACCCATACAAAGAGTTATTGATATAGTATTTTAAAGCACCCTGAATTTCCATTAAATTCAATCAGACAAGCCTTACGTATTGCAATGCAAACCACGAAAATTATATTTCCAAATTTAATAGAAGGATAAAGAAGTGTGTTCAAATAGGTGAGATTGAAAGGACACCTCTTATTGAGCCATCTAGACTTCCAATTTCCTTTTTGGTAACTGTATACTAAAAAAATTCTATTAACCCTCTTAAATTTATGAAATGCACATTGAGCCTGAGTGACATCCTTATCATAAATCCAATACCTCTGCCTCATTTGAGCCTTCAATTGTGCACAATCATAACACTAGAACAATGTCGCCCATTCAACTTTGAACTACACAAACAATGTACGAAACAATACACCAAAGTGCATGGTAGGGATGAGATTTTCTTCCCAGTACATAGACCATTTAAGAAAAGGACATGTTGACCTTTGTTTACACAAGAGAATTGATGCCTTCCATGAAAATCCCATCATAACAAATTGATAAGATTGGTTTCATCCTTTAGGAATGAGGATTTCATATCGTTAGCACTCTTCTACATATTATGACATATTATGGTGTTGCATAAGCCAACCTCCTACGTACCTCCTTATAACCTTTCTTATATGTCTCCTATTCCACTTTGGTGCCACTTGACATCCATATTTGAAATCACGCTTTAGTTTAATCTTGTTTTCCACAAGATTATAAGATAGGACAAAATATTTATTATAATTGATTTTAAATTTTCTAAGGCTATTGAAGTGCCTATATTGACCAATGAGTCTACAAATTAATTGTGTTATCTCAAAACAAGATGCATCTCATATGACTTAAACTTCTTTAATGTCCTTTAACTTTTCTTTAAAATAATGTTCAAGTGCATATATTTTAGAAGTATCTTTCTGATCATGCTTTGCATAATGATTATAAAGTCTCCAATAATTGATATCTTCGTTAAGCACTACAAAAAAGACATAACCCTCGATGTGAATGTTAAATTGTGATCATACACCCCAAAAATATTAATTTTCATTGGAGAATAGAATAACCCTCCCCGCTCATATCATCCTTTTAATATTTATAAAATTTTAAAATAAGTAATGTTATTCAATATTTTTCAATATTTTGTTTTACTTCAAACCAAACTACTTTTTAAAGTAAAAGTTCTCATTACAAATATGTATTCATGACTTGTCCATAACTCACGTTGTGATCGTGTCACATTTAACATGCTTTTGACTTACATGATTATCCATAGTCTAGTTAACATGTGGCACTTTTAAGTTTCCTTTTGAATTAATTAACTTGCACATGTTGGTATGTTATGCGTACATATCTTATTTTGTGTTTATTTTATTTTTAATTAGTAATATATAGAGGTGACACGTTGCATTTTTATTCAATAATTGAATGTGTGATGTTATAATTACTAATTATGAGGTTGTTTGATTAAGTTTTTTTAAAAGTTGGATTTTTTAATTGGCTTACACATTAATTTATGTACTCGCACTTGTCTAATATAGTTGCTTTATCTTAACTAATTATTAGTGTTCCATTTCCCTATAGTTGGGTAAATGATATATGTATTATCAATTATTGACATTACTCACTTTCATGAGTTATTTTTTGCGTGGGGTAGTCAATATTGTTTATATGATGATTTTTTAGTATTATGAAAAATAAATAATGATAGTACATTTTAGTTGTTTATTGTAGTTTGGTGCTTAGTGTGACTTTTAATATGGTAATTCATATTCTTCGTTGTAACAATGTTTTCTTTATTGCGATTTGAATCTTTTAATTGATATAATTGTTTTTATTGTTTTTTTAATGTATTTATAAATATTTTTTTTGTGAATAAAATGTTTATTTAGTTCCTTCAGTGGGGTGTGTGTGGAGGGGCTGTTTTATTTGGGATTCATGGTATGAGTGATTTGATGGGAATTGAAGAGGAAGAGTGACCATGGAAAATGTGTTGCGTGTGTGGCAGAGGTAAGGTGGGGCGAGAGGATGTGGGAGTGAGTAGGGTGGGCGACAACACATGCCAAACATTTATCAGCTAGGTGGTGGGGTTATTAGCTTATTGGCTGCATTCATTTTGCTTGTGAAGTGTGGAGGAACTGGGCGTTGAGTTTTAGGGTTCAAGCTCTTTTCTTGCAGTAAAGGTGGACAAAAGCTTCTAGTTGCGGGCAAACCCTGGAGCAAGCTTCCAGGCGAAGTTGATAGGGTATGTTTGCTCTCTTTCCCCTACCTTTAGCCAGGAACACGTTGAAATTATGAATGTTGCATACATGATCACTGTTACCTCCTGTAATCAGTTGGTTGTGATAATTGATGTAATTCATCTGTTAGATGGAAATTTGACTACTTCAATAGTTTCTAAATCAATTTCGGTTATATATGGCATATTATTTCTTCAAATGGGAATGTTGGGGGTAAGATGGATTACTGGTTTTATGGGAAAGCTACCCGTCATGCTCGACATATATGGTTTATCTTTATGGGTGAATTGGTCTCCATATAGGATATGTAGGGTGTTGGTTATGGCTCAATGGTATTTTCAATTTTGAACTGGTTTTTGGTCTGATGAGCAGGCATGTAACTCCTTCCACGAAAGGAAATCGACCCATCACGGGCAGTCTTGCCTCAACGTGATGATAGAGCTTGATACTCTCATGGAAGGAGAAGCATACGGGCAAGTGGATGCCCGATTATACTGTGTTTTTTTCCGATTTAAACCTAATTCTACATGTTATATTATTCTATTATGTGTCAATGCATCAAGTGGTAACAGATCGAGAAGTCAGCCTGTCTACAAGTCGTGGGCTTCTAGTCAAGCGGTGTGGCTCAACGACTGCTCTGTGGTTCAAAGGGGCTCATGGAATATGGCTCGAACAACTGCAGTGAAGAAAGAAAAGGATACAGGGGGAGTAGACGCAACCATAAAGTGACTCCTTGGGAGGGAAGATGAAGCTCATCCTCGCAGACGCACACAAGGGTAGGCCGGAAATCACAAATACAACATATCAATGTTGCGGCCCATGCTTATGTGACATGCACTCCTTCCAAAGTGCGGAAAATGATATTTGGCTGGGAGGCAGACCTTAACTAGCACACATATCAAGATATCAAGGAGGAGGACTAGAGGTTGCTAGTACCGGACCTCGGAAACACCCGCGGTAGACTTTTTTTGTATAAACAAACTTTTCATATGTACTCGATGATGATGAACATAATGGTTAGAGCAATTTTGAATTCAGTTGATCATATTAGGGGAATTTTGAGGTCTAAAATGGGCATCCTAAGAAAAATGTATAACCAAAATAAACTTTATAAGAACCAATAGGATTCAAGATGATGATGTCAACCATGGGGGATGTTTCACCATTTTTGGAATAAAAAAAGTAAAAAGATTAAAAAATAATAAAATAATAAAACTGTTTTTTCAACTCGTATTTTCAACTTATCTCCCTAAGGTTTTACTCAAAGTTCAAGTGGGAGTACTTGCTGGATGCAAATTTTAATTCCTCATCCAAGGAGTACCCATGTTGCATACTTTTGATGGACCATGCTACACGAAAAATTAGAAATACATGAAAAAATGTGGTTTCAATGTATTTCTCATTTTTCGTGTATAAGGGTCCATCAAAAGCATGGAACATGGGTACTGCTTGGATGAGGAATCAAATTATTCATCCAACAAGTGTTTATGTTCGAAATTTGAGTAAATACGTAGGGAGATAAGTTGAAAATACGAGTTGAAAAATTAGTTTTTTAATTTTTCCCTCTAAAATTTGATGAAGTAATCTAATCTTATTTTATTATTTCCACTATTATTCTTTAATTTCTTTAGGAGGCCCAATTGAGACCTCAAAATTCCCCTAATTTCATCAAAACTGGTTCGGGACTCTAGGAAATCTAGAAGTATTTCCAACTTGTCCAGTTTCAAATTCAGCAATAGAATGTATGCCTGGGTCGCATTGAAAGGCACATCAGGTGCCCACCTTAGTCGAAGATCCCAAGATCCAGTGCTAAGGACCTGACTCTAGTGGATTCCTCGGAGGACTAGTTTCGATGTTTTTCTTTGTTTTGGTAAATTTTGATAATGTATATGTCGCTAAGTAAACTATTGTTAATAGGTTAAGAGTAAACTGGGTTTCAAATATTCAAGCCTATAAGGATAAGTTTGATAGACTTAAAAACTTTAGATTTTGGATGGAATATAACACTTTTTGATGGCCAACAAATTTGGTTTCCCAGTTAAACAGATTGAGTCCACAAAATGTTTATTCTGAATGTAACCTGTTTTATATGAATGAATGAATGAAAAATCTTACTAAACTTTAAAAAAATTTCTTATTTAGTACCTAAGTGATGAGAAACGATTTAATACCCCACTGTAAATAGTGCATTAACATTTCTTATATGAAATGATAGTGGGTGCTAAAAACAATGTTGTTTTTTTACCAACCCAACTCATGTCTTGTCATTTACAAATGTTTTTTAACTTTCATAAAGAGGCACCCTTTTAATGCTACATGATGCAATGGTGAAAAAATATACACAAATTGGACTTTCCAGATTTACCTAACAAGTTAGTGGATTTCCCTATCTTTGTATACTAAGAAGGTTCAATTAATCAATTATCATGATTATTAGATTGGGTGATAATGATAACTAGGTTCAATTAATCAATTATCATGATTATTAGATTGGGTGATAATGATAACTTCTATGAGGTATTGCTTTTGGTAAAGTTGTAGATGTTTTTGGGTTTTATTTGTTTATTTTGTGATTGTAAGTTTATATATTTATTAATAAGAGATAGAGGTGACACAACACATTAATATTTATCTTACACATCTATCTAAACACTTATCTATATGAAATTGTTTGAACTATACACATTAGTGATTTATTTTATGATGTTATGGCTAATTAAGAGGTTGTATGATTAAATTATTTTTCTGATTTGTTGCCATAAAAATTAGATCTTATATTGACTTAAACATATTCATTTATATCATTAGGATTGATTACTAAAATTATTTTATTTTACATAATTATTATATTGACTTAAACATATTCATTTATGTGATTAGGATTGATTAATAGAATTATTTTATTTTACATAATTATTGGTGTTCCTTGTTGGTCAATTGTTATTTTCATTCTAGTTGTGTAAACATGTACATAATATCAAAAGGATTTTATTGATGTTACTAATTTTCATGGATTATCATTTCATCATTTTTATGTGGGGCAGTAGAATTTTGTTTATATGATGTACTTTCTAGTATTATGATAGAAAATAAATAATGATGTTACAATTTAGTTGTTCATTGTAGTTTGGTGCTTGGTATGACTTTTTGTTGTAATTATTTGTTTGATTGTATCAATTTTTTTATTGTGAACTTTTTTTTTAAAGACATAATTGTCATTTTTTTCTCATATATTTATAAATATTTTCCTTATTGTTGGATCCTTCATTTTTGTGAACAACTATAGTAGAATATAGTTGTGAAAACTGAATAACATAAGTCGGAAAAACAAATGGTTAAGTTTGGCCAGAAAATATTAGTGGAAAAGAAAGAAAGGCAAGGGGAGGACCAAACAGTTATGTTGGAGCTTTTCAAATCCACAAAAGAAGGACCTGGCTACTAAAGTTGAAGATATCAATTGTATGTCAACCAATCTGGTATAAATCTCATCAAGATGGTTAGAGTTGACTACATCAAGTGAGTGCGGACAAGTCCCTGAAGTCTAAAATTATATATATGCATGAAAGGAAAGGTGCGCAGAGAGAGAGATAAAAAGAAGGCCATCATGCCACCAGAATTAGGACATGTATTCCACAGATGTATTTCATTGTAAATTTTTTTATATTCCTGAGTCTGTAATGAGATTCCTAGGAAAAGTTCTGAACAAATATCTTTGAGCTAATCTAGATTTGTATAGGTAATGTTTAGTCAGCTTGAATATTTAAGAATAGATTGTTGTTGGGAATTATATTTGTGCTTTATGTCTGAATGCGATTGTAACTATGTGCCTACTTTAAAAAATTTAAGATTTTATGTTAAATTCTATGTGATTTATTTATTTACTTCTTTCATGAGGATCGTTTAGTAGATATGTGAGTGCTAATCAGCTTAATGTATATTTTAATTGAGGAAATGAATTTCATCACCTCCTAAATCCCAAACATCACTTATAAATCTCAACATGCCTCAGGTGAGACCTTCTTCCCCTGTGGAATATTGAAAATTTCATTACCATGCTAGAATACAATGACCCCTTTGTTAACACCATGTAGTTGAACCCTGGGTCTCTACATTAAAAAAAATCAGCAACAAATGGTTTCATTTCTGAGACCCAAAAATTAATTTTGGTTTTTAGATAATGGTGACTAGGATCATCAAGAGTAGTATTCAAGAATGGTGGAGGAGAAGCTTGATTCATTTTTTCATCAACAGGCTAGATTAAGACAAAAAAACCAAGACTGGGTCCAGGACGAGATTCTCTTTGCGAAGTTGGCTTGTGATCAATATGAATTATTTTGGTACTGATTCCATAAGGAGTTGTATCATTGGTTGAGAAAAATGCAACACACCTTGGGAACTGAAAGTGCTGGGAAAATATTTAAGACTTATACCAAAACCGACCTAGCTTCTTTACATCGACTGAATCATGAACTTACAAGGGTTGTTGACTTTTGGGTTCAACCGACATTGGAAGGATATATTATTGAGTTTGTTGCAGAGAATCACCAATAATTTTCTAAAGTTGAAGCAGTGTTAAAGTATGGGTTAAGAGGAAGGTTGTTAAAAGAATTTCCTTTGTAGATTAAATTTTTCATGGTGGAAGAAAGGCAATCATCGTTTCAACAATACAATATGGCAACATCAAATCCTTGTATTGAGGGTAGTGTTTTTGGGGATATGTTGACCGGTTGTGGAAGTTAAAACAAATTTGCAATGGAAAGGGAGGAGTTGTGGAGGGCACAAGACTTTAGAGAAATTAGGAGGGTGTGGATATCTGAAGAATGGAGGGAATGCAAGTTACATGAGATTAACACAAGGTGAAGGGATTTGCAATAGATAGGTGAAGTGTTGAGCAATACAAGGTTGAAGAGAGGAGAGATAATAAATCCAGAGTTGTAGAGTGAGATAGTAGTATAAGGATCGAACTCTAGCGCAAGAGGAGGATCTAGCGGAGGAGATTAGATTAGGAATGATGAGGCCCACCAGGAATTATATGGATTCCAGATGCTACAAACGCGCCAGGACTGAATATTGTGATGATTGATCTGAATACTCCTATAGATGAGGAATTGCATTTTGTTATGAGGATATTATTTCATGAGGATGATTCCTCCCCCAAAATTAGAATTCTGAAAGGTAGCGTCATGGTTAGATCTCTCCTTTCCCTTCCCTTTGTACCCTATCAAAACCCTATAGCTTTCATTTCCAAGTTAGCTAAGACTCTAAAGTTGCATAGAGTTCTTAAGGTGTATGCAAATAGCAGTTATGGTAGTAGTAGTCCATTGCATCTCATAAACTATCTGCAACTTGGTTCAAGAGTATTTATCTTAGTTCCTCCTAGTCATACTTCAATGGTTGGGAGTGTAGCTGGATCATTTCCTCGATATCCTAAATTTTCAAGACGAGGAGATGAGGACACAAAGAAACATTGGTACTTATGTGAAGCTATATGGAGATCTAAATAGACTCCAAATGACTCTAAACTAACTAAATTTCAGACCATGTTGAGAAATAGAACTCTTCGATGGTTCATTAAATAGTCGCCAACAATTCAAAATCTAACCTTGGATATAGGTAGAAAATAATTCATTAAGGAGTTCGAATTGCATTAATACAAGCAGCAGGACTTGGCCAAGCTATGGGACATTAAGGAATGAGAAGGAGAAATTGCATGGGAGTGTATGCGGCGATTCAAATATGTTGTTGGGAAGATGACTTATCCAATTCATCCAGATCACCAAAAATACTGGTTCATCAAAGTATTATTGTCACTAACTAGAATCCATTTAATGAAACAACAAATTGATAATATAAATGTTGCATTGGAGCAAGCCATGAAGATAGAGGCAATGACGGGGTATCCTCATGATTTTAGAGCAAGTTTTTCTTCTAGTGATCCCGCTATAATTTTTCTACAACACCAAATTGTTGATTTAACTGAAAGGCTCAAGGATGTGAATGTTTCTGCAAGTTTGGTGTACAATCTGTCACACTAAGGGGAATCATGCTACAAAAATGTAGAAGGTAATGAGGTTCAGGACCCTCTAATGTACAACTAGGAACTCCTCCATTGCATGCAAGACCTTCTTGAGGGGTTGCACAAGTATCAACATGTGTTACTTTTCAAGAACATACTCAAAACCACACATTTCCTAATCAATAAGGTATGCCTACTAACAAGTATTGTGAAATATGTCATACTTATGCCCATTCTCCT
Source organism: Pinus albicaulis (assembly GCA_034641835.2). Lineage (NCBI taxonomy): Eukaryota > Viridiplantae > Streptophyta > Pinopsida > Pinales > Pinaceae > Pinus > Pinus albicaulis. Next base: position 448,723,616 of record CM076582.1, on the reverse strand, counting down.
TGAATTTTTCCTATGTTACAAAAATATTCAAATGTCCATAGTAATATGTTCTATGGTTTTTGTGGGTCTCCCACTCAATATACATACTAGTACAGAGCCTTGGACACTATGGATGATCGATTAGACTATACTACATTTCAAGTAAGTGAGTCCCCTCGAGGAAGAGGAGGTGGAGGATATATTGGAGGGAGGATTGGAGGAAGAGGTCGAGTTTTATATTATAAATATGAACAAGAAGGCCTTGTTGCTCATGATTTTCCATTTCCAAGGAGGCCTTGCTGTTCTCATTGTCGAGTGAATGCTCATGTAACTGAAGATTGTTCAGATTTAATCGCTCGATGGAAATAACATAGTAGGAAAAGAGGAGCTAAATTGACCAATGTGGAGAAAATAGAGCCAAAATTAATTTAAAGGTCTAATATTAATATCATTACAAGAGGAGGTAAGCTTACTGGAGCTGATAAAGAGGCGCCTGAACAAATTGTTGTCACAAAAGCCACATCCCCAAGGAAACTGCATGATCCTCTTAAGAAAAAGGAATACTACAAGGATGTTGCTAATATATTTAAACAATTAATCTGTTCTTGCAGTCCTTAGACCACCAAGAAGGAGAAAATACAAACAAATGATTCTCAATTATTTCAAGGAAAATAATAGCCTGTTATGGAATGGTTCAAACAGTTCATGGATATTATGAGTGATGAGAAATTACCTAGACAATTGCGAAAGAAGATGAAAAGTGTTGTGAAGGATGAGGATATTTCATAGCATCACATTTCCACAAAATTTCTAGAATGACATAGAAGACGAGTTTGCCACAACAAGCACAAAAATGGAAGGTAATTCTACATCGAAGCTCAGATTGTGGGATACCGAATTAAAGATACTATGTTGGATTTGGGTTTCGATGTGGATATTTTGTTGTGAAAGACTTGGGAAACATTGAGAAGACCCAATTTGGTATTATCTCCTATCCAGTTTCACATGGTCAACCAATATTGCATTCTCCCTTTTGATCATTTGGAGGATGTCGAAGTAGACAACACTTGAGTAAATACCTATGTCAAATTTGAATTCATCAATATTATTGGGGGCAAGGATCCTTTTAGGAGTCGACTGAGCATTTTAGAACTATGTCATCATTGATCTCAAGTAAGAAATCAGGAATTTTGATGTTGATGGAGTCTGGGTTATTAAACCTTTGGATCCTTACTAAGGTCCTCGATTCACAGATCCTTTTGATGATGTTGAAGAAACTAATGTTTTGGATTAGCTCTAATAGATAACTACAAGGAAGAGGGAGAATTATATTAATCCTATAGTAGATCATTCTCTCAGTTAGAGGAGTGTTCGACATACTGAAGTTGGTTCATAGGCTGTGTTGGAAGAATGGTATGAAGGAGACCATAAGATTTATTTTAGGAGATGCGTAATCATTCATTGTACTAGACGGATGGGTATAGAGGTAAGGTAATGGTATTAGTTATATAGATGATTTTATCAAATAAATTGAATTGAATATTGAGGAAATTCATAGGCTTCCTTTAATGGATGACTCCTTACAATCTACTCACCCCTGATGGTGGGTAGCTCACTGCAACCAATTGAAAACTTGCTACTTAGTTAGATCTTACATGTTATGTCGATCCCTTAAACCCGAGGAGGTAATGAATGCAATTCCTATTTACAAAGGCCATAGTAGTCCACATAAGCATGCTTAACGCTATAGTGCAATTTGGAAGGAGGCTAGATTTCCTGTTGAACTATGGGTACATAAGTTTATCCATACTTTGGGAACACTTCCTCAAGCTTGGTTATTGAAGGAATAAATGAAGAGGTAGAAAACATAACATGATGCATTGGTGTCTCAATTCTACAATGATTTTAATTTTTTAGATGAGAATGAACAAATTGCTAAAGCTATAAAAGTAATTAAGGGGGTATTTTTCCCTACTAGGAAACTGATTGCTAAGTCATCAGGAACTCATAGGTACCTCTCCTAGCCATGACAAGAATTTTTTCAAACATGTCACAAACATTACATCTATAGGTGTAAACATCATATTTAAACATAGGGGTCTCATACTATCTAAGAATCACTAAGAAGAATTTCTCCCTTACATCATAAGCTGCAATACAAACTATTTGACCATAGATACATTGTGCATTAATTTACAAGTAAAAATATAAATAGAGCCATACATCATCACTGATAAAATACATGCTTATAACCATCATAATAACAACATAAATACCATGGATACAATAGAAATATAATCCACATAATACCCAACACATTTTCATACCAAATACCAAAGGAATAATCTTTTCATTACTGAATGTAAAAACCAACCAGAGATGGGACTTCCACATTCCACCCAACCATATATTTGTTGAGCCAAGTCTCTCTTCTTCCAATCACCCCCACGCCATATTCCTAGCATGAATTTGGGACTCATAACCAACTGAAAAATAAACCAGGGCATCCCGAGGCTAAACCACTTCACCCTCATCAATCATACACCAGGCTTTACAGTGATCTACACCCAATCACTAGGTCAACACAAGCATGGATATCACCAGTTTCTCTCCACCTAAAACGTGAGGAATTTTCCTGTCTCCTAGTCTCTCATGCTTTACCACAACCCAAAGTCTAAATCAGGGGTCACTAGGCCCTAAACCGAGACATAATCTCCAAGCTTTACCATATATCCCAAACCCAAGATTTCTAGGCCTGATGGAGAGAAAACCACCTCTAGGCTTTACGGTATATCCAACCATTCACCGGTCGAGGATTCCTAGGCATACCGAGGCAACACACAATCTAGATTTACCATAACTCACAATTTGGTTCAAGGGTTACTGGGCCATGTGTTATATCAATTCGAATACCCACACCACTCAAGTTTGAATCCATTCGATAAGCTAGCTAAACCAAAACATGAGAACTCCACAAAGCCATGGCTATCCATAAATGGCAAGGCTAAGTAGAAAACACTGTCACGCCTGGAAAAACCCATGCCAAGATAGAAATTAACCACATGAAATACCATGCATGTTAGATCTAGCAAGGAAAATACACATGAAAATTGATACCAACCAAGAATCCTACTTTAGTTGCTTGGTTCCTGCTGCTCCTTTCTTTTATCCTCCTTTTTCCTGCTTTCTTGCCTTTCATGCTCCAATTCCAAAGTGCTCCAAAAAATCTAAGTTTCCAAGAGTGAGAGAGAGAGAGAAAATAATGAGAGAGCTTCAAACAAGTGTGCCAACAAAAGGTTACCAACTGGTCCTCAAAAACATTTTATTAACGAAGCCTCTATTTTATTCATTTTCCATTATTTTTGTTCATTTTCCTCCTCACATGCAACTTGTGACCTTTCACCTTCCTTTTCTCCTATTTTCCATTATTTTCATAAATAAATGCCAATTAATGCCTCATGCAATTCCAAATCCTTTTCTATTGTGTTTTCCAATTTCATTTAGCCATAATAACAGAAATGAACACATGCTAGGATGTTTTTCCCACCTTTCAGCTTCAAATACGTGTTCCATCAATCGTGGTGTTATATATTTTTTACATGGATTTTTACCAGGGATGTTACAGAACCCTACCCCTTGGGGGAACACCATCCTCGGTGTTCAATGGCACCTACAAACCAAAAAACCACTAAAAATAGAACATACAACCTATGGAGCTTATAACACAACTCGTTGCGGTATTTACAATGAATAACTTGCTCAAAAGAAAAAAATCACCATGAAAAGCATACCATGTACTGGAGCTTTATAACATAATTCATTACAGTATTTACAATAGTATACACATATACACATTTTATCAACCAAAAAATAAAAGGATATAATGCCCATATCATAAACAAGAGAATCTAGAGGCTCACACCTCCACCCTTAGAGTAGTAGCAAGATTTTCTTCCTTCCTATAAAGTCCATAATCCATTGTCATAGTCAAATTCTGAATCCAATGTCCAGCATAACAATCCTGTGCTATTGTACCCTCAGTGAACAATTACTAGCTAATTGTTCCAGGGCACACTCCCAATATGCATATGATTCCATCTGGCAATGCTAATGACCAAACCAACTCCATCCCTGACCTTCATTTCTCTTCTACACAATCCCTCACGCAATCTGGTCATCCCCTGTCGTGCAGTCACACATATTCCAAGTTCTGTTGGCATCCCCATCCCGAGAATTTCATCCCTTGGCAAGGCTTCCTCGCATTGTAAGATACAGAAACCAATGCATATGCCTGCCTCAAAACCATCATACTGGTCATAGCATGCTCATGGAAATCAATGGACACTATTTGGTACTAGTGTCCCACAATGGCCTTGCTCTTGAAATGCTTTAACAACATATTGCTGCATGTTTCAATTCCTTTTGTTGTTGTTGCTAATACTTACAATCTATTTCAACCACCCAATCGAGAATTTCCATGCTTCCTGTACCAAGCACATAACTTCCATTAGATTCAAAATAAATTGAAATAAACTCAAATCATACCTCATTGGTAGCTCGTCAATAAGGAGAACTTGCAATCCTGTTTACTCTGTGTCACAACAAGTCAAACTAGTTGTTTGTCAAATCATCATGTATAAAAATATCACATGCACGACATGCACTCGACACCATATGTACACAACGCTACATGCACAACATGTACACGACATCACCTACACACAACACCACTTATACAACATGTGCACATCACCACATGCACAAAACACCAAATGTACATAGAACAATATGTACATCATGCACACAACACCATATGTACATAGCACAACATATTCAACATGTACATAACACCATACATACACAACACCACATATCCAACATGCGCACAACACCATATGTACATAACACCACATATCCAACAAGCACACAGTATGTTATGTACACAACACCACATATCTAACATGTACATAGTACCATCTATACCTAGCACAACATATGAAATATACACACAACACCTTATATACAATAGGCATACAACATCATATGCACACAATACTATCTACGTTACATGTACACAACACCATATGTACAATCACTGAATATACAACATGTCCAAAATATACATAACAATAGTAATGCACATCCATAGATCACACACTGACCCCACAAGCAACCTCTCTTCTAGTGTCTTTCCACTATCCATGCTTATCCTAGCATGACGTAGATCACACTACTTTCATTTCACTGATGTACCCCTCAACATTACCTGTCCATAACATAGACATAGGCATATTACAAGCATATAATATAAATTCATGTCCACATCATACAAACCTCATATATATTTCAGAGCTACTCTTCCCACTTGATTCCTCATAAGACCAAGAACCTCTTCATTCCATTCACCTGCATAAGCAATCATTCCTCCACAAGAATGATCCCTAAAAACCCTGTTAGATAGTGACATCTATACATAGATAGATACATATATAATTATTAGTATAAAACAATCATGATCCTGTCAGAAAACAACATACATACAAACATATATATACATATAAACATTTAGCATTAAACAACCATGATCCATGACGACCCTGTTAGACATGACATACATACATAGATACATGTATACATATATAAACACAAACATAATCATGATCACGTCATAGTTACCATATAGAATAAGGTCTAGGTCAAGAGAAACTCCCTTGTTCATGCACAACATGCACAACTTTGAGAACAATAGTTCCCAACATAGCCAAGGCATCTAACACCTCATTCATTTTACCTTTTTTGATGCCTTTCTCATGTATGTACTTCCACCATCCATTTACCATAATGGACCCAACCTATCCAACCGAGTGTCATACTCTTACCTTCCACTACCCTTTACTCATGCACTGAGCTTCATATGTATCTTACATTACATGTTGGGTACCACAAAGCTCTCCTTGAGCTCCATTAACTTTCCTCTTTCCCAACCAATTCCCAAGGCACTTAAAACATAAAAGGAAAGAACAAGAGAAAGCAAGAAGAAGAGCATGAAAACCCAAAAGCAATATGACACTACAACAAAGTGGCAAGCCCTTGCACGTGACATAAATAAGCTACAATAAAGTGCAAATGAATCACAAAATATGAAAATCACAAACTCTGAAAAAATACCAACACTCAATCCCCATGGCTTCCGAGTACTTCCAAAGGAAAGCTTGGCCCAAGCCTTCTTCAAGACTTCATGGAAATCTCTTTACCATGCAATCCCTTCATGATACTTCCATAAACACAACTATCAACACATAAATATAACGATATACCGGTTATCTTACCTTGTCGTGCTAAGCACACAGGCCTGTAATTGAACACACATGTTAGCCATATGTACCAAATATCAAGACAACATATCTATCAATTTGAAATCAAATTTTACCAAGACTAACAACCATGCCATAATCAAATATAGTCAAAACCATAATACTGCAACTATCACCTACTTATACTCAAGTACATATCATTCGTCCCAACACATATGCGTTAGTACAACCATCTTAAAACAAGATCATTCCTTCATGCAATCATATAGACACATATACTCGTATCATGCAACTAATAAAATTTTCAAACAACAAATAAATTACATAATAGACACGAAACAATCAAACACCAAATAGATGACATAATCAAACATTCAAGTACAAAGTATACAACATAAGCAAGTTCATACCTTAATGTATCTCAGGGGAGGTTATTTTGTCTGCAAAATCAATCTATATTAGCACGATCTAAATTCACAACATATCAAACCAAACATAATTAAGGTCGTGATATCCATAACATTAATTATCCAAAATGTTCACATCATAAACTCATAAAAAAATGTCCTTCATGCATAACAATCATATATTCTCAATCAGTGTATATTAGTATGACATAATATCACAAATAATTTGACTCATACTTGAATGTCATAACCCTAACAATTTTCATAGGCCAATATAATTTAGCATGATACATATAACATCAAGATAATAATACTATAACCCTAATCCTCAAGTTAACTAACATATAATAACAATAAGTTAACACATAACATGCTCATCAACAACATATAACATAATCATATAGTTAACTAACATAAAACAACAACAACAATGCATACAACCACATGTCACTAAAATTCATGACTATATGACACGTGTAAATGACTACACTAATCAACTTGAATTTATCATATATGTAATCATAATGATAATGGAATGAAAAACATATAAGTAACCCTAATGCTTACCACAACCATGAATCACATACCTACATGCCAAGCATACAAACTTGTAGGATGATATGCTCTTACCCCAAAGTCCATTGTTGCAATGTCACTTTAATGATCTACATCTCCTACTCTATCTTAGCCAACATATTAGCATCATAGCATACCAATATCATCATGACGACCTAATATATACGATGACCTTATGCACAACAACCTTAATAAAACTAATGCAAACTTGACCGTATGTATCCACTTGACATGCATAAACAATCATGAATGACCAATGCATGTTAAATATATGACATCACACACACAATCATATATGAATAACACCAAAGAATGACCAATATGTAACCCTATCATAAGCAAGAAATGCATGCACAACATGTAGCAACATGCAATAAAGTGTGCACGGACAATACATAAGTGTGAACACCACATAACCAGTCATACACTCATGACAACATGTTGACAGCAACACCATCAACACTTCCATGGCAACACCACTTCCACCATGGCCAACACAACATAGATAAAACAATTACATATATTCCACATGCATACTAAACACATATGCAACCAACATAAATGCATGATCAATGCACTGCCCATCCAATCTGATGGTTGAACCATGATCATATACCATTCTATGGTATCAGATATCTTACAAAGACAACGAAAACCAAATACCACCCAAGGAGAGCGAAACCATGCTTAGATACCACTCTGTGGTATTGGATATCACACAAAGAGAATGAAAACCAAACAACACCCAAGGAGAGAGAAACCATGCTCTGATACCACTTTGTAATACCCTCTTCCCACATCTACCCAAGTAATCGACCAACTGGGGTAAACATGCGACGAGAGGCTACTAATATGAGATTCAACCTCCTATATGACCTCAAGGAAGTGTAACCGATGGAAATAAGACAAACACACCTTACACAACATCAAAAACATCCTCACGAGGTAACCTAACCTTCTAGGCCCCTGAACCTTGAGTGAGACTAACTTTTTGACCCTTTTGAGCCATAGCCACAAGCATGCCAAGGAAAGGTAGTGGTTGGGAGCCTATAGCTGCAAGCATGCTAAGTAAAGGTAGAGGCCAGAGCCCCAAATGGTCAGTTTTGTGCCTGCAACCCAGGATTTTTGCCACCTTTTCATCCCTAGATCCCAGGTCACTTCCCATAACTTCTTGAAACTGTAGGGGATGATGAATAACATTAAAAGAAAGGTACAAAATAAATCACATAATCATGAACTCATCTAGACCCCTCCTATCCATGACAAGCATTTCTTCAAACATGTCACAAATAATGCATCTACAGGTGTAAACCGCTGATATAAACATAGGGATCTCATACTTATTTGAGAATCGCTAAGAAGCATTTCTCCCTTACATCATAAGCTGAAATACAATCTATTTGACCATAGATACATTGTGCATTAATTTACAAGTAAAAACATGGATAGAGCCATACATCATCACTGATAAAATACATGCTTATAACCAACATAATAACAATAGAAATACCATGGATACAACAAAAATAGAATCCACATAATAACTATTACATTTGCGTTACAAATACCAGAGGAATGAGATATTCATTATTGACTGTAAAAACCAACCAGAGATGGGACTTCCACATTCCACTTGACCATAGATAGGTTGAGCCAAATCTATCTTCAGCCAATCACCCATGTGCCATATTCCAAGCATGAATGTGGGACTCATAACCAACCTAAAAACCAAATAGGGCATCCCGAGGCTAAACCACTTCGCCCTCATCAATCATTAACTAGGCTTTACCATGATCTACACCCGGTCAATAGGCCAACACAAGCATGGATATCACTAGATTCTCTCTGCCTAAACCGTGGGGAATTTTCTTGTCTCCTAGTCTCTCAGGATTTACCACAAACCAAATTCTAAATCGAGGGTCACTAGGCCCTAAACTGAGACATAATCTCCAGGCTTTACCGTATATCCAAAACCCGAGATTCCTAGGCCTGATGGAGAGCAAACCACCTCTAGGATTTACCATATATCCCACCATTCACGGTCAAGGATTCCTAGGCCTACCGAGGAAAAAAAATATTTGGCTTTACCGCAACCCACAGTCTGGTTCAGGGGTTACTAGGCCACATGTTATATCAATTCAGATATCCACCCCACTAAGCTTCGAATACATCTGGTAATCCACCTAAATTAAAACATGAGAACTCCACAACACCATGGCTATCCGGAAATGGCAAGGCTAGGCTGAAAACACTGTCACACCTAGAACAACCCATGCCAAGACAAAGGAATTACATGCAATACCATGCATGTCAGATATAGAATGGAAAATACACATGCAAATCGATACTTTCTAAGAATCCTGTTGTAGCTGCGTGATTCCTACTCCTCCTTTCTTGCTTCCTCCTTTTTCCTGCTTTCTTGACTTTCTTACGTCAATGCCAAAGTGCTCCAAAAAATCTTGGTGTCTAAGAGTGAGTGAGAGAGAGAGAGAATGATGAGAGAGCTGTAAAAAAATGTGTTGTCAAAAGGTTACCAATTGATCCTCAAAAGCCTTTTTATTAATGAGGCCTCTATTTTCTTCATTTTCCATTATTTTCCTTCATTTTACTCCTCTAATGCAACTTGCGATCTTTCACCTTCCTTTTCTCCTATTTTCAATTATTTCATAAATAAATGCCAATTACTGTCTCATTCCTTTCCAAATCCGTTTCTATTTCCTTTAGCCATAATAACTAAAATGAACACTTGCTAGTATGTTTTTCCCACCATTCAACTTGGAATATGTGTCCCATCAACCATGGTCTTATATATTTTTCACATGGATTTTTACTAGGGTTGTTATAGATTTGTTGATGCAGATTGGGTTGGAGATATGGATCACAAAATATGTATAAGTGGTTGTGTGTTTTTAACCTATTTCGATTAGCAAGCGACAATATGCAGTGTAAATTTCCACTACAAAGGCAGAATACATGGTAGCCACTCATGCAAGAAAGAAAGCAATATGGTTACATAGATTATGTTTAGGCATTGGTTTGGTACACCAATCTATGAGGATAGATTGTGATAGTCAAAGTGAAATTTTCTTAGCGATTAACCCAACATATCATTCTAAGATAAAGCATATTGATGTTCAATATCACTTTGTGAGATATATGATTGAAGAAAAGTAGGCGATGATGAAGATGAACACTTTGAAGAATTTTGTAGATTCATTAACAAAATTTGTGAGCACTGAGAAGTTCTCTTGGTGTATAGAAACAATGAGAATTATTGCCTTGGATTGTTGATCATGTACTCATGCGACCTCCTCTGTGCAAAGAAAACAACAAGCGGGATAATGTTGGGTATGTGTTATATCCTTTGAATGATTACCTCCACATTTTGTACATTTCACAAAGAAAAATAACCCTAAGTGTGGGTTGGGGGTAGTGCCCTTGAAAAAAAATTAGGTGGTTTTTTTAGTTCATTTTTCATGGTTTTTGATACACTTTTTTTTTCCTTTAGCGGTTTTTTGGCGCATGGTGGTTTATCCCATGTTTTGTTTTGTTGCAATTAAGGAAATATGATTGTATTGCAATCAACTCCAAAAATAGTAGAAAATACAAAGGACCAACTATAAAGATGGATCTTCCAATGCCTTTGGACTAAGTAAATCACTTTTCTTACTTTTGGTTTTAAATTTTTTTGGCTTTGCAAACTCATTTATATGTTAAATTAAGGCATGCATTGGAAGTCCTTGGATAATGCCTTTAGTCAATGCTATACCCACTCATTTTTTAAATAAAAAGAGGATTGAGGCAAGGATGACAATTATCTCCTCTTTCCATATTCCAATGACAAAATATCTTAATAAACTCTAGAGAAAGAAATGATAAATGGAATTTTATAAGGAATTTCCATGTTTGAGAAGTTAAAGAAATAAAAGAATCTCAATTTTCTAATGGAATGCTTCTCCAACGAGAGGCTTCAGTCATAACAATAATTCACTTCATGAAAGTGCTAGATTAGTTCATGAATGCCTTAGGAGGATGTATAAATAGCAGAAAAAAACATTTTTTTTATGGTTGAAACATAACAACATAGCTTATTTATTCCATATGAAGAGTCTTAGAATTTCCTAGTGTGGTAAAATAGACATCGCTTAAGTACTTTGGGATGCCCTAAGGTAGTGAACTAGTAGAACTCCATTCAAATAATTTAGAAGAAATTATAGCAATGGATGGTCCATTGATTAAATCCCACTAGCAGGGTGTAAATATATAATCTCAAGTTATCCTATATTATAAGGAAATGCATACTATATTCATTCTAAGTATCTACATATTATATCCTATGGGAATTAAGAAACAAATTGGAAAATCCACCCATAAAGTTATCTGGAAATGAGATAAAAGAAACATGAAAAAGTTTCATCTATAAATGGGATCACCCTAAGGGCCTCATGGTGCCAAGAACCTATAAGCATTGAATACCCCCAAGTTATGAAACTAGTAATGAGGACAATTTTCAGGAAGTTGGTATTTGATGAGAATGCATAAAGTGCAAATTAGCCATCTACAAAAATTACCTTCAAGCAAGTGGTGTTAGAAGTACAATATTTTGTTCTCAAACGTTAAATTTTCCTATAGAAATGAATGGCGCTCATCATTCAATAAATCCTCATTTGGATGCCTAAAAATGGATCTAAGACAATATTACGTAGATCAAGTTCTAGGAAATCCTCCTCTAAATCAATTCGTGTAATTTAATGAGTCAGAAAATGGATGCAATCTTGTGATTTTTACACACTACTAGATATTTCCAATTGAGATACTTCAACTAATTATTTTTGTAAAAGCTAGAAAACTCTGAATCTATGTGGGAAATTAAATGAACAAAGTGGATTTCCTTATTAAATAAGCTACGTTGAGCTGCAACAATTCAAAAATAATCTCAAGTCTATCAGAGGTAGAGACCAAGAAAATTTTAGGCGATAAATTTCACCCATGGGATAATTTTCCATGTTTTTTTAAGAAAGAAAGAGTCACTAATTCCCATTTTTATATAGAATGAATCACCAAAATTCTATAGGGTAAATGTATTTTATTCTAAAAATAGACAATTTTTCTAGAAACCATATTGAACCCTTAGAAATTTGAATATTTTTACAAAATATTGCAAAACATTTTATGGTTGGAATTTTAAGAATTAACAAGATTCATGAAAGTTTCTACTCTTCAAGATAAGTATGGATCTTTAAAATGTTTCTTGGGTGGGGTTCATGGAGCCCAATAAATAATTAAACAAGGGCATAATCTCAAGATTGCAAAATCTTCCAAAGGTTGTGATATAGATGTCTATGTGGGGAGGAAACTAGTTGCTAAAAAACAAAATATTATTTTGGATATTGACCTATGAAAATTTAAAAGAGAGTGAGAGAGAGGGAGGAATACAAGGTCTTCAAGGTGCCCACTATGCAAACAAGAGGAAAACACCTCAACACGTTTATTCCCAAAATGTGGTTTCACTAAAGACAAAATAAAATATAACTTCTACAAAATTAAGACGACAAGTCTTTATGCCACAATATTGGAATGCAATTTTCCTACTTTAATGTAAAAAATATCATTGAACTTTCCTAAATAAAAAAAAATTCAAGAGGACCCAAATTGCATCCCCATATTCTTGAACTAGAAAGTTTAGTTGACTAAAAAAAAACCATTTTTAGCAATCTAAACTTTTTCCTAGGAAAGCGGTAGTGTAAGCCATGGATCTTCTCAAAGAAGCAGTTTGGGAAAAAGAAAGCCAAGGGAAAACCTTATCAGTTTTAAAAGAAAAATACAAACTACGGGCAAAATAAATCTTGATAAGTGGATCATTCAAATAATTCATATAGTTCAATAGATTAAATAAAACCTCACCATGGAAACAAAGAATGATAAAGGAAGAACTGCAAACCTAGACTCAAAAAAAAGAAAAAAATATTCCTCTTCTTTGGTGGGGTCTCAAAAGGAAACCCAAGGCTGGAGGGAGGAGGGAGGCAGGGTATTCTCAATCCTATAATACAATATGAAACCACTTTTCCCTAGGGTTTATGAGAAACCATGTGAAATTAAGAAGATGCATTAACATTGCCTCAATGATTAATCCTCCTAAACAAAAAAAGGATTTCACCAACTTTTGGTGATAGAGGAATCAACTATAATAATTAGACATGCATTTCCAACCAACTCCTCAATATCTGTCACTAAGTTGGATAGCCTCCAAATATAATAATTTGGCAACACGATTTTCTCAATGTGAAAATTTTCACATTTTGAGACATCTCAACTCCACAATTGATAATCCCTCTAATACAAAATCTCCCATGAATTATGTGTTATCCTTGAAATCTAAGTTTGGACACATAAGTAATATGAACAAGTGGAAATCATATCCAAAGTTGGATATTAGCATATTAAAGGATCTTTATTTCTTATTCATTCCAATTAAATCGATGGAGGAAAAGGTATTATTCCATGGAAGGATGAGACATCAACTCTTATGTGGCATTAGAATTTGATATGTCTAAAGATTGTTTGAAGCCCCCATTTATTTAGTTTTCTTTTCATTGAGCTCGCATATTATTTGGAACAATAGGCCTCAAACAATTTCATAGGTAATAGGGTCAAATATTTGGTATCCTGAGTAATGTGCAAGGAAACATAATTGTCTTGGTGTGACAATTATAGGCACAACAATTAATTGTGAAGGTTATCATGAGACCATGTCATACCCACATGATCATTCAAACTTAAGTACCATTTGTGATATCTCAAAGCTATTCAAAGGCATCCAAAGGTGTTAGAGGCATAATGAAGAGGCTTTGGATTTCCTTTTATTTTTTATACCAGAAAGTGGGAAGGTTGGAGGAAGGACTAGGAGAGAAACAATCCATTAGAATCCCAGTAATGAAAAATAAATAAATACAATGAAATTTTAGATAATCTTAGTAAAATATAAATAGAGGAAAAATAAAATTATTTCCAAAAAATAACGCTTAAAAGATTGAAGAGATATTAGATAGAATGGAATGTTGTAGCCCATAATTAAGAAGATAGAGCTAGAGGAAAAACATGTCAATGAGTGTCTCACCATTCCATTTTACTTGATTCATGTAGAATGGTTATCCTAATGGACGGGGATAATAAAAAGTAGCAGCTATGAAACAATCCTTCATCATTGAGCTAAACAAGTCTAGTAATAATTTAGAAGCCCATGATGGGCTTGATCATCACTAGGTTTTTAGTTATCATAATTTTTTGGAAGGTTGTTATTTTTCTATGATGGTTCATATGGTTATATATGTGCTAGACAAATAGTGGTAGATCAAGAATCTATAATCTAACATCTAATGCAGATTGTAGTATTTATTTTTTGAGAATCTATTTAACAAATCCCCCCCTAGATCTATTATAAATTTCTATTATGTTATTGGACAATTTGACCACAACATTATTTTCATATAAATATATATCCATTCCTATTTTGCATGTGTTTGTGTGCACGTCACATGCCCTATATGTAAATTTATTTAATAATTATAATTTTTGTTAAAACCAAAACAATAAATCTATATTAATAAAAATGTGTTGTGAATGCAGTAGTTATATCTAAAGAGGGGAAATTATTGGTAATTGGCTCACAATCATGTTTATCTATGGAATTCCCATTGGATCAAAATCTTGACTTCCTTTATGTAAAAATAACTATGCCTATATGTGTATGTATGCTAAAAGACTTGCAAAATTTGGAAATATATACAACTCATGCCAACTATTAGGAGGGAAAACATCTCAAGGATAAGATCCCCTAGAACTTGGGGATATTGGAATAGGCATATATTTTTATATATTGCTAATGGTATTGTTAGAGGAAAAGTTTCCAAAGACTACCTGTTGAGTGAAAATGAAACTCTTCAATCTACTAGCGAAGTCTAGATAGTTTCTCCTCTATTCTACAGACTCATAACCCGATGATCGAAAAGCAACTCCATAGAAGCGGTCATGTTGGAAACCAGTAGTTTTTTTCTAAGTTAAAAAGAAAGGATTTCTTCCTAAAGTTGAGAAATACCCTCCATAATTCACTTATATTATAATGAACCCCCTAAAATACACTAATTTATTTTTCTTCTTGTCGTCCAAACTTCGATACTCATTTAATACATCAAAGGTTTAAGATTAAACTCTTTTGTTACTAGATTATTTTTTGACATTGTCTCTTATTGTAATAGTTATCTTATACCTTGATCTATAAGTCTTATGACAAGGATATAACCTCTTATATAAAGTTTGATTCAAAACTTGTGTTTCCCATCTGTTATAGTACTATATCTTGAGGCTCATTCATTACCTTTTATTAAAATAGTGTTTTTGACCCATCTTAGTTCATCATAATGAGAATGTGTATACAAAACAGGGTTTCACCCCTCTATTAATTTACCTTCATATATGCAGGTAAGTCTTTACTTATTACGCCCACAATCCTTTTCCTTTCTTATTAGAGATTTGTTATATCCCATGCTTCAATAATGAAAATGTGGGGTGTAGACTATTATCACGTTGTGGTGTTTTGATCCATGGGTTGTCCACTTCAACCCTTATGATATTATGTATTACCACTATACCACAAGAAACTTTTGATCACATTTCATGTTTTTGTTTTATTATATGTTATGGACAACACTTAACTAACATGTGGACCAAATCTAATTATGTGGAGACGTATAATTGGTCAAGAGTTTAGTTACCAACATGACTTCACATGGTAATGATTGGAATCCCAATCGACAATTGTGACTTAATTATCTCGATCCAAAGATGATCATTGCTAGGGTTTCGATTTTGGCCTTATCGAGCTTTTCTTCGTTGGTTCAATCAGTCATTTTCCTTGGTGTTCCGACTGGTACAACAAATTTCATTCCATTTCTATATACTTTGCTAGACTCTAAGTTAGTATTAATTCCTTCACCCTTCAAGACTTAAGCTTCTCTGAGTAATCATAAGTGTTTTATGTAGGTTACATAAGTTGTAGATTGTAAAATCATTATTAGGGTTTTGTAATTTTCTTCTGTGGTTACAGTTAGATTATTAAACTAAACCCTCATTTCGTTTTTTAAAAGGTGAAATGAGGAGAATGTCGAGAAGCTCCGCAAAGACTATTGTTGATGGATAGTAACTCTTCATTACTTATTTTTGTAGCTCTCACTTATATTCATTGAATATAAAACGTTTTTTCCTGATGGACGTTCTTGTTTCTTCACATATATAATTCTCTTTAATAAGTTAATTAAAATAGGTTTTTAATTTTCATTCTCTTCTATGTACAAGTTTTTCGTGAAGCAATACTATAATTTTCGACCTTTTCTTGGTGGAATGTTAACTTTGGCAGAGGTGCACATCTTCACAGAGGTTCGTTCTTATCCACTAGATATTTCTTTATCTTCCTTTTGAAAAGGTTATTACTACATTGCTCATTTTTTTTTATTGTTACTTCCTTTCGAATTACTAGCTTGGATTAAATATTAAAAGCCTTAAACTGAATTGTTATGGCTAATATTTATCTTGGTTGAAACCCTTGGCACAATTATTTCTTTTTCCCGGCTAATCATGGTCAGGTCATGCTGTGGCAACACTTTCTTCTCTATAGTTTCATTTAGTTATTCAAAGTGATAATCCCCACCTAGATATGTCTAATTTATATACATGTTATAATTCGTCTTATGTTGTCTAGTTACTTTTAATTTTTTTCATTTGACAAATTGAGGTTTCAACTCTAAAATCCCTAACTTCCATTACTTGTTTAGCCACTAGTGAAATTTGGCATAAATTTTTTTGTTTGCGGAAACATATATAAATATTGTATTGTGTTTTCTACTCACAAAGAAATTATTATTAATCTTAGGGTTATAAACCTTTTCTTTAATTCTTTATATTAACATTCTATTTGTAACAATTCTGATTAAGATTTATATTTGTTGTAGGGGAAATCGACATGGAAACTTCGATCATATATTTTCCTTAAGGTAACTTGGTCAACATATATATAGATCTTACTTATTTATTTATGATTATTTCCCTTTTTATCCAGATTTACTTATAATTTGTATTTTTTGGAAAAATTATCAGTTTTAATCTGACACTGGAAAGTTCTGAAAGATTTTCCGTTGAGTGTGTCACGAAGCTTTTCCAGTTCTTAACGATTTTTTCGGCTCCTCTCTGTAGGCAAAATGCTACTAAATTCATAGTCACTTCTTGTGTTTAATGGAATTCTTTCGTTAAGAGTAGAGACACCAAGATTCTGATTTTTGTTTTAGTTAATATGATTTTTATGATAAACATTACCCTAAAAGAGTGTTTACAGTTTAAAGTCTTAAGCGCCTTTTTTATAAATTAATTTCTTAAGGACCTGGCTAGAAATATTTGGTTAGTGGTAACATTTGATCATACATGTTATTTTCAACCATTTTAAATATTAAACTTTGTTATTTTTGCAATTATATGGACTGGAGGTTTAATATATATAATTGAAGGTTTTTTTTTTCATTATATAGACTAAGGTTATAACCCTACAATCCATATATATATATATATATATGTATGTATGGAAACGTTTTTTTACATTGTATAGACTAAGGTTATAATATGCACATAGATAACTCTAAATTTTTCTAACTCTCTTTGAAGTATTAAGCCAATTAAGCTTTAATAGTATATTCATTTGAATTAGTAATTACAGACTTATATTTTCTTCCATATATTTTATGGAAGGAAAATAACGCCACCAATATATCTTTATGCAAATATCTTTTTTCAACTAAATGATTCTATGTTCATTTTCTCACATCAATAAACATAAAATTATCTAGTTCTTGTTTAATTTTGTGCAACACAGAAAACATATATGTATCTTATAATCACGCAATAAAATTTCCTACAATAAAAGATTCTTTCTATTCAACCATCTAAGTGCATGTTTGCATAGTTCTGTTCACATTATTCAAATAAATGTATCTCTACTTTCTTTCATTTTCTTATGTAAAACATTTAGAATACTTGCATATACTACAATAACAATCTACTGCATCCAATTACATTTAGTATAAAATTAACAATGAAATGTTTAGAGTACCAAATTGACAAATAATTTCTCTGGAAAATAATGTTGGAGCTACCAGGATCCACCCAACCTTGATTCTTTCTCCTGAAAGCTTCCCCTCGAGCTTCAAAATGGTCTGCAAGTCAAAT
Source organism: Pinus albicaulis (assembly GCA_034641835.2). Lineage (NCBI taxonomy): Eukaryota > Viridiplantae > Streptophyta > Pinopsida > Pinales > Pinaceae > Pinus > Pinus albicaulis. Next base: position 448,705,072 of record CM076582.1, on the reverse strand, counting down.
CCTTCTATGTTCTATTTTTATTCTGTTCCTATACGTCTCACCCAAGTTCTGCACTATGTGAGTTTATCTACCAGTATAGGAAAATAAATATACACTTTTCCCAATTCATTTGGTAGTTAGTAACTACCTACTCCTTATCCACCACGTGCTAGGTAGTTAATTGCCTCATTAATGAGCCCCACTCTCCCCAATCTCCTAAGACAATGTCCTGTATTACAAGGAGAGTTGTTGATAAATAAATTTATGTACTTTAATAATCTAATCCTCATATTATATGCCTAGGTCTTATAGCATCAAGCATAATTAAATTCAATCATTAAATTTCAACCTGTAGTTTCTCTTCAGGCAATTGAAACTCCAAAATTAGTTTCCGAATTTTCTATTAACAAATTAACAAAACAAATTTACATAAGATAATTATCAGTGACATAATACTTATAAATTGGTCCCAATTAAGTCTTAAAATCATAACAACAAAAACACTTGAAATATACATTTTTTACAAATAAACACTAAGTTAGGGGATGTCACATATACTCCTAATTGGGTTGATTTGGCATTGTTATGGATCTCCACTTATCCCAACTACACAAACTACTTAGGTCACACAAAATAATAAGAATTAACTAAATTATCAGGCTAGAGGTTGTTGAGAGGCCCCCGAAAAAATTTGAATGGATTTGGTGTTCTTGGAGTAGATCAAGGCTATCTTGAACTTGCTAATGCTAATCATCACAAAATATCTTAAAAACAATTGTTTAGAACAAGTAAACCGCACCAACCTTTGCTTATTGTTTTCTATTTCAAGGGATAGCCACCCTAAGGTTTGTAATAACTGATAATGATAATTGGGATCAAACAGAACTTGCACTTCTCCATGAGTTAGCATATACCACCATGAAGAAAGAGAATATATCATGACAAATAGAACTATGTTTCTTTCAATAGTTCGTAGACTTTCGATATCCATCGTTGCTCAAATTCACTAAAACAAGCAACTATGAAATCAAATACCCCACTTCCCTTATTCTAGAGAGTTATCTCACTTTCATGAAACGATACAAAATGAAACCATCAAGAGAGACGTTGGTTCTTATGCCAATAGTTCCCTATAAACCCCAACCCAGACAAAGAGTTATTGATATAGTATTTTAAAGCACCCTGAATTTCCATTAAATTCAATCAGACAAGCCTTACGTATTGCAATGCAAACCACGAAAATTATATTTCCAAATTTAATAGAAGGATAAAGAAGTGTGTTCAAATAGGTGAGATTGAAAGGACACCTCTTATCGAGCCATCTAGACTTCCAATTTCCTTTTTGGTAACTGTATACTAAAAAAATTATATTAACCCTCTGAAATTTATGAAATGCACATTGAGCCTGAGTGACATCCTTATCATAAATCCAATACCTTTGCCTCATTTGAGCCTTCAATTGTGCACAATCATAACACTAGAACAATGTCGCCCCTTCAACTTTGAATTGCACAAACAATGTATGAAACAATACACCAAAGTGCATGCTAGGGATGAGATTTTCTTTCCAGTACATAGACCATTTAAGAAAAGGACATGTTGACCTTTGTTTACACAAGAGAATTGATGCCTTCCATGAAAATCCCCATCATAACCAATTGATAAGATTGGTTTCATTCTTTAGGGATGAGGATTTCATATCTTTAGCACTCTTCTACATATTATGACATATTATGGTGTTGCATAAGCCAACCTCCTACGTACCTCCTTATAACCTTTCTTATATGTCTCCTATTCCACTTTGGTGCCACTTGACATCCATATTTGAAATCACGCTTTAGTTTAATCTTGTTTTCCACAAGATTATAAGATGAGACAAAATGTTTATTATCATTGATTTTAATTTTTCTAAGACTAATGAAGTGTCTATATTGACCAATGATATATTGACCAATGAGTCTACAAATTGATTGTGTTATCTCAAAACAAGGTGCATCTCATATGAGATAAACTTCTTTAATGTCCTTTAACTTTTCTTTAAAATAATTTTCAAGTGCATATATTTTAGAAGTATCTTTCTGATCATGCTTTGCATAATAATTATAAAGTCTCCAATAATGGATATAATTGATATCTTCGTTAAGCACTACAGAAAAGACATAACCCTCGATGTGAATGTTAAATTGTGATCATACACCCCAAAAAAAATTAATTTTCATTGGAGAATAGAATAACCCTCCCCGCTCATATCACCCTTCTAATATTTATAAAATTTTAAAATAAGTAATGTTATTCAATATTATTCAATATTTTGTTTTACTTCAAACCAAACTACTTTTTAAAGTAAAAGTTCTCATTACAAATATGTATTCATGTTTTGTCTTGCACATGTTGGTATGTTATGCGTACATATCTTATTTTGTGTTTATTTTATTTTTAATTAGTAATATATAGAGGTGACACGTTGCATTTTTATTCAATAATTGAATGTCTGATGTTATAATTACTAATTATGAGGTTGTTTGATTAAGTTTTTTTAAAAGTTGGATTTTTTAATTGGCTTACACATTAATTTATGTACTCGCCCTTGTCTAATATAGTTGCTCTATCTTAACTAATTATTAGTGTTCCATTTCCCTATAGTTGGGTAAATGATATATGTATTATCAATTTATTGACATTACTCACTTTCATGAGTTATTTTTTGCGTGGGGTAGTCAATATTTTTTATATGATGATTTTTTAGTATTATGAAAAATAAATAATGATAGTACATTTTAGTTGTTTATTGTAGTTTGGTGCTTAGTGTGACTTTTAATATGGTAAATCATATTCTTCGTTGTAACAATGTTTTCTTTATTGTGATTTGAATCTTTTAATTGATATAATTGTTTTTTTTAATGTATTTATAAATATATTTTTTTGTGAATAAAATGTTTATTTAGTTTCTTCATTGGGGTGTGTGTGGAGGGGTTGTCTTATTTGGGACTCATGGTATGAGTGATTTGATGGGAATTGAAGAGGAAGAGTGATCATGGCAAATGCATTGCGTGTGTGGCAGAGGTAAGGTGGGGCGAGAGGATGCGGGAGCGAGCAGGGTGGGTGACAACACATGCCAAACATTTATCAGCTAGGTGGTGGGGTTATTAGCTTATTGGCTGCATTCATTTTGCTTGCGAAGTGTGGAGGAACTAGGCGTTGAGTTTTAGGGTTTGAGCTCTTTTCTTGCAGCAAAGGTGGACAAAAGCTTATGGTTGCGGGCAAACCTTGGAGCAAGCTTCCAGGCGAAGGTGATAGGGTATGTTTGCTCTCTTTCCCCTACCTTTAGCCAGGAACACGTTGAAATTATGAATGTTGCATACATGATTACTGTTACCTCCTGTAATCAGTTGGTTGTGATAATTGATGTAATTCATCTGTTAGATGGAAATTTGACTACTTTAGTAGTTTCTAAATCAATTTCAGTTATATATGGCATATTATTTCTTCAAATGGGAATGTTGGGGGTAAGATGGATCACTGGTTTTATGGGAAAGCTACTCGTCATGCTCGACATATATGGTTTATATTTATGGGTGAATTGGTCTCCATATAGGATATGTAGGGTGTTGGTTATGGCTCAATGGTATTTTCAATTTCGAACTGGGTTTTGGTTTGACGAGCAGGCATGTAACTCCTTCCACGAAAGGAAACTGACCCATCACGGGCAGTCTTGCCTCAACGTGATGATAGAGCTTGATACTCTCATGGTGGAAGGAGAAGCATACGGGCAAGTGGATGCCCGATTATACTATGTTTTTTTCTGATTTAAACCTAATTCTACATGTTATATTATTCTATTCTGTGTCAATGCATCAAGTGGTAATGGATCGAGAAGTTAGCCTGTCTACGAGTCGTGGGCTTCCAGTCAAGCGGTGTGGCTCAACGACTACTCTGTGGTTCAAAGGGGCTCAGGGAATATGGCTCGAACAACTGCAGTGAAGAAAGAAAAGGATATGGGGGGAGTAGACGTAGCCATAAAGTGACTCCTTGGGAGGGAAGATGAAGCTCATCCTCGCAGATGCCCACAAGGGTAGGTCAGAAATCACAAATACAACATATCAATGTTGTAGCCCATGCTTATGTGACATGCACTCCTTCCAAAGTGCGAAAAATGATATTTGGCTGGGAGGCAAACCTTAACTAGCACGCATATCAGGATATCAAAGAGGAGGACTAGAGGTTGCTAGTACCGGACCTCGGAAACACCCGCGGTAGAATTTTGTTGTATAAACAAACTTTTCATATGTACTCGATGATGATGAACATAATGGTTAGAGCAATTTTGAATTCAATTGATCATATTAGGAGAATTTTGAGGTCTAAAATGGTCCTCCTAAGAAAAATGTATAACCAAAATAAACTTTATAAGAACCAATAGGATTCAAGATGATGATGTCAACCATGGGGGATGTTTCACCATTTTTGGAGTAAAAAATAGTAAAAAGATTAAAAAATAATAAAATAATAAAACTATTTTTTCAACTCGTATTTTCGACTTATCTCCCTAAGGTTTTACTCAAAATTCGAGTGGGAGTACTCGATGGATGCAAATTTTAATTCCTCATCCAAGGAGTACCCATGTTGCATACTTTTGATGGACCATGCTACACGAAAATTAGAAATACATGAAAAAACGTGGTTTCAATGTATTTCTCATTTTTTGTGTATAAGGGTCCATCAAAAGTATGAAACATGGGTACTTCTTGGATGAGGAATCAAATTCTTCATCCAACAAGTGTTTATGTTCGAAATTTGAGTAAATACGTAGGGAGATAAGTTGAAAATACGAGTTGAAAAATTAGTTTTTTCATTTTTCCTTCTAAAATTTGATGAAGTAATCTAATCTTATTTTATTATTTCCACTATTATTCTTTAATTTCCTTAGGAGGCCCAATTGAGACCTCAAAATTCCCCTAATTTCATCAAAACTGGTTCGGGACTCTAGGAAATCTAGAAGTATTTCCAACTTGTCCAGTTTCAAATTCAGCAGCAGAATGTATGTCTGGGTCGCATTGAAAGGCACATCAGGTGCCCACCTCAGTTAAAGATCCCAAGATATAGTGCTAAGGAGCTGACTCTAGTGGATTCCTCAGAGGACTAGTTTCGATGTTTTCCTTTGTTTTGGTACATTTTGATAATGTATATGTTGCTAAGTAAACTATTGTTAATAGGTTAAGAGTAAACTGGGTTTCAAATATTCAAGCCTATAAGGATAAGTTTGATAGACTTAAAAACTTTAGATTTTGGATGGCATATAACACTTTTTAATGGCCAACAAATTTGGTTTCCCAATTAGATAGTTTGAGTCCACAAAATGTTTATTTTGGATGTAACCTGTTTTATATGAATGAATGAATGAAAAATCCTACTAAACTTAAAAAAAAATTCTTATTTAGTACCTAAGTAATGAGAAATGATTTAATAGCCCACTGTAAATAGTGCATTAACATTTGTTATAAGAAATGATAGTGGGTGCTAAAAACAATGTTGTTTTTTTACCAACCCAACTCATGTCTTGTCATTTACAAATGTTTTTTAACTTTCATAAAGAGGCACCCTTTTAATGCTACATGATGCAATGGTTATAAATTCTAACTATATTTTTTAGTGAAAAATTATACATAAATTGGACTTTCAAGATTTACCTAACAAGTTAGGGGATTTCCCTATCTTTGTATACTAAGAAGGTTCAATTAATCAATTATCATGATTATTAGATTGGGTGATAATGATAACTTCTATGAGGTATTGCTTTTGGTAAAGTTGTAAATGTTTTTGGGTTTTATTTGTTTATTTTGTGATTGTAAGTTTCTATATTTATTAATAAGAGATAGAGGTGACACAACACATTAATATTTATCTTACACATCTATCTAAACACTTGTCTATATGAAATTGTTTGAACTATACACATTAGTGATTTATTTTGTGATGTTATGGCTAATTAAGAGGTTGTATGATTAAATTATTTTTCTAATTTGTTGCCATAAAAATTAGATCTTATATTGACTTAAACATATTCATTTATGTGATTAGGATTGATTAATAAAATTATTTTATTTTACATAATTATTATATTGACTTAAACATATTCATTTATGTGATTAGGATTGATTAATAGAATTATTTTATTTTACATAATTATTGGTGTTTCTCGTTGGTCAATTGTTATTTTCATTCTAGTTGTGTAAACATGTACATAATATCAAAAGAATTTTATTGATGTTACTAATTTTCATGGATTATCATTTCATCATTTTTATGTGGGGCAATAGAATTTTGTTTATATGATGTACTTTCTAGTATTATGATAGAAAATAAATAATGATGTTACAATTTAGATGTTCATTGTAGTTTGGTGCGTGGTATGACTTTTTGCTGTAATTATTTGTTTGATTGTATCAATTTTTTTATTGTGAATTTTTTTTTTTAAGATATAATTGTCATTTTTTTCTCATATATTTATAAATATTTTCCTTTTTGTTGGATCCTTCATTTTTGTGAACAATTATAGTAGAATATAGTTCTGAAAACCGAATAACATAAGTCGGAAAAACAAATGGTTAAGTTTGGCCAGAAAATATTAGTGGAAAAGAAAGAAAGGCAAGGGGAGGACCAAACAGTTATGTTGGAACTTTTCAAATCCACAAAAGAAGGACCTGGCTACTAAATTTGAAGATATCAATTGTATGTCAACCAATCTGGTATAAATCTCATCAATATGGTTAGAGTTGACTACATCAAGTGAGTGCGGACAAGTCCCTGAAGTCTAAAATTATATATATGCATGAAAGGCAAGGTGCGCGGAGAGAGAGATAAAAAGAAGGCCATCATGCCACCAGAATTAGGACATGTATTCCACAGATGTATTTCATTGTAAGTTTTGTTATATTCCCAAGTCTGTAATGAGATTCCTGGGAGAATTTCTGAACAAATATCTTTGAGCTAATCTAGATTTGTATAGGTAATGTTTAGTCAGCTTGAATATTTAAGAATAGATTGTTGTGGGGAATTATATTTGTGCTTTATGTATGAATGTGATTGTAACTATGTGCCTACTTTAAAAAATTTAAGATTTTATGTTAAATTCTATGTGATTTATTTATTTACTTCTTTCGTGAGGATATTTCAGTAGATATGTGAGTGATAATTAGCTTAATGTATATTTTAATTGAGGAAATGAATTTCATCACCTCCTAAATCCCAAACATCACTTATAAGTCTCAACATGCCTCAAGTGAGACCTTCTTCCCCTGTGGAATATTGAAAATGTCATTACCATGCTAGAATACAACAACCCGTTTGTTAACACCATGTAGTTGAACCCTGGGTCTCTACATTAAAAAAAATAAGCAACAAATGGTTCCGTTTCTGAGACCCAAAATTAATTTTGGTTTTTAGATAATGGTGACTAGGATCATCAAGAGTAGTATTCAAGAATGGTGGAGGAGAAGCTTGATTCATTTTTTCATCAACAGGCTAGATTATGACAAAAAAACCAAGACTGGGTCCAGGACGAGATTATCTTTGCGAAGTTGGCTTGTGATCAATATGAAATATTTTGGTACTGATTCCACAAGGAGTTGTATCATTGGTTGAGAAAAATGAAACACACCTTGGGAACTGGAAGTGCTGGGAAAATATTTAAGAATTATACCAAAACCAATCTAGCTTCTTTACATCGTCTGAATCATGAACTTACAAGGGTTGTTGACTTTTGGGTTCAACCCACATTGGAAGGATATATTATTGAGTTTGTTGCAGAGAAACACCAATAATTTTCTAAATTTGAAGTAGTGTTAAAGTATGGGTTAAGAGGAAGGTTGTTAAAAGAATTTCCTTTGTAGATTAAATTTTTCATGGTGGAAGAAAGGCTATCATCATTTCAACAATACAATATGGCAACATCAAATCCTTGTATTGAGGGTAGTGTTCTTGGGGATATGTTGATCGGTTGTGGAAGTTAAAACAAATTTGCAATGGAAAGGGAAGAGTTGCAGAGGGCACAAGACTTTAGAGAAATTAGGAGGGTGTGGATATCTGACGAACGGAGGGAATGCAAGTTACGTGAGATTAACATAAGGTGAAGGGATTTGCAATAGATAGGTGAAGTGTTGAGCAATACAAGGTTGAAGAGAGGAGAGATAATAAATCCAGAGTTGTAGAGTGAGATAGTAGGATAAGGATCGAACTCTAGCACAAGAGGAGGATCTAGCAGAGGAGATTAGATTAGGAATGATGAGGCCCACCAGGAATTATATGGATTCCAGATGCTACAAATGCACCAGGACTGACTATTGTGACGATTTATTTGAATACTCCTGTAGATGAGGAATTGTATTTTGTTATGAGGATATTATTTCATGAGGATGATTCCTCCCCCAAAATTAGAATTCTGCAAGCTAGCATTATGGTTAGATCTCTCCTTTCCCTTCCCTTTGTACCCTATCAAAACCCTATAGCTTTCATTTCCAAGTTAGGTAAGACTCTAAAGTTGCATAGAGTTCTTAAGGTGTATGCAAATAGTAGTTATGGTAGTAGTAGTCCATCGCATCTCATAAAATATCTACAACTTGGTTCAAGAGTATTTATCTTAGTTCCTCCTAGTCATACTTCAATGGTTGGGAGTGTAGTTGGATCATTTCCACGATATCCTAAATTTTCAAGACGAGGAGATGAGGACACAAAGAAACATTGGTACTTATGTGAAGCTATATGGAGATATAAATAGACTCCAAATGACTCTAAATTGACTAAATTTCAGACCACGTTGAGAAATAGAGCTCTTTGATGGTTCATTAAATAGTCGCCAACAATTCAAAATCTAACCTTGGATATAGGTAGAAAATAATTCATTAAGGAGTTCAAATTGCATCAATACAAGCAGCAGGACTTTGCCAAGCTATGGGACATTAAGGAATGAGAAGGAGAAATTGCATGGGAGTGTATGCGGCGATTTAAATATGTTGTTGGGAAGATGACTTATCCAATTCATCCAGATCACCAAAAATACTAGTTCATCAAAGCATTATTTTCACTAACTAGAATCCATTTAATGAAACAACAAATTGATAATATAAATGTTGCATTGGAGCAAGCCATGAAGATAGAGGCAATGACGGGGTATCCTCATGATTTTAGAACAAGTTTTTCTTCTAGTAATCCCGCTATAATTTTTATACAATACCAAATTGTTGATTTAACTGAAAGGCTCAAGGATGTGAATGTTTCTGCAAGTTTGGTGTAAAATCTGTCACACTAAGGGGAATCATGCTACAAAATGTACAAGTTATTGAGGTTCAGGACCCTCTAATGTACAACTAGGAACTCCTCCATTGCATGCAAGACCTTCTTGAGGGGTTGCACAAGTATCAACATGTGTTACTTTTCAAGAACATACTCAATACCGCACATTTCCTAATCAATAAGGTATGCCTGCTAACAAGTATTGTGAAATATGTCATACTTATGCCCATTCTCCTTGACTTTGTACTATGTTACAAAAATATTCAAATGTCCCTAGTAATATGTTCTATGGTTTTTGTGGGTCTCCCACTCAACATACATACTAGTACAGAGCCCTGGATGCTATGGATGATCGATTAGACTATACTACATTTCAAGTAAGTGAGTCCCCTCGAGGAAGAGGAGGTGGAGGATATATTGGAGGGAGGATTGGAGGAAGAGGTCGAGTTTTATGTTATAAATATGAACAAGAAGGCCATGTTGCTCATGATTTTCCATTTCCAAGGAGGCCTTGGTGTTCTCATTGTCGAGTGAATTCTCATGTAACTGAAGACTATTTAGATTTAATTGCTCGATGGAAATAACATAGTAGGAAAAGAGGAGCTAAATTGACCAATGCAGAGACAAGAGAGCCAAAATTAATTTAAAGGTCTAATATTAATATCATTACCAGAGGAGGTAAGCTTATTGGAGCTGATAAAGAGGCGCCTGAACAACTTGTTGTCACAAAAGCCACATCCCCAAGGAAACTGCATGATCCTCTTAAGAAAAAGGAATACTACAAGGATTTTGCTAATATATTTAAACAATTAATCTCTTCTTGCAGTCCTTAGACCACCAAGAAGGAGAAAATACAAACAAATAATTCTCAATTATTTCAAGGAAAATAATAGCCTGTTATGGAATGGTTCAAACAGTTCATGGATATTATGAGTGATGAGAAATTACCTAGACAGTTGCAAAAGAAGATGAAAAGTGTTGTGAAGGATGAGGATATTTCAGAGCATCACATTTCCACAAACTTTCTAGAATGACATAGAAGACGAGTTTGCCGCAACAAGCACAAAAATGGAAGGGAATTCTACATCGAAGCTCAGATTGTGGGATACTGAATTAAAGATACTATGTTGGATTTGGGTTTCGATGTGGATATTTTGCTGTGAAAGACTTGGGAAACATTGAGAAGACCCAATTTGGTATTATCTCCTATCCAGTTTCACATGGTCAACCAATATTGCATTCTCCCTTTTGATCATTTGGAGGATGTCGAAGTAGACAACACTGGAGTAAATACCTATGTCAAATTTGAAGTCATCAATATTATTGGGGGAAAGGATCCTTTTAGGAGTCGACTGAGCATTTGAGAACTATGTCATCATTGATCTCAAGTAAGAAATCAGGAATTTTGATGTTGATGGAGTCTGGGTTATTAAACCTTTGGATCCTTACTAAGGTCCTCGATTCACAGATCCTTTTAATGATGTTGAAGAAACTAATGTTTTGGATTAGCTCTAATAGATAACTACAAGGAAGAGGGAGAATTATATTAATCCTATAGTGGATCATTCTCTCAGATAGAGGAGTGTTCAACATACTGAAGTTGGTTCATAGGTTGCGTTGGAAGAATGGTATGAAGGAGACCATAAGATTTATTTTAGGAGATGTGTAATCATTCATTGTACTAGATGGATGGGTATAGAGGTAAGGTAATGGTATTAGTTATATAGATGATTTTATCAAATAAATTGAATTGAATATTGAAGAAATTCATAGGCTTCCTTTAATGGATGACTCCTACAATCTACTCATCCCTGATGGTGGGTAGCTCACTGCAACCAATTGAAAACTTGCTACTTAGTTAGATCTTACATGTTATGTCGATCCCTTAAACCTGAGGAGGGAATGAAAGCAATTCCTATTTACAAAGGCCATAGTAGTCCACATAAGCATGCTTAACTCTATAGTGCAATTTGGAAGGAGGTTGGATTTCCTGTTGAACTATGGGTACATAAGTTTGTCCATACTTTGGGAACACTTCCTCAAGCTTGGTTATTGAAGGAAGAAATGAAGAGGTAGAAAACATAACAGGATGCATTGGTGTCTCAATTCTACAACGATTTTAATTTTTTAGATGAGAATGAACAAATTGCTAAAGCTATAAAAGTAATTAAGAGGGTATTTTTCCCTACTAGGAAACTAATTGCTAAGTCATTTAGTAATATCAGTTGTGGAATTATACATGAATTTGGATTTCAGGAGGAAGTTTCTTGCAATAAAGTAAATAGAGAACCCAAGGATGATGATTTATAAGAATTAAGGCACTTGTCTTTTAAATAATATGAAGGGGAACGAGGTATCAAGGATGATCCTATGAAATATGCCCCACACCTTAAGCCATTGATGTTGCACAAGAATAATATTGATTCTAAATATAAACCCAAATTCACATCTATTGGTGATTATTGGGATGAAAATACCACTAATGATATTTTTTATTTGTTAAAGGAGTATGAAGATCTGTTCCCTACTTCAGTTTCAAAGCTTAAAGGCATTAAAGGATATTGGGAGAGATGAAGATTGTTTTGAAGCCCGATGGCAGACTGATACAGTATCATCCCTATCGAACATTGAACCCAAGAGTGAAGGAAAAGCTTAAGAGGGAAATTGACAATATGTTAGCTATTGGACTTATATTTCATGTTAATTAAGTCAACTAGACTATTCCTATAGCTATTCAAGATAAGAAATATTATGATGATATCATGGGGTTGTGTGGATTACAACAACCTCAATAATGCTTTTGTTTATTATTTGTTCCCAAATCCTTTTAGTGATGAAGTGTTAGATAATTTTGTGAGACATGAAGCTTAATATTTAACGGATGGGTTCCCTAGATATCAAGTCAGGATTGTAGAGGAGGATAAAAAGAAAACTAGTTTCACCACTGAATGAGGATCATATGCATATCATGTTATACCTTTTGGTCTCAAGAATGCTCTAACTATATTTTACGTAATAGTTATTGCAACTTTCAAGGCTATATACTTAAGTTCCTTGAAGTTTATATGGATGACTAGAGAGTTTGTAGTCTTTTGAAAAAGCACTCCATTTTGTTGAGGGTTATGTTTGATCGATTCAGGCAGTTGCATATTTATGTAAAATTGATAAAATGTATCTTTACTATTTTGTTTGGAACTTTGTAGGGACATATTGTATGTAATGATGGTGTATAAGTGGATCTTTCCAAACTTGATATGAAAATGGAACTATTTGTAAATGTTGTGCAAAGTATCCATTTCCATTTAATTAAGTGTGAAAAGTATTCTCCATGTCTTGCAGGTTAAAAAAAAGTGTTTTTGGTAATTGTTTCTGAGTTTATGTGTGAGAATTTGTTATTTAAATTTAATGTTTAATATATCACAGCAGAAATGCAAAGCAAGAAAAATTCACCATAGCATAACACAACAAACTAATGAGGCAATTCACCCCTCCTGGGCTACATCTGCCGGTCCAAGGCTCCCCAATGGTGTGTCCTTGCTCTATTAATTTGCTCAAAAATGATTACACAGTGACATATATGCTTAAACAGGCAAAAAAAAAATTTGAATTTGACTTCCGAAGACAAAAATAAGCTAAAAATGGCTTTTGTTTCACCTCAAACAGTGAAGTACAACCCAATACAGCTCCATCTCCCTGATGGCCCTAGTGGCTCTTTCCTCTTCCCTGAAGAAAAAATAGCTGAAGAACACCTCTTTTCACTTTGAAACTTGTCCCAAACACTCCAGAAGGTCGAAGAAGGACAAAATTCAGAAAGTTATGACCCAAACAAGTTTTTTCCCAGTGGCACTAAAAAATATCCTCCAAAACTGGAGGAACTCCAGTTAACTCAACCAGAATAGGCAGAAAGATAAGGTTGGCGGAACTGTGCGCTATTTTAGGGTTTACGATAAATGTAAATTTCAGTCCAAATCGGCGCGTTCACATGCCAAAAATCCGAGCGGTTAAGTGCTGGCGGATAAGGTTAAACCCCGCGCCCTCGGTCACGGCCTGTAGGTCACATGTGAAAAGGGATAGCACAAAGGTGATAAGGTTCGTTGTTCCTCCAGTTTGCATGGGGCTTAGCCCTTGGTCACTATACATGGTCGTGGGACCTTATTCCTTAGCCCTGAGGGCTTAAACTATAAAACTCCGCTCATTCAAACTTCACGACGATTTGACTCAAATGTTCAGCCACTACCCAAAAGCATTCAGAGTGACCCACCTTCATTCACACCGACCAGACTGCTGGTGAACTCCGCCCAACTTGCCCAATTAAAAACAGTTTCCTTTGCCATGTCGGTCGGGTCAACCCTTCCCAAGGAGTCGGGTCGAGGGTTCGACCCTCATGACCTCCAACCTTTTCAACACAATTTTAAAACAATGGCCTGGGGCCACGTGGTAGCCTCTGAGCAGGCCACGTAGCACCCTCTAATAGGTCCATATAAACCATATAAAAATGAAATTTTTGCCATAATATTTTTTTGCAAAATTTGAAAAAATCATAGTCAAAAGTCCTATTTTTGGAGGTCATTGGGCGATTTCAAAGCTTAGTAAATTTCACATATGACATCGGATTTGAGTCCCATTCACGGCACCAGAATCACAGCGATGAGGCATTTCCGGTCGTTCAGTTTGCAACCATTTCTGAGCATTTCCATTTTTTAGCATTTTTTTGACTTGGACATGATCTCCTAATCACACCTCCCCATTGGGAATCTTTTGGACCCCAAAAGCCTTCAATTACATGTTAAGAATATGAGGGTACAAATCCCTCACCTTTTCCACCTTCATCGATTTTGGCTTACTCAGTTTGCTGCCTTTAAGACCAACCCGAATATAGTCAGCACTTCCCCTCCTCGAAGTGCATGTCCTTTTGTCAAGGATAGCATCTTCTTTCAGCTCGTCCAAAAATTCTAGCAAGAAATCATCTATGGATGGAAACTGAATGTCACTTTCATGATCAACAATTAAAGGAGGTTAATAAAAACATAAATTTTCCACATTCACAATGGAATACATTTGCATATATGAAGGAAAATCTAGTTGAAAATCATTATTTCCAACTTGTTTAAGGATCTTGAATGGACCATAACGAATAGGCGTCAGATTTTTACCTTCTCCTTACATTCTTTCCTTACTAATATTCAGCCATAGCTCATCTCCTTCTTGAAACTTATGATCAACTCTGTGTTTTTCATGCCTCTCTTTGTACTTGCCTTGACTTTTTTCAAGCTGTTCTTGAACCTGTTGATGTATTAGCTGAATTCTTTCAATGAACATGCGAGCTTTGTCAATTTCACTATGCCCATCAAGGCAACATCCTTCTCAAGAATGAAATCTAAAGGTGACTTAGGAAAATACCCAAAACAAGCTTCAAAAGGTGAAGTATTTGTAGAAGAGTGCTTGGCCCAGTTGTAAGCATGCTGGATGTAATACAAATGCTCATCCCAAAGCTTGGGATGCTTGCTGCAATAACCTCTCAAAAGATGTACAATGGTTCTATTCACTACCTCTATTTGGCCATCTGTTTGCAGATGGAAAGTAGTACTCTTCTTCAACTTGGTGTCCATCATCTTCCATAAATTGGACCAAAAATTCCCAACAAATCTGGAATCCCTATCACTAACAATAGAAGTAGGCAAGCCATGATGAACCCATACATATTGAAAATATAAATTAGCAGTTTGGTCAGCAGTTATAGATCTCTTACATGGCATAAGAATACACATCTTTCTAAATCTATCAACTACTACATAAAGATAATCATGCTTCTTTCTAGACAATGGTAGACCTCCAAAAAAATCCATAGAAACACGTTCCCATGGTTTAGAAGGTACCGGAAATGGCATATATAAACCAATATTACTATTGCTAGGATTGCTTGTAGCACATAATGAAAAACCTCTAATGAAACGTGAAACACTATCTACCATGCGAGGCCAATAACAATACCTCTGTAAATGTGCCACCATTTTGCTTACCCTGAAATGTCCAGCAATAAGAGAAGAATGAGCTTCTCTCATGACACTTAGTCTCTCCCCCTGTGGTATACATAAATTTCCCATATGAAACAAAAAATTATTATGCAAGTGATAATCATTCTCCTCAACATGATTCCCTTCACTCAAGTTAGCATACACATCCTTAAAATCAACATCTGATGCATACTGTTCTATGTATCTCTCATGTACAATAGAATCATTCTTAAGTAAAGTAGTAGCACTAATAATAGGCCTTGAAAGCATATCAAAAATTTTATTGAAAATACCTTTCTTGTACCTTATTACCAAGTGAAATTGTTGTAGGAAACCCACCCATCTAAAATGTCGTGACTGCTGTAATTTACTTTGCGACCGCAAGTACTGTAAAGGCTGATGGTCGGTATGAACAACTGTTTCTTTGCCCATAAAATAGTGTTTCCACTTTTTGACGCTTTGTACCAACACATACAACTCCTTATCATATGTAGGATAATTCGCAACAACACCATTAAATGTCTCAGAATGAAATGCAATAGGCTTACCATGCTATAAGAGAATTGCACCCATGGCGTAATCACTAGCATCGGTTTGAATCTCGAATGGCTGTCTCAAGTCCGGTAATGCAAGGACTGGAGCTGAACTTATATTATCTTTCAAAGACTTGAAGCTTTTTGTTTCTTTCCTCCCCATTGGAAAGCACACTTCACACTTCTCACTGCATTCATAGGAGCTGCTATGGCAGAGAAGTTAGAAATAAACTTCCTCCAATATTGAGTTGCACCCAAAAAACTTCTTACCTTTGTAATGGATTTGGGAGTAGGCCAATTCATAATGGCTTCTACCTTATAAGGATAAATTCTTAAAGCACCTCCTCCTACAATGTGTCTCAAATAAACCAAAGAAGTCTTTCCAAATTCACACTTTGACATTTTAAGAAACAACTGATTTTTCTTCAAAATATCAAGTACTTTATTAACATGCATGACATGCTCTTCTCTATTCTAGCTGAAAATTAAGATGTCATCTAAGTATACAATAAATAAATCATCAATAAAAGGACATAAGACATCATCCATTACCCGCATGAAAGTTGCAGGTGCATTGCATAAACCAAATGGCATAGCAAACCACTCAAAGAGTCCCTGTTTGGTTTTAAATGCTATCTTCCAAATGTCACTTTCTGCAATTCTAACTTGATGATAACCAATACATAAGTCTAACTTAGTGAAATATTTAGCATCTTTCCGCTGATCTAACAAACCATCTATCCTTGGGAGTGGGTAACGATTCTTTACCGTTATCTTGTTCAATGCCCTGAAGTCCACACACATGTGACAAGTTCCATCTTTCTTTGGAATAAACACTATCGATGACCCACATGGCGAAGTGCTTGGTCTTATGAAACCTTTGTCCAACAAGTCTTTAATTTGCCTCTTTATTTCAGCATTCTCCATGATAGACATGCGGTACATGCCTATGTTAGGAAGAGGACAATCTTGTTGTAACTGGATTTCATGTTGAATCTCCCTTTTAGGAGGCAAACCTGTCGGTTCCTAAAACATCTCATGATGTACATCAAGTACATCATATAAATCTGATTTTAACTTGGAATCAAAATTTTCAAATGACTCATGATTCACATCAGCCTTGGGCTTAACCATAAGAAGTACAAAACTCTTACTAGAATTCACTAGCCTTTTTACCTGTCCCGCATTTACCATCGCTATATTTTTCTTCTTGCGATGTGCTCTGACAATAAACTCCTTGCCATATTTAAAGAAATGATACTTATTTTCATGGAAATGGAAGATCGATTTCTTGTCAAATAAGTAAGGACTTCCCAAAACAATTCCTGATATATCAAGCGATACTACATCAAGTTCAACTATGTCAATAAAGTGTGCAGTAATTGCAAATCACAATATGCACTTTTTTGAGACTTGTAAGTTTGCATCCTTGCATATCCACCCAAGTGGATAAGGCTTTGGATGTGGAATGATCTCAAGTTTAAGCTATTTGACCAAGTCTTCTGATATGAGATTTTCTTGTGACCCACTGTCAAACAGTGTGTCAATTTTTGTATGTTTTGAGACTACCCTCACATGGAACAATTCAATTATTTCTTCCTCATTTGGAGCTTGTACATGACAGTTTGAAGTACTAGTGATTGGCTTAGTTTTAGTTTCCTTTCCCTTCATACTCTTCAAACCCATGGCTGCAATTTTGGTTTCGTCACCTGAATCATCACCTAAGTCTTGTGGTGTAGTTGTAGTAGCTACAATTTTCTTCTTTCCTTTGTTTTTGTTAAACTGAGTTCTTTTTTCAGGATGAAGTTTCCAACAGTTTTTCTCTTCATGTCCTTCTCTTGAACAATTTTTACATATCACTTTCTCACCCTCCTGTTTGACAGATGCATTCTTTTTTCCTTTTCCCTTAGAGGTTTTATCTTTTTTTTTTCCCCTTAAAAGGCTTGTTTCTACCCTCATCAAAAGTGTTTTTCCCTCTAGCCTCTAAATGCGTAGCTTGTACACAAACTTCATCTAGACTAGTAGGATTGAACATAAGGATAGTATGTCTAAGGTAGCTGTGCAAACCACCTATATATTTCAGCAAAGTATCTTGACTTTGTAAGTCTACCTCTAATAAGAGTTCTCTTCTACTAAACTCTTAGGTGCAGTCTTGTACATTTTGTCCTTTAAGTTGTCTGAAGTTTTGCCAATTCATGATAGCCTTTTGTAAATGAGCTAATGGATAAAATTGTTTTTAATTGCAGTAATAAATTCAGCCCATGATAAAGTGATCTTACCATGTTTTTTAATTTAATCCTTGGTCTTGGCTTCCCACCATACCAATGCTGCTCCATCCATTGTCAAAGAGGCTAAACGTATCTTGGTGTCATCATCATGAAGGTTCTGTATCCTCGAGTAAACTTTCAAATGTCTTATCCAATTGTCAATTTTCTCTGCATTGACCTCACCATTAAACATAGGAAACTCAAATTTAACATCAAGCTTTAAAAGTGGACTTTTACTAGTGGTTTTAGACTTGTGAGATTGATTCACCGAAGTAGAGGATGACGATGTAGAGGAAGAGGATGAAAATGGGGATGGTGGATCACCATTACCTCCATGTCATTTCTTTGAATTCTCATCACTTTTCTTTCCTCCCGAAGAACCCTCTCCTTCTTTCTGATGTTTAGACCCTTCTCCAACAAGCCTATCATTCCTTTCTTGGTAGAGTATCCTCACCATCTCCGTCATGTCCAAGAAAGCCTTTCGGAACACCCGTTCCTCTTCTTTGGGATCAATGTCTTCAGGATATTCTCCTTCCCTTGAAGACATGCTTGAGGCTTCTTCTATGGCTCTTGTATGTGGCTCTCTGGCCCTTAGTGGTTGAGGATTACTTTGTGCACTAACCAAGTGTCCTTCACCTCTCTTGTGTTTAAGCCTAGTAAGCATCAAAACTTGCAAACAATCAACTATATCTTTGCACAAGAACAAATGCAGAGTAAAACTCTAGCTCCGATACCATCTGATCTAAAAATGGAAATATTTTTAAATGTTGTGCAAAGTATCCATTCCCATTTAATTAAGTGTGCAAAGTATTCTCCATGTCTTGCAGGTTAAAAAAAAGTGTTTTTGGTAATTGTTTCTGAGTTTATGTGTGAGAATTTGTTATTTAAATTTACTGTTTAATATATCACAGCAGAAATACATAGCAAGAAAAATTCACCATAGCATAACACAACAAACTGATGAGGCAGTTCACCCCTCCTGGGCTACATCTGCCGGTCTAAGGCTCCCTAATGGTGTGTCCTTGCTCTATTAATTTGCTCAAAAATGGTTACACAGTGAAATATATGCCTAAAAAGACAAAAAAAGCTGTGAATTTGACTTCAGAAGACAGAAATAAGCTAAAAATAGCTTTTGTTTCACCTCAAACAGTGAAGTACAACCCAATACAATTCCATCTCCCTGATGGCCCTAGTGGCTCTTTCCTCTTCCATGAAGAAAAAATGTCTGAAGAACACATTTTTTCACTCTATAACCTATCCCAAACACTCTATAAGGTCGAATAAGGCCAAAATTGACTAAAATTTCATATTGTTTGGTTGAAAATTGAGAAAGTTATGACCCAAACAAGTTTTTGCCTAGTGGCACTAAAAAATCTCCTCCAAAATTGGAGGAACTCCAGTTAACTCCACAGAATAGGAGGACAGATAAGGTTGGTGGAACTGTGCACTATTTTAGGGGTTACAATAAATGTAATTGTCAGTCCAAATCGGCGCCTTCACATGCCGAAAATCCGGGCGGTTAAGTGCTGGCGGATAAGGTTAAACCCCGCGCCCTCGGTCATGACCTGCAGTTCACATGTAAAAAGGGCTAGCACCAAGGTGCTAAGGTCCGTTGTTCCACCATTTTGCATGGGGCTTAGCCCTTGGTCACTGCACATGGTCGTGGGACCTTAACCCTTAGCCTTGAGGGCTTAAACCGTAAATATCCACTTGTTCAAACTTCACGACGACCTGACTCAAACGTTCAACCACTTCCCGAATGCATTCAGAGTGACCCACCTTTGTTCACGCCGACCCGACTACTGGTGAAATCTGTCTGACTCGCCCGATTCAACACAGTTTCCTCTGCCATGTCGGTCAGGTCGACCCTGCCCGAGGAGTCGGGTCAAGGGTTCGACCCTCATGACCTCCAACCTTTTCAACACAATTTTAAACCAATGGCCTGGGGCCACATGGCACCCTCTAATAGGCCCATATAAACCATATAAAAATAAAAAATTTTACATAAATTTTTTTTGCAAAATTTGACAAAATCATAGTCAAAAGCCCTGTTTTTGGAGGTCATTGGGCGATTTCAAACCTTAGTAACTTTCACATACGACATCGGATTTGAGTCCCATTCACAGCACCATAATCACAGCGACGAGGAATTTTCGGTCATTAAGATTGCAACCATTTCTGAGCATTTCCATTTTTGAGCATTTTTTCGACTTGGACATGATCTCCTGATCAAAACTCATGGTAATTCTTAATATTTCTTCACCTGCAATCATCAAGAAATTGAGATCTACATTAGGGAATACAAGTTATTATCTTAGATTTATCTGGAACTATGCTCTGATCATTGCACCCCTAGATAAGTTGTTGAAGAAGAATGAACCCTTTAATTGGACCTTGGAATGTGATGTTGCATTTGACACGTTGAAGGAAAAGTTGGTGAGTGCTTCAATTCTGGTCTATCCAGATCAAATAAAGAATTTCATGTTCACATTGATGCATTGGGTATTACTCTTGGCGCCATTATTTCAAAACCTAGAGAAGGTAATCTCAACCATCCTATCTATTTTCCTAGTCGAAAGCGTTTTATTGTTGAACAAAATTATAGTACACCTGAGTGTGAGGATCTGGCCATGGTATATTCACTTTATAAATTCTAGCATTATTTTCTAGAAGGTCATTTTAAAATTTTCACTAATTAATTTTCCTTAAAATACTTAGTTAATAAACCTATTCTAGAAGGGAGAATTTGTTGATGGTTTATATTATTCCATAAGTTATCCTTCGAAGTTATTATTAATCCATGTCACACCAATTTAGCCCCAGATGATATTTCTCACCTAGAGTCAAGGGAATATGGAGGTTTAATTGATGATTATCTCCTTGATGCAGACCTGTTCCGAATTGAATTTGTACTAGATTGCTTGAAGATATTGCATTGTTCTTAACCATTGTTAAGTGTCCAAATGACTATCCCGTCACTCAAAAGAGGCATCTGATGGTGAGATCAGTTGATTACCAGTTGATTGCAGGTAAGCTATATAATTTGGGGTTTGCCAGCATCTTGAATAGGTTTATTTTTAACCATGAGAGGGATGACATCATATGGGAATGTCATAGTGGTGTTGCAGGTGGACATGTAGGTGGAAAAGCTACTGCAAGAAAGGTGTTATAGGTAGGAATATGGTGGCCAATATTATTTAAGGATGTGGAGGATTTTTCTAGAAATTGTGACGTTTTCCAGAGGGTTGGAAGGCCTTCTCATCGAGATGAGCTTTCATTGCATCCATTTCAAGGGTTACAAGAATTTGAGAAATGGGTTGTTGATTTTATTGGTTCCATAAACCCTCGAGATAACATATTCTTTGGTATATTTTGGAAAACACTTTGGGAGATAATGGATACCAAAATGAGGTATTCCACTACACTCCATCCCCAAACTGTAAGGATAACTTAGGTTGTTAACTGGACATTGATACATTTGTTGAGATATTACAATAGAAAACATCCAAAGGCATGGGGAAAGAAATTGTTTTGAATTCAACACTCCTAAAATGAATTACTTCATTATTCCACCAACAAATCTTCTTTATAAGCCTATCTTGGTTACTCACCTCCTCTACCATTTGATATTGTGTATGGATAGTAGAAGGAAAAAATTTGGCTACAAGGAGATGAAAAGAAGGTGAGAACATTCATGACAATATTAGAGAGATATATCTAAGGGTTTAGGAGCAGTTTTAGAAGAGTCAAAAGATGTATACAACTAGGCATTACCAACACAATGAGGATCATAGCTTCCATGTTGAAGACAAATTGTAATAAAGAAATGCAAGCCCCTTAGATACAAATCGTTTGACATCATTGAGCAAGAGAATGATAATTCCTTCATGTTGAAACTACCTCCTTATATGTAGATCAATTTGGTAGTGAATTTGGAGTATTTGAAGTTGTTTGAACCTACCATGTAGGATGAGAAAGAGGACCATTATGCTATCCCTATTGTTGAAGACTTTTCACAACACTTATGTAACACCCCCCTCCCTCATTTACCCAAGCTAACTTTTCCACTAGGGTAAACATGTGACGAAGAGTTATATTGATATGGTTCAACTCCCAAAGTATAGTTAAGGAAGTTTAATTGATAAACCAAAACCAAAATGACCTTCCATCTGATGTTATAGAACCTTTAGGAGCCAACCAACCCATCCAGGGGTCCAACCCTTGAACCAAATTGTTTTTTGACTATTTTAGAGTCCCATTCACACTGATGACAAGCCCTCCATGCAGCTGAAACCATCCAGTTGCATGCACAAGCCTGCATCCATGTGAATACAAACATTTCCAGGGAGTTCTGTGCTAGTGACCCCAGATTCTAAGCCACTTTTTAAGGGCCAAGACTTGGGCCTATATGCATAACTTCATGAAACTTCTAGAAATAATAAATAACATGATGACAAGGCCTCTATTGTAAAACTTGAACAAGGACCTGACTTGACAAGGCCTAGCCATGAAATAAATTCCGTTAAACATATCATGAAAATGTGATCTATAGGTCATATAAACACATCTGAGCATAGGGAATTCATACTTATCCGAGAATCGTAAAGAAGAATTTATGTCCTCTCATAATAGTTGCATTACCATCTATCAGGTCATAAATTCATTATTCATTCATTTAATAAACAAAACATGATGAGAGCCATGACTAAGATATGTCATAAAACCATGCTTATAACCAACATATAACAAGCATAATAAAAATGATATAACAACCATTAAGATCACATAGTGACAAGCACATTTACACATAATACATAAGAGAAAAAGAGCTCTTATTAACATATGAAAAATGCAACTAGGTCAGGGACTTCCATGTACCACCCGACCATAGATTGGGTTGAACCAAATCTTTATTTCAACCATTCACCCTCATTCCATATTCCAAGCATGAACATGGGACTTACAATAAAACCAAATAGGGCTTCCTCAGGCTCTACCAAAATCCACCAAGGGATGCCTAGGCCCAAGCCCCCATCTATTCAACCAGGCTTTGTCTTGTATCCTGCCAAGGGATTCCAAGCCCCAAACAATAAACATACACTACAACCTTTACCACAATCCTACCATATATCGGTCAAGGGATCACTAGGCCCTAATAGGCATGGATTCCTCCATATCTCTCCACTTAAACCATGGGAATTTATATGTATCCACTCTTTAGGATTTACCGTGTATCCCTCCATAACTGGTCAAGGGATTCCTAGGCCTAACAGGAGAATACAACTCTAGTATTTACTGTGTATCCAACCATAATTGGTCAAGGGATTCCTAGGCATAACAAGGGTATCCACGACTAGGATTTACTGTGTATCCTATCATTACCGGTCAAGGGATTCCTAGGGCTTGGGTTTCCTCCTGAGACCACCCAACTTAGTTTCGAACCCATACGACAATCCAACTCAACCAAATGGAGAAAAACCATCACACCATGGCAATAAAGAAGTGGAAAGGAAAGGCTGAAAACCACTGTCACACCTAGTAAAACCCATGTCAATGATAATAAGAGAACCAAATACACACATGCATGTACCAAGCATGCCAAAAATAGCAAGGAAATAATACATGCAACTCGATACCTACAAGTAATCCCATTTTAGTTGCTTCGTTCAACTCTTCCTTGCTTGATATTTGCTTTCATTTACCTTATTTTTCCTTCCTTTTATTTCCTTGATCCAATTCTAGAGTGCTCCAAGATAACTCTAAGTGTGCAAGAGTATGAGAGAGTAGATACAATAGAGTGAGAGCTCAAAACTGAACTAAAAAAAGATCATACTGACAAAAGTTGTGAATTTATCCTCATAATCCTTTTTATAAATGAGGCCTCTATTTTATTCATTTTGCCATTATTTTCCTTTCATTTCCTCCTCACATGAAACCTGTGACTTTTCACCTTCCTTTTCTCCTAATTTCCATTATTTTCATAAATAAAATTCCAATTAATGCCTCTTTCCTTTCCAAATCCTTTTCCATTGCCTTTTCCAATTGATCTCGGCCATAATAAACCAAATGAAGACCCATTGTAGGATGTCTTGCACAACATTATGCTTGGAATACGTGTCCCATGACCATGGTCTTATTTTTCCTATATTAACTTTATTACATGGACTTTTTTACCAAGTGTTGTTAAGATAAATCCCCTCTGCAGACAGACGCAATCCCTCTAGCCCTAGAGTGGGTCTATCAACTTGAGATGCTTTCTAATGAAAATATTTCTTAGCTAATATTGAAAATGTGATAAGAAAGGAGACAAAGGTACCTTTTCCTGATGCTATGTTCGAACCCGTTGATGATGAACTTGATCCATGATCCTTTTAGGCTCGCTCCTTGCTGCTGGTGGCACATGAATACATGTGGATGATCAAGAGGAAATATGAAACATAACACAATACATAATAATCATTAAAAATTAGCTATTTAGCAGATCAAGGAGTTCCAAAATATTTTCATAAAATATTAGACAAATATAGAAAGCAAACATCAAATGTTTTATTAATGAATATAGAAGAGAGAGCTTACAACCCGGGCCTTGATGTCAGAGGCCTCCCTTTGGTGAAAATATGAGTCCTTCATTGAATCTCTAAATCATTCCTTCTCCCGAACAACTTAGGCGTTATCACAGTGCAAGAATGTAAAGGGAATGAGAGTTCAAACTAGCCCAACAATGAGGAACAATAGTGGAAGGATGGGGACCAATTTATAGGAAGGGAGAAGAGGTTGGAAGCCCATGAAAGGAGGAGGAAGGTCCACTTTATAAGGTATAAACCCCCATGGATGAGATCAAAGATCTAAAATCATAGAGATCGACTCTATCACCACCGTTTAACAACCAAATCATTGCCGAAGAACTTCTAGAGGTTGAAGCTTCTCTTTCATTTGAGAAACATTTCCAGAAAGGGATCAACATGGTTTTCCAAGAAATAAGAGCACTGGAAGCACTAAGACATAACTATCAATCTGACATCAGTGTGAGCATGAAACTGTAAAACAGGCTCACCTAGAAAACTAGGTTTTTTACCAAGTTCCTTCAGTAATCTTCCAAGGAATTTTTCTTTGAGTCTTCAGGGGATGTCTTTACATATTTCTCCATGGTTAAAACATTGCACAAGGTTTGTCATGGGGCACTTCAGGATGAAGGATCGAAAGTGAGCATGGTGAAAAACTACTATGTAACATATGCCCCCTAAAGCATGAAGGCATAATGGGGAGTGATGGATGAAATTCTTTATGAACCAAGGCAAATAACTCAAACCATAACCAGGAAACCTGCCAAACCAAACATATTACAATACATGACATCTCTGCTATGAATATGCCTAACCACATAACTCTGCACTAGGCATAAAATAATACATGAACCCACGCCATGGTCACAACCATCCGTCTAAAGAGATCATATAAATGGATATGTGGCATGCATGCTGCAATACGTATAGATAGGATCATGTATACAATCATGAATACTCAACAACTCCCCACACTCGGGATCAAAATTAGATGTGATCTAGGGTCTTCACCACGATCTCAATCAACCCGATGTACGAATCTAGGCACACAAATAGATGTGTTGGTGTCGAACGTGGTAGAAACCACCTGATTACCGGTCAATGATGAAAACTATTAACAAGCACAAGAGAAACCACCAATAAGGATGATGGCCCTCAAGGTACAAAAATACAATCTACAAGTGTGAATGAATGTGTTGAAGTCAAACACTTGCAGAATCATTCGATTGAAGGCCAATGATGTGAACCTGTCGTCAAACACGAAGAACTTGCCATTGAGGCATGCAAGCTCCAAGGTACTAAAAACAAGTTTCTAAAAAACCTTCCCAGATAATGAGCTAAAGTCAACAGGAAGTGATTAATTGAAGGAGGGCCATAATTATTCCCACATCAACAACACGAAACAAAAAATATCTCAAGATGATAGGAGTGATTCGGGATTGTAACATAGGTGGTCAGATAAGAAAAGCATGTTTGAATTTAATACAAAAAGGACTTCTCTTGAAGATATTGGCGACACAACTTCGGAGTGAGGCAGCATCTAACTCAAATAGGATCAGAGGTCATGATGAAAAAAATGGTGATTGAATAGGAGGCAAATGGATTTCCAAAACTCACAGAGGAAAAATGACAAATGAAGGATATCCCCAACTCGACATGAACTGCAGACAAGTGTCATGTTCATGAGTGACAAGCTACCCATAATACACATAGGATGTTCACATTCAATTTTTTCCCCGTTATTTCTAATGATCGGTACCTCTTTATTTTTTATAGCCAGTGTGAAGAGGATAACATATGCTGAGTGTATAAGTTCATTCTTCGAATGAATCCATCTTAGTAATTTTAATGATCCCTAGGAAGGAGGAACTTGGTCCTGTCATGGTGACAAGCCTTTCGTCGTTTAATCTATAATGAGTCCAACGAAAGGGTAACTCGGTAAATTTTCATGTTTAGGGAGTTTGAAAAGGAAACTGAAAATAAAACTACATCATGTCCCTTTTCATAAATCATCTCTCGAGTTCGAAAAGGTAGAAGACAATGCCCGAGAGAACCTCTTGACCATGTTGAATCAAGGTATTTGTTTTTCGTAAATAGTTAATCTCAACCCGAAAAAGGGGTAAACATATACTGAGACCACGTCGATTCATTTAATTTAATGATCTTGAAAAGACAAGTGCTTGACAGTCTTTTCATTTTTCAAGAGTAAAAAAGGAGCTTAAACTTGACTCGTCTTGGAGGAGCGAGTGGTACAAGGGGTAGCGACTGGTTCCGGTGATGGTGGAATAGATCAAAACTTGTAAATTTTAGGAGGCTGGATAATAAGACCACTCATCACAGTAGTTCCCCAGGCAAGGGTAAAACAACCAAGTGAAAGCATATGATCGGAAAAATAGATGGTGACGATGGAATAAGAAAATCAAGGTTGATCTCGTAGAATAGGCGGACAAAATGGCAATCATGAAAGATGTATATAATGGTTTCATTTTTACAGAAGCTTGAAACATGGGAAACTATGCTTGGAATTGATTTCATTTTAACACAAGTTTGAAACAGAGACAAACTATTCTTGGAATACGTTTGCATGCCCCCAGAGTAATGAATCAATTCAAGGTACATGCCCCCTAAGCTTCATCTCATTCACCTATGTAGACTACAGGTTACTAACAGGTGGATGGAATGAATATTCATTTACAAGATCAAGTGAAAGACTCGACTGGGAATTTACAATATCTAATCAAAGACTCGATTTGAAAGGGGATTTGTTTCATTTTTTAACGAGGTTGAAACAGTAAAAGAACTGTCCTCATGAAACTTTGTTTAATTTTTTATGGAGCATGACACAAGACAAGGAACTTTTCTCTGAAGAACTTGATTCCTTTTTTAAGGAGCTTGACACAAGAAAAGGAACTCTGCTCCAAAGAGCTTGATTCATTTTTTAAGGAGCTTGACACAAGAAAAGGAACTCTGCTCCAAAGAGATTGATTCATTTTTTAAGGAGATTGACACAAGAAAATGAACTCTTCTCTAGACCTTGCTCATGGCCCATAAAAGGTCATGGCTTCCAAGAGGTTCTCATCAGATGGGAGAACAACACTCTAGAAATCAGGATCCAATGCCTCTAGTACATGATGCATTGTATCATTGACCAGATCATCAGCAGACATGAGAATGGAATAGGTGGCCACATAGTTAACTTGTGGTGGGAAAGATACCATTGGAATGTAAGGACCATTAAGGGAGGATGGTTTATTATGAGAAATATTAGGATCAATGAATGAAAGCTGATCAATGGTCACAATTCTTCCTTCATGTGGAAAACAAATCACACGAAAGAGAGAAGAGAGAAGAGCTCCCATGACATAAGTATAGTCATGCCAAAGGAGTAATTCAAAGTTAAAAGGGCCTTGGAAAACCATCACTTCTATATAGACAGTCTTTCCTCCCAAATTAATAGGCAACTTAGGAAGGATCCCTAATGGTTGACTAGTTCATCTGTTAAACGCTAACAAATTCTAGGTAAAAAGCACAAGTTGCGGAGAACCTAAATCTTGCCAAGTATTTGAGGATAGAATAATAACAGAAATGCCTTCATATATTATGGTGCTAGGTATGGCCACATTATAGGCATGTACCATGATCTCAAAGGGCATGTAAGAAGGAAGACGATATCTTGTCAGTCGAATCCAATCAAAGGAAACGACCATACTACTTGGAGGGGGTGTCATGGGAATGAGGGAATGACCCCCTTGTGTTAGGGGAGTGGGAGGATCATCCTCTTGTACCGGGGGAACGAGAGGATTACCCTCAAATTCATGGGAATCTGAAGAAACAAAAAGAAACTGAGTGGTATGAGGTTCAATCTCTGCGGGAAAAACATGATCCGTTAAGGGTGGAATTAGGTCAACCATTTTCTCAACCAATGGTTAGTCAGGAATGTACTCATGTGATTCACTTTCGGAGAGAGTGGGATTGACCAGAGATGACCTATAATTAATCACTTGATCAAGTAGAAAAGGATCAGAGGAAAGCTTTTGGTAGCCATCAGGAAGATAGGGTTGAGAAGTAGTAAGGTTATCCAACACTTTCTAGGCTTTATCTAGATAAGACAAAAGGTGAATGGGATTATTCCCTCCACATAACCTACAGGTTTTGTCACCAACATGATCTCCAGAGGCCAATGACAAAGGCCGATTTGAGTCGGTGGACCATACTTCTAATATCCTAGGAATTCTAGGATAATATCTTAGAAGGTGGTCACCCTTACATAGTTTTCAAGGGAATTTGACTTTGTGGGACAGAGTGGAAGGTTTTTCAACATCAGTTGCAATGGAAACAATAGGTGCTTGGTTTCCCCCTTGCTTATTTTTCTTCTTCTTCATCATCCTCTTCTTCTTCTTCTTAGCTTCCTGGTTACTGGAATCCATACTTTCACCATGCGAAGAGGAACAACGGGGTGAAGAAATAAGTGAAGAAGGAGAGGGGTCAACCTTAGGATCAAAATAAGTTTGACATTTTTCAAGTGGAGGAAAATTTTCTTGAGACACAACTTGGAAATTTGGAACCATGGGGGTTGAAAATAACCAAACTGGAAAACCAACGGTCAATCCAGGGAGACACAACGTTGCCATATATGGAGCACCAACATTTCCAAAAGAAGGAAAAGGACCAGGATTCCCATCTGAGGGGATTCCATGATTAATAAACTCAGGAACTATTTCCATTGGTATCAACCTAAGATCTACTAAGGAGTTGTGCACGGGTAAGCCTTGTTTTCGTGGGTAGTTAATTTTAGAAATTAAGCAAAAAATAAATCAAAAGGGTGTACTAGGAATAAAGGTTTACCAGGTATACATGAACTGCAATATACACCTTAATAAATAAATTAACCAAGGACTTGACATACTAAAGCCTATATTCCCAAATGCGGTGTTTGGCGTATCACGTTTACAAGGCGAGCGACTTAGTTACCTATGGCAGACTCGCAACGTAATGGTGCCTTCCAATATATACTCGATGGTATGAGGGAGTACAGTCTATAGTAGTGTTGTCTAATGTGTAACCGTAGAATGAGAGTATCCCCGATATACTTACATACGTGGAATATAATCTGATGTACTTCTATACGTGGGACAGGATCTCACCCCCAAAATGTAACATAGACTGTTAGCAACAACTCCTACGCTTAACAATGTTGGAAAACATGTCTAGCCTAGACCTCTAGATGTTCTCTTTAATTTCAAATGCTCCTTAAGGTAAAATTAGGTTCATTTTTATTTTATCTTGATTAAATTTTCAATTTCAAGGCTCAAAACGATTTCACCTGAATACTTATAATGCACTTAGCATGAGAAAAGGATTCTTTCAATTCAATGAATGTTATCTAGTTTAGGGAAGAGTTTCAAATAGTGATGCAACAAACAATAATCCAACAAACAAATATTTTCTAACCAGATACTTTCACTATCCCATTTCAAGTCAAAACATTCAAAGATTTTTTTGATGTAGATTGGGTTGGAGATATGGATCACAGAGGATCTATAAGTGGTTGTGTGTTTTTAACCTATTTGGATGAGCAAGAGACAATCTGTAGCGGAACTCTCCACTACACAAGCTGAATACATGGTAGCCACTCGTGCAATAAAGGAAGCAATATGGTTACATATATTATGTTTAGGCATTGGGTTGGTACACTAATCTATGAGGATAGATTGTGATAGTCAAAGTGAAATTTTCTTAACAATGATCCCAACATATCATTCTAAGATAAATAATATTGATATTCAATATCACTTTGTGAGATATATGATTTAAGAAAAGTAGGTGATGGTGAAGATGGACACTTTGAAGAATGTTGAATCTTCATTAAAAAAATTTGTGAGCACTGAGAAGTTGTCTTGGTGTATAGAAACAACAAGAATTATTATCTTGGATTGTTGATCATGTACTCATGCAACCTCCTCTGTGAAAAGAAAACAATAAGTGGGAGAATGTTGGGTATGTGTTATATTCTTTGAATGATTATATCCAAATGTTTTACATTGCACAAAGAAAAATAACCCTGAGTGCGGGTTGGGGGGTAGTGCTCTTGAAAAAAAATTAGGTGGTTTGTTTAGTCCATTTTTCATGGTTTTCGATACACTTTTTTTCCTTTAGCGGATTTTTGGCACATGGTGGTTTATCCCATGTTTTTTTTTTGCAATTAAGGAAATACGATTGTATTGTAATCAACTCCAACAATAGTAGAAAACACAAAGGAACAATTATAAATATGGATCTGCCAATGCCTTTGGACTAAGTAAATCACTTTTCTTACTTTTGGTTTTAAAAAAGTTTGGTTTTGCAAACTCCTTTATATGTTAAAATAAGGCATGCATTTGATGTCCTTGGATAATGCCTTCGGTAAATGTTAGACCCACTCATTTTTTCAAATAAAAAGAGGATTGAGGCAAGGATGATGATTCTCTCCTCTTGCCATATTCCAATGACAAAATATCTTAATAAAATCTAGAGAAAGAAATGATAAATGGAATTTTATAAGTAATTTCCATGTTTGAGAAGTTAAATAAATTAACAAATCTCAGTTTTCTAATGGAATGCTTCTCCAATGATGGGCTTTAGTCATAACAATAATCCACTTCATGAAAGTGCTAGATTAGTTCATTAATGCCTTAGGAGGATGTATAAATATGTTAGGTCCCTATATTACTAGTATAGTCCCTTATTGTTATTATTGTACCCTTGTAACCCCCATATTTTTATTATTGTGCCCTTAAATTATTAATGTTAGGTCGGCTAGGATTACATTGTGGCCCCGTGGAATCCTATATATAGAAAGGAGGTTTTGTAATTTGTATCATCCAAGAATTTTTCATTCATGTAATGTATTGGAGGTTTCCCCCTCGAAGTGGATTATTTATAAGGCGTTGATATCTCTTTTCTTCTATTTTTGGAGCTGGTGACACAACATTTGGTATCAGAGCTTTGGATTCTAGGTCATCGTGGAATTTTCGCTATAACTTTTTTTTCTACGAGGGTTCAGAATCTGAAATTTTTAGGGTGCGAAGCTGAAATCCTGAGGAAACTCGTCGCAAAATTTCAGATCCTGGTTCACAATATTTTCGGAGATATGATCTGTGGAAAGTAGTGTTTTTTCAGGCTCCCGAATTTCATCTCAAAGAGGTGATCGTGGGAAAAGATTCATAACTCTCTCTCTGAGCATCAGATTGGAGTGCCGTAAAAATTGGTCGCAAGTACACGGACTGTAGTTTCTTTGCTATCAATTTTAGAGCAGAAGGACGAAATAGTGACATGTGGAAAGTTGTACAAGTTTTCTCTATTGAACCAGTCCATAATTAGGTCATTGTGGGAGATTGGATATAACTTTGACTTGGAGAATACAAATCAGGTCAGACCTATGGCATTCGAAAGAGAATTTAAAGGGCCACCTCAGTGCCAAATTTCAGATATTGAAGAGCCGCAATCACAGAGATAATGCAATTTCAATATCGAGCTCCTCAAAAGCAAGAAAAAGGTGTGTATTTTTTTTCCGAATTGCATAAGTCTTGTTTGAAGAATAAATTTGAATTGATTACAAGGGAATATTGTAGAATAGATATCGGTATTAGGATCTAAAAAATGCCCCGTAAAAATAATTCAACACCCATTAAGCCTTCATAAGGCTCTACTATGACTCATGAAGATGAATAATTGCAATATGATGTATCAAAATTATAAGATCAAGTGAACCAAATTTATCTCTCGCAAAGAGCACCAAAAAATGAAATGGAAGTTTTGAAGAAAGGCGTGGAAGCGAAGATGGATGGTTTGAAGAATAATATGGATGGTTTGAAGAAAGGCGTGGAATCTAAGATAGATGGCATGGAAGCTGGCATGGAAGCTAAGATTGATGAAAAGATGGAAAACATGAAGAATGATCTAAAAGCAGACATGGAAGGTTTGACAAAGTTGATATAACAAATGTTTCCTAATGGTGAAAAGATAGTAGAGGAAACTCATGATGAGAACAAAATAAATTCTAATCATGATTTCATAAACTCTAATGTTGACAGGAAGAGCCACCATATTCCAAAGATGGATATGAGGAAGTTTGATGGCGAGGATCCCGTAACATGGATACTACAAATGGAGCAATATTTTGATCTCAATAATGTGCAAAACAGAAAAAAGGTACGCATAGCAACTTTACATCTATAACAAAATACATTTGTATGGTATCGATGGCTTTTCTCTCGTAAAAAAATTGTCACTTGGTCAATTTTTACGGAGGAAATGATAGCACATTATGAGGATACAAAGAGAAACACCTTCTTTAGTCAATTGATAAATCTCAAACAAAAGGGTTTAGTGGGGGAGCACATTGAGGACTTCCAAAAATTGAATATAAGGGTAACTGATATTACAGAGGAACACAAGATTGATCTCTTCATAGGTACTTTAAAGGATAACATCCAACATGAAGTTCGTGTTTTGGAACCCGATTCATTGGAGAAGGCATTCAAGTTGGCAAGAAAAATTGAATGTAAAATTATGGCGACAAGGAAGCCTACCACTCACTTCTATAAAGAGGGAAGTGTTGCTACTCCTAGATTTCAAAAACCTACAAGGTTGACACCACAACAATTGGAAGAAAAAAGAGCAAAAGGACTTTGCTACAGTTGTGATAGCAAATACACTAAAGGTCATAAGTGTGCTGAGAAGAAATTATTTTACATAGATTGTGAAGAGGAAGAAGAAAATGAAAAAGAAGAGGATATACACCAGGAACCAACGCTAGAAGAGGAAGAAATGAGTCCGACCATATCGTGTAATGCATTGGAAGGAAATACCACTTCTCAAACTCTCAAGATAGAAGGACATATCAAGAAGAAAAAGGTAATAGTGTTGATTAATTCATGTAGTACCCATAATTTTATTCATTGTAAGGTAGCCAAGGAATTGAATTGTTTCCTATAACCAACACCAGAATGTCAAGTGATGGTTGCAAATGGAGGAACTACAAAATTTCTCTGGAAAATTCCATAATATCAAGCTATCCATGGGGGAATATGTATTGAATAGTCCAATACTTTCGATCCCAATGGGAGGTGATGATGTCGTACTAGGAGTACAATGGTTACAATCTTTGGGGACGGTAGCTTTTAATTTTCAAGAACTTTTCTTGAAATTTTTTTCAGAAGGAAAGGAAATTGAATTAAGGGGTATCACAGGGAAGCCAGGAAAAATAATAAGCTATAATGTCATGACAAAGCTTCTAAAGAAAGAACAATGAGGCGTAATTGCACAATTATGCTCACTAGAAGTTCCAACATCAAAATCATCTATTTCTCCAGATCTTCAAAGAGTCTTGGACAATCATTCCAATGTGTTTGATACTCCCAAAGGACTCCCACCTATTCGTGATCATGATCATGCTATTCATTTGATTCCAGGAAGTGTTCCTCCAAACATTCGACCTTACAGATATCCTTATGTCCAAAAGAGTGAAATTGAACGTATGATTGTAGAAATGTTAGAGGCTGGTATAATTCAACCTAGTCAAAGTTCTTTCTCTGCTCCTGTAGTATTGGTACACAAGAAGGATGGATCATGGTGCATGTGTCCCGATTATAGGGAGCTCAATAAGCTCACCATTAAAGATAAATTTCCCATTCCTGTGATTGATGAATTATTGGATGAATTACATGGAGCAATTATTTTACCAAGTTGGATCTTCGTTCAGGATATCATCAAATTAGAATGAAGACTGAAGATATTCCGAAAACAACATTTCGAACTCATGAGGGTCATTATGAATTTTTGGTCATGCCTTTTGGCCTTACCAATGCACTTTCTACATTTCAAGGGTTGATGAATTCCATTTTCAAACCCTTCCTTAGAAAATTTGTGCTAGTATTTTTTGATGATATACTAATCTACAACAAATCTTGGAAGGATCATGTTGAACATGTTGACAGGGTGCTCAAACTATTGCAGGAGAAACAATTATATGCAAAAACATCCAAATGTTTCTTTGGAGTACAAGAGGTGGAATATCTGGGTCATATTGTATCTCACGGGGGTGTTAAAGTAGACCCTAACAAAATTAAAGCCATTAAGGAATGGAAAGTCCCCACAACCATAAAGCAGTTGCGAGGATTTCTCGGGTTAACAGGGTATTATCGCAAGTTTGTTAAGAATTATGGGAGAATAGCAGCACCTCTAACAACATTATTGAAGAAAGATGTATTTTCATGGACTCTTGAAGCAACTAAGGCCTTTGAACATCTTAAAGAGGCAATGTGCCTAGCACCGGTCTTAGCTACGCCAGACTTCACAAAAACCTTTATTGTGGAATGTGATGCCTCAGGAAATGGAATTGGTGTTGTTTTAATGCAAGAAGAAAGACCCATTGCTTTTGAAAGTCGTCCAATCAAAGGAAAGTATTTACATAAACCTATTTATGAGAAGGAAATGTTAGCAATACTGCATGCACTAAAGAAATGGAGAACATACCTAATGGGAAGACACTTCAAGGTAAAAACTGATCATGATAGTCTTAAACACTTTTTGGAACAAAGACTATCTTCAGAAGAGCAGCAAAAATAGGTCACAAAGATGTTGGGTTATGACTTTGAAATAATCTACAAAAAAGGGAAGCTAAATGTTGTTGCAGATGCACTCTCAAGAAAGAATGAAGAGGTGGAAGCATTGCTTTGTGCCATTTCTATTATCCAACCAGATTGGATAACTGAAGCAAGAGATGAATGGAAGAATGACAAAGAAGTGTGGACACTCATTCAAAAGTTGAAGCAAGATCCTAGTACATCTGATACATTTAGTTGGAAAAACGATTCCTTATGGTAAAAAGATCACTTATATCTTTGTAATAATTCCCAACTAAAACAAAAGATTCTTTTGGAATTTCACACTTCTCCTTTAGGAGGACATTCACGATTTTTAAAAACTTACCACAGGGTGAAGAAAGATTTTTTTTGGGATGGCATTAAATCTGATATTCAAAATTTTGTGGCGGAATGTTTGGTTTTCCAACAGAATAAAGTTGAGATGATTAAGTCCCCGGGTCTTCTACAACCTTTATCCATTCCAAGTCAACATTGGGAGGAGATTTCAATGGATTTTATCACAGGTTTACCTAAGTCCGAAGGAAAGAGTTTCATCATGGTGGTAGTTGATAGAGTTACCAAGTATGCACACTTTTGTGCATTATCTCATCCATTTAAAACAATTACAATTGCTACTACATTTATGGACACAATTCAAAAGCTACATGGATACCCAAGGGTTATTGCGAGTGACAGAGATCCCATTTTTACTGGAAATTTTTGGACGGAGTTATTTTCTTGTTTGGGTACTCAATTAGCTCATAGCTCATCTTATCATCCTCAATCCGATGGTCAAACTAAGATAGTAAATAAATGTTTGGAAGTATATATTCGTTGTTTTGTATCTGATAAACAAACATAATGGGTCAAGTGGTTACCTCTCGCTGAATGGTGGTATAACACTTCCTTCCATACTACAGCAAAAATGACCCCATTTATGGCACTTTATGGATATCATCCACCATCCATCACATCATCTTTAAGAGAAAATTTTAAGGTTCAAGTGCTGGAAGATCACATCGAGCATCAACAAGAAGTTCTCCAACTCTTAAAGGACAACCTGAATTTGGCACAAAATCAAATGAAACAACAGGTAGATTAACATCGCAACGAGAGAAGTTTTGATGTAGGAGACTAGGTATTTTTACGGCTACGACCATATTAACAAATGTCCCTCAAGCAAGCTAAGAAGGATAATAAACGATCGCCAAAGTACTATGGTCCTTATAAGGTGTTGCAAAAGATTGGTATTGTGGCATACAAATTGGAGCTTCCTGCTTCTTCACAAGTGCATCCAATTTTCCCTGTTTCATGCTTAAATAAGGTTGTAGGTGAAAATATTCCAGTTCAAACAATATTGCCATAACTTGATGAGGAAGGAAAAATCATATTGGAACCTGAAGCGGTCATGGAAACCAGAACTTGATAGCTACGGAATCGATGAATTTCAGAGTATCTCATCAAGTGGAAGAACTTACCCACTGAAGATTCTAAATGGGAGGATGAGAATTTTATACAGAAGCACCTAGAGCTACTCAAGCGTCAAAGACAACACTTTTTTGAAGGAGAGGGGCATGTTAGGTCCCTATATTACTAGTATAGTCCCTTATTATTGTTAGTGTAACCCCCTTATTGTTATTATTGTGCCCTTGTAACCCCCATATTGTTATTATTGCGCCCTTAAATTATTAATGTTAGGTCGGCTAGGATTACATTGTGGCCCCATGGACCCCTATATATAGAAAGGAGGTTTTTTAATTTGTATCATCCAAGAATTGTTCATTCATGTAATGTATTGGAGGTTGCCCCCTCGAAGTGGCTTATTTATAAGGCGCTGATATCTCTTTTCTTCTCCTTTTGGAGCTGGTTTCACAATAAAATAATACTAAAATAATTTTGTTATGGTTGAAACATAACAACATATATTCTTTATTTGATATCAAGAGTCTTAGAATTTCCTAGTGTGGTAAAATAGACATCGTTTAAGTACTTTGGGATGCCCATACCCCCCACCTTCCCAAAGGTAGTAAACTGGTAGAAATCCATTCAAATAATTTAGAAGAAAGTGTAGCAATGGATGGCCCATTGATTAAATCCCACTAGCAGGGTCTAAATATACACTTTCAAGTTATCCTTTATTATAAGGATATGCATACTATATTCATTCTAGGTATCTACTACATATTATCTCCTATTCGAAAATCCACCAATAAAGTTATGCAGAAAGGAGATAAAAGAAACACTAAAAAGTTTCATCTATAAATGGGATCACCCTAAGGGCCTCACGGGACCAAGAACCTATAAGCATTGAATACCCCCAAGTTATGAATCTAGTAATGAGAATGCATAAAATGCAAATTAGTCATCTACAAAAATTACCTTCAAGCAAGTGGTGTTAGAAGTACAATATTTTGTTCTCAAAAGTTAAATGTTCCTATAGAAATGAATTGTGCTCATCATTCAAGAAGTCCTCACTTGGATGCCTAAAAATGGAGCTAAGATAATTGTAGGTAGATAAAGTTCTAGGAAATCCCCCTCTAAATCAATTCCTATAATTTAATGAGTCAGAAAATGGATGCAATCTTATGATTTTTACACACTGTTAGATATTTCCAATTGAGATACTTCAACTAATTATTTTTGTAAGGCTATAAAACTCTCAATATATGTGGTAAATTAAATGAATAAATTGGAGTTCCTTGTTAAATAAGCTACGTCGAGCTACAACAATTAAAAAATCATCTCAAGTCTATCAGAGTTGCAGACCAAGAAAAATTTAGGGATAAATTTTCCCATGGGATAATTTCCCATGTTTTTTTAGGAAAGAAAGAGTCACTAATTCCCATTTTTATCTAGAATGAATCACCTAAATTCTATAGGGTAAATGTCTTTTATTCTAAAAATAGACAATTTTTTCTAGAAGCCATATTAAACCCTTGAAATTTGAATAATTTTACAAAAATATTGCACAACATTTTATGGTTGGAATTTTAAGAATTAACAAGATTCATGAAAGTTTATGCTCTTCAAGATAAGTATGGATCTTTAAAATTTTCCTTGGGTGGGGTTCATGGAGCCCAATAAATGATTAAACAAGGGCATAATCTCAATATTGCAAAATATTCCAAAGGTTGTGATATATATGTCTATGTGGGGAGGAGACTAGTTGCTAAAAAACAAAATATTATGTTGGATATTTACCTATGAAAATTTTTAAGAGAGAGAGAGAGAGGAAGAGGAATACAAGGCCTTCAAGGTGATCACTATGTAAACAAGAGGAAAACACCTCAACATGTTTATTCCCAAAATGTGGTTTCACTAAAGACAAACTATAATATAACCTCTACAAAATTAAGAAGACAAGTCTTTATGCCACAATATTGGAATGAAATTTTCCTACTTTAGTGTAAAAATATCATTGAAATTTCCTAAATAAACCAATTTTCAAGAGGAACCAGATTGCATCCCAAAATTCTTGAATTGGAATATTTAGTTGACAAAAAAAAACCATTTATTAGCAATCTAACCTTTCTCCTCGGAAAGTGGTAGTGTAAGCCATGGATCTTCTCAAAGAAGTAGTTTGGGGGAAAGAAAGCCAAGGGAAAACCTTATCAGTTTTAAAAGAAAAAGAGAAACTATGGGAAAAGTAAATCTTGCTAAGTGGATTCAATCAAATCATTCCTATAGTTCAATAGATTAAATAGAACCTCACCATGGAAGCAAAGAAGGATAAAGGAAGAACTACAAACCTAGAC
This sequence comes from Pinus albicaulis, assembly GCA_034641835.2. Classification (NCBI taxonomy): domain Eukaryota; kingdom Viridiplantae; phylum Streptophyta; class Pinopsida; order Pinales; family Pinaceae; genus Pinus; species Pinus albicaulis. The sequence goes on along the minus strand of CM076582.1, from coordinate 448,666,048 downwards.
TCAAAAAAAGGAAAAAAATATTCCTCTTCTTTGGTGGGGTCTCAAAAGGAAACCCAAGGATGGAAGGAGGACAGGGGGGGAATTTTCAATCCTATAATACAATAAGAAAACACTTTCCCCTAGGGTTTATGAGAAACCATGCGAAACCAAGAATATGCATTAACATTGCCTCAAGGATTAATCCTCCTAAACTAAAAAAGGAATTCAACAACTTTTGGTGATAGAGGAATTAGCTGTAATAATTAGACATGCATTTCCAACCAACTCCTCAAGATATGTCACTAAGTTGGATAAACCTCCAAATATAATAATTTGGCAACGAAATTTTCTCAATGTGAAAATTTTCACATTTTGAGACATCTCAACTCCATAGTTGATAATCCATCTAATACAACATCTCCCATGAATTATGTGTTATCATTGAAATATAAGCTTGGACACATAATTAATATGAACAAGTGGAAATCATATCCAAAGTTGGATATTAGGATATTAAAGGATCTTTACTTCTCACTCATTCCAATTAAATCGATGGATGAAAAAGTATTATTCCATGGAAGTATGAGACATCAACTCTTATGTGGTATTAGAATTTGACATGTCTAGATATTGTTTGTAGCTCCCATTTATTTAGTTTTCTTTTCATTAAGCCAAAATATTATTTGTAACAATAGGCCTCGAACAAGTGCATAGGTATTAGGGTCAAACCTTTGGAATCTTATAATGTGCAACGAAACATAATTGTCTTGGTGTGACAATTTTAGGCGCAACAATTAATTGTGAAGGTTATCATGAGAATATGTCAAACCCACATTATCATTCAAACTGAAATACTATTTGTGATAACTCAAATCTATTCAAAGGCATCCAAAGGTGTCAGAGGCCTAATTAATAGGCTCTGGATTTCCGTTTATTTTTTATACCAAAAAGTGGGAAGGTTGGAGGAAGGAATAGGAGAGAAAGAATGCATTAGAATCCCATGAAATGAAAAAATAAGAATTAGAATGAAATTTTAGATAAGCTCAATTAAATATAAATAGAGGAAAACTAAAATTATTGCCAAAAATAACACTTAAAAGATTGAAGAGATACTATATAGAATGGAATGTTGTAGCCCATAATTAAGAAGATATGGCTAGAGGAAAAACATGTCAATGAGAGTCTCGCCCTTCCATTTTACTTGATTCATGTAGGATGGTTATCCTAATGGATAAGGATAATAGAAAGTAGCAACTATGAAACAATCCTTTATCATTGAATTAAACAAGTATGGTAATAATTTAGAAGCCCATGGTGGGCTTGATCATCACTAGGTTTTTAGTTATCATAATGTTTTGGATGGTTGTTATTTTTCTATGATGGTTCATATGGTTATATACATGCTAGACAAATAGTGGTAGATCTAGAATCTATATTCTAGCATCTAATGTAGATTGTAGTATTTATTTTTTGAGAATCTATTTAACAAATTTGACCATATATCTATTATAAACTTCTATTATGTTATTTGAAAATTTGACCGCATCATTATTTTAATATAAATATATATCCATTCCTATTTCATATGTGTGTGAGTGCATGCCCTATATGTAAATGTATTTAATAATTACAATTTTTTTAAACCAAAACAATAACTCCATAATTCACTTATATTGTAATGAACCCCCTAAAATACACTAATTTGTTTTTCTTCTTGTTGTCTAAACTTCAGTACTCATTTAATACATCAAATGTTTAAGATTAAACTCTTTTGTTACTAGCTTGTTTTTTGACATTGTCTATTATTATAATAGTTATCTTATACCTTGATCTATAAGTCTTATGACAAGGATATAACCTCTTATATAAAGTTTGATTAAAAACTTGTATTTCCCATATATTATAGTACTATACCTTGGTACTCATTCATTACCTTTTGTTAATCAAAATAGGGTTTTTGACCCATCTTAGTTCATCATAATGAGAATGTGTATACAAGGTATACAAAACACTAGGGTTTCACCCCTCTATTAATTTACTTTCATACATATAGGTAAGTCTTTACTTATTACTCCCACAACCATTTTCCTTTCTTATTACATATTTGTTATATCCTATGCTTCAATAATGAAAATGTGGGGTGTAGACTATTACCACAATGTGATGTTTTGATCCATGGCTTATCCACTTCAAACCTTATGATATTATGAATTACCACCATACCACAAGAAACTTTTGATCACATATCATGTTTTGGTTTTATTATATGTTATGGAAAACACTTAAAATTAACATGTGGAAAAAATATAATTATGTGGATACATATAATTGGTCGAGAGGTTGGTTACCCACATGTATTCACTTATCTTCACATGGTAATGATTGGAATCCCAATCGATAATTGTGACTTAATCATCTCTATCCAAATATGATTATTGCTAGGGTTTGGGTTTTGGCCTTATCGAGCTTCTCTTTATTGGTTCAATCAATCATTTACCTTGGTGTTCCAACAGGGATTTTCTCTGCTCTACAACAAATTTCATTCCATTTCTATATACTTTTCTAGACTCTAAGTTAGTGTTAATTCCTTCACCCTTCAAGACTTAAGCTTCTCTTCTACGATAGAACTATGTTTTGAGTAATCATAATTGTTTTATGTAGGTTGCATAAGTTGTAGATTGTAAAATCATTATTAGGGTTTTGTAATTTTATTATGTTGTTACAGTTATATTATTAAACTAAAGCCTCATTTCGTTTTTTATTGAAATTTAAAAGGTGAAATGAGGAGAGTGTCGAGAAGTTCCCTTCAGACTCTGTTGTTGATGGATAGTAACTCTTCATTACTTATTTTTGTAGCTCTCACTTATATTCATTACAAACTTTTTTTCCTATTCGTCCATCAGGTAAACTTTTTTTTATACATTTCTTGTTTCTTCACATATATAATTCTATTTAATAAGTTAATTAAAATAGGTTTTGTTTTCCCCCGATCGGGGTGCCATTTGGCAGCGGATGAACTAAGCTGTGATGAAGGTGGTAGGGTATGTGACGATGGAGGACGGGAATGTGGCTCCTACATGCGTTGGGAGGTGGAACACGGCCGCTAAGGAACAAGAGAGGACACATCCCAAAACGAATCATAATGACGTTCATTACTTTGCATGTGAAACAACTTGAGGAACCAGTTGGGATTTCAGAGGGAGGTTGGGGAAAGAGCCACCAGGATTTATTAAGGCAGGTTAAAGCGATGCATTTGATTATTCTTGTAACATTCTTTCTCTACAAGTTAGCTGGTTCCTGGCACACGAAACTGTGTAGAACTTGCAGACAACGCTGGTGGCTTGATTTCACATATTGGTATGTACCCAATTCACCTTTCACTACTACAACAAAGAGGGTCTCTAAGTTTCGCTGCATGAAACGGAAAATTTACATCTTTTTGGAATATATTTTCTCTTGTTGTAATAATGCCTGTAACTATATTGTCAAATTTCGAATTTTCTTGAGTTCTGAGGAATTTAACCATCTAAAAGGTCAATGTAATTCCTGGTTAGCTCATTTCTTGAATTTATTGTCCTGGTTTGCAATCGCTGTTGGGATTAGGTACTGTAAAGAAGTTGCTGCTCATCCCTAGTCTTGGTCGGAAATGCAATACTGTCAAACCCTGTATCCCAAAAATAGGTCTACTTGGGAGTGGGAAAACACCTGTATGAATTTGCATGATGTCAATGATGGAAGGGGAAGGGAATGGTTGAATAACCATTTGTATTTCCCTATTTTATTGTTGAATTTTCCTGCTAGTCTTCCTCAGGAAGATAATGGGGTAATTAGTTACTCTGCTAATTATGTAAAGAGTATCACCGTGGGTAGGTATAGTGCATGCAGTCATAGGAACAATATCTACATTGGTAATTTTCACGCATGTAGTCATGGGCCTCAAGGCCAACATTATCCCACTGCAGCAATCACCAACCTGTCCATGTCTTATAAAATGTTCTTTAAATTGTAGGGTTCTTGTCTTTATGTTTTTGTTCCAGGGATTGTAGTCATTCACCTCAGTCTCATATTACTGTTGGACCAATATCCAACTATGGTGAAAAATAACAGGGGCAAAAAGGTAGACACAAAAAAAGGCAAGGCCAAAGTTTTGAATCCGCCAGCCAAGCGAGGCAGGAGATCCAGTAGAGAGGTAATGGAAACCTTGTTCCAGGATTAATCAGAGGAGACACCCAGCTTTGTAAAATCCCTCATTCATGGATGGGACACTGATTCTAGAACCAAAATTGAAGAATAGGAAGACATTGCAGAGGAAGAACTTAACTAGATCATCACATACCCGGGTCAAACCCAGGGGAGAATTTCTCTGTTCCACCACTCTATTAGAACATACTGGCTGACAAAATGCCTTCTTGTTAAGGAAATTATGTCAGTGCAGTAAGTTGGAGGAGATCCCAAGGCAGTTACCACTCTGGAAGAGATTAACAGAAGAATTTAGGAAATGAACCTGCGTCAACACCACCAGTATGTGCATCTTGGAAGAATTGAGAAGGAAATCCAGTCCATGCATTAGGTAGATATTCTTGGTTCAAGCATCAAAGATTCAGCTCCTGTGGATCCAGATGATGATTAGCTAGACTAAGTCCTTTTTTGTTTGTTGGCAATATGATGCAATGTGTTGTCCTTGATGGCAACCTACTTGATAAAGTTGTCCTTGGTGGAAACTGACTTGATGAGTTGTCTTTGGATAGCAACCTATTTGTTAATGATGTAAATCTGATGTATCTACAGAGAAGTTCAGAAGTAACAAAGAAATAAATTCCAGTAAGTGCCAGAGTAATGATGAATAAGATATGTCACAAAGCATACGCGGGTTTGTAAAGGCAAAGTAGCGTATGTACGCGTAAAAGTACGTACCAAGTAGCATATGCCTATTTGCACTCTAAATTTATAAAACCAGGGGACATGACCATGGTATTGGCCCACAGTATTGAGCGTTGGATTATCTATTTGATCCCATCCAGGAATACCATCAGCGGTTAAGTGGTTTTGACTCATGGTATTGATAAAGGCTAAAACTATATAAGGAGAAGAGGATCATAGTGCAAGGTGCGCATAGGTCTAGGTTTAATGAATACTTCACTCTGAAGTATATCTGGATGGAATGGGTAACATTTTATTGATTGATATGAATTAATAATGCACCTATGAAGAAAATGATGAAGAGGGATCTCTAGATCTGAACTGACTATGTATTTTCTAGATCTGTTTATGGAATGTTTAGATCTGTGATCTGGCGAATCTTTGCTGAAGTAAAGGATGAGATCTGAGCTATCTGTTCTGAAGAGCTGCATAGTTCTGAAATGTTACATATCTATACGCATGTTCATCTTAGCGAAAGCGCGTATATATGTAGGTTTGTTTCAGCAAAAGCGCGTATGAAATCAAACGTCAGTTCTAAAAGAGTTGTAGATCTATACGCAGGTTTGTCTCTGTGAAAGCACGTATATACGCAGGTTCAGTGAAGTAAAAGCGCGTATGGAATCTAGGGTTTTACTGCAGTGTGTGGAATGAAATGTCTAATCTTTTTTGTTGTTTTACTGCTATCTATCAATGATGTATTCATACAGATCTGGGTTGTTTGAATGTTGATTATGCTACTGATTATGTTGATTAAAGATCAAGTTGTTGGTTGATTTGTTGATGATTCAATGAATGAATTGATGGGGTTATAAGTTTCATTTTGATGTATGTTGAGCTTAAATGTGTGGAGTGGGTCCAGTCTGAAAATTTGATGAAAAGAGGCCTACAGGTTGTGTTGTATGGAAGCTGTTGGATCCAGTATGAAAATTGATGAAACGTGGTCCATGGTGTTGTTGAGGGTCGAAGCCTTCAGTGAGGGGGTTGTAGCTCCCTTCCAGTGGTAGATGGTAAATGAGAGAAGGGGGTAGTAGCTCCCTTCCAGGAGAAGCTGGTAAACGAGAGCAGGGGGTAGTAGCTCCCTTCCAGGAGAGGCTGGTAAACAAGAACAGGGGGTAGTAGCTCCCTTCCAGGAGAGGCTGGTAAACGAGAGCAGGGGGTAGTATCTCCCTTCTAGGAGAGGCTGGTAAACGAGATCAGGGGGTTGAAGCTCCCTTCCAGTAGTGGCCGGAGAACGAGAGAAGGTTGCATCCTTCTGCAGGTGGGTGCCTGCGTGCTGGTATGAGTCTGCGCCAGTACAAAATTGTAAGAAGTTTTCTTTATAATAAATATTGAAGACAGAGACGACAGCAGCGGTGGTTTTCTCCCGAATTGGGTTTCCACCTTAAATACTAGTGTTCATGTGTGTTGCTTATGTGTGATGGTTTATTCTGTTATTACTGCACATGCTTACTGCTTACTAAACATCTGATGAATGAATGATGCAATGATCTAAGTAAAGAATTAAATGCATAATAATATCTCTAGACATACGCAAGTTTTCTTAAGGATATCCACGTGTATACGCGAGTTGGGTTCATTAAAGTAGCGTATGGTTTTAAGAGAAAGAAAAAGTAAAAATTTTTCAGTCAACTCTAAATACTGATTCACCCCCCCCCCCCCGCCCGTCTTAGTATTTTTCCCAACATAGTTTTGATAGAGGATAGCTTTTTGTTTATTATTATGTAAATGTTAGTAAGATCAAACACTGATATCAACTACTTAAAGACAATTCGAAGTAGACTAAGGAAGTACATGTTTTGGATGGTGTTCAATGCACTAAGACGACCAACAGACCTAGTTTCCTATGGGCAGGTTGAGGCCTAATTTTTGTATTTACTAAACCTACTTTTTTCATATAAATAGAAAATAGAAAGGACCTACTAAGCTTACAAAAAAAAAATAAAAAAAATTGAATCTTTATTCTCTTCTACGTACAGGTTTTTCGTGAACCAATACTATAATTTTAGACATTTTCTTGATGGAATGTTAACTTTGGCAGAGGTGCACATCTTTACAGAGGTTCATTCTTATCCACTAGATATTTATTTATCTTCCTTTTGAAAAGGTTATTACTACATTTTTCAATTTTTAATTGTTACTTCCTTTTGAATTAAAAGTTTGGATTAAATATTAAAAGCCTTAAACTGAATTTTTATGGCTAAGATTTATCTTGGTTGTAACCCTTGGCACAATTATTTCTTTTCCCTGGCCAATCATGGTCAGGTCATGTTGTGGCAACACTTTATTGTATGTAGTTTCATTTAGTTATTCAAAGTGATAATCCCCACCTAGATATGTCTAATTTATATACATGTTATTAGTCGTCTTATGTTGTTTGATTACTTTTAATTCTTTTCATTAAAATTGGGCTTTTAACTTTGAAATCCCTAACTTCCATTACTGGTTTAGCCACTAGTGAAATTTGGCATAAATTCTTTTTGTTTGCGGAAACATATATAAACATTGTATTGTGTTTTCTCCTCACATAGAAATTATGATTAATGTTAGGGTTATAAACCCTTTATTTAATTTTTTATATTAGCACTCTATTTGCAACAATTATGATTAAGATTTATATTTTGTTGTAGGGGAAATCAACATGGAAACTTCGATCATATATTTTCATTAAGGTAACTTGATCAACTTATATATAGATCTTACTTATTTTTTTGGCTTATTTCATTTTTTATCCATATTTAATTATAATTAGTATTTTTTGGAAAAAATATTAGGTTTATCTCACACTGGGAGGTTTTGAAAGATTTTCCTTTGAGTGTGTCATGAAGCCTTTCCAATTCTTAACGATTTTTTCGACTCCTCCCTCTACTAAAATCCTAATCACTTCTTGTGTGTAATTGACTTCTTTCGCTAAGAGTAAAGACACCAAGATTTTGATTTTTGTTTTAGTTAATAAGGGTTTTATGATAAACATTACCGTGAAAGGGGGTTTACAATTTAAAGGCTTAAGTTCCTTTTTTATAAATTAATTTCTCAAGACCCTCACTAGAAATATTTGGTCAGTGGTAACATTTGATCATACATGTTGTTTTTGACCATTTTAAATATTAAACTTTGTTATTTTTGCAATTATATGGACTGGAGGTTTAATATATATATACAATGAAAGGTTTTTTTTTTCATTATATAGATTAAGGTTATAAACCTATAGTCTATATGTGTGTGTGTGGAAATATTTTTTTACATTGTATAGACTAAGGTTATAATATGCACATGGATAAAGGCTAAATTTTTCTAGCTCTCTCTAAAGTATTAAGCCAATTAAGCTTTAATAATTAGTAATTATAGACTTATATTTTCTTCCATATATTTTATGGAAGGAAAATAACGCCACCAATATATCTTTATGCAAATATCCTTTTTCAACTAAATGATTCTATGTTCATTTTCTCACATCAATAAACATAAAAAAATCCAATTCTTGTTTTATTTTGTGCAACACAGAAAACATATATGTATCTTATAATTACACAATAAAATATCCTACAATAAAATATTCTTTCTATTCAACCATCTAAGTGCATGTTCGCATAGTTATATTCACATTATTCAAATAAATGTATCTCTACTTTCTTTCATTTTCTTATGTAAAACATTCAGAATACTTGCATATACTACAATAACATTCTATTGCATCCAATTACATTTAGTATAAAATTAACAATGAAATGTTTAGAGTACCAAATTGGAAAATAATTTCTCTGGAAAATCATGTTGGAGCTACCAGGATCCACCCAACCTTGATTCTTTCTCCTGAAAGGTTCCTCTCGAGCTTCAAAATGGTTTGCAAGTCAAATCCTTCTATGTGCTACTTTTATTCTGTTCCTATACTTCTCACCCAAGTTCTGCACTACGTGAGTTTATCTACTAGTATAGGAAAATAAATATACAATTTTCCCAATTCATTTGGTAGTTAGTAACTACCTACTCCTTATCCACCATGTGCTAGGTAGTTAATTGCCTCATTAATGAGCCCCACTCTCCCCAGTATCCTAAGACAATGTCCTGTCTTACAGGGAGAGTTGTTGATAAATTAATTTACATACTTTAATAATCTAATCCTCATATTATATTCATAGGTCTTATAGCATCAAGCATAATTAAATTCAATCATTAACTTGCAACCCATAGTTTCTCTTCAGCCAATTGAAACTTCAAAATTAGTTTCCAAATTTTCTATTAACAACTTAACAAAACAAATTTTCATAAGATAATTATCAGTGACATAATACTTATAAACTGGTCCCAATTAAGTCTTAAAATTAGAACAACAAAAACACTTGAAATATACATTTTTACAAATAAACACTAAGTTAGAGGATGTCACATATACTCCTAATTGGGTTGATTTGGAATTGTTATGGATCTCCACTTATCCCAACTGCACCAACTACTTAGGTCACACAAAATAATAAGAATTAACTAAATTATTTGGCTAGAGGTTTTTGAGAGGTCCCCGGCAAAATTTGAATGGATTTGGTGTTCCTGGAGTAGATCAAGGCTAGCTTGAACTGTTAATGCTAATCAAAAAAAATATCCTAAAAACAATTGTTTAGAACAAGTGAACCACACTAACCTTTGCTTATTGTTTTTTATTTCAAGGGATAGCCACTCTAAGGTTTCTAATAACTGATAATGATAATTGGGATCAAACAGAACCAACAATTCCCCATGAGTTAGCATATACCACCATGAAGAAAGGGAATATATCATGACAAATAGAACTATGTTTCTTTCAATAGTTCCTAGACTTTCGATGTCCATCGTTGCTCAAATTCACTAAAACAAGCAAATATGAAATAAAATACCCCACTTCCCTTATTCTAGAGAGTTATCTAACTTTCATGAAACGATACAAAATGCAACCATCAAGAGAGACATTGGTTCTTATGCCAATAGTTCCCTATAAACTTCAACCCAAAAAAAGAGTTATTGATATAGTATTTTAAAGCACCCTGAATTTCCATTAAATTCAATCAAACAAGACTTACATATTGCAATGCAAACCACAAAACACATATTTCCAAATTTAATAAAAAGATAAAGAAGTGTTTTCAAATAGGTGAGATTAAAAGGACACCTCTTATCGAGCCATCTAGACTTCCAATTTCCTTTTTGGTAACTGTATACTAAAAAAATTCTATTAACCCTATGACATTTATGAAATGCATATTGAGCTTGAGTGACATCCTTATCATAAATCCAATACCTCTGCCTCATTTGAGACTTCAATTGTGCACAATCATAACACTATAATAATGTTTCCCATTCAACTTTGAACTGCACAAACAATGCATGAAACAATGCACCAAAGTGCATGGTAGGGATGAGATTTTCTTCCCAGTACATAGACCATTTAAGAAAAGGACATGTTGACTTTTGTTTACACAAGAGAATTGATGCCTTCCATGAAAATCCCCATCATAACCAATTGATAAGATTGGTTTCATCCTTTAGGGATGAGGATTTCATATCTTTAGCATTGTTCTACATATTAAGACATATTATGGTGTTGCATAAGCCAACCTCCTACGTACCTCCTTATAACCTTTCTTGTATGTCTCCTATTCCACTTTGGTGCCACTTGACATCCATATTTGAAATCACGCTTTAGTTTAATCTTGTTTTCCACAAGATTATAGGATGGGACAAAATGATTATTATCATTGATTTTAATTTTTCTAAGACTAATGAAGTGCCTATATTGACCAATGAGTCTACAAATTGATTGTGTTATCTCAAAACAAGGCGCATCTCATATGACTTAAACTTCTTTAATGTCCTTTAACTTTTCTTTAAAATAATTTTCAAGTGCATGTATTTTAGAAGTATCTTTCTAATCAAGCTTTGCATAATGATTATAAAGTCTCGAATAATTGATATAATTGGTATTTTCGTTAAGCACTACAAAAAGACATAACCCTCGATGTGAATGTTAAATTGTGATCATACGCCCCAAAAAATTAATTTTCATTGGAGAAAAGAATAACCCTCCCCATACAGTGATGTGTGGTTTGATAGTTTGTTCTCATGGGTGAAACCCAAGAGACCGCGGTTCAAATCTCATTGAGTATATGGCTTGCTATGATCCTGGCTCAAGGAGTAGACTCCTCTTTCCCGTGAGTCTCGGCTCTTGCTAAATCATAAGAATTGGTATATTTGGCTTGCAGGCTGCTAGATATACTTGCGGTGCTATATTGGCGACTATGAGGATTGACCCTGAGTCTTCCCTAAATTACTCCAAAAAATTACTGATTCACCATATATTAAAAAAAAAAAAAAATCTCTCCCCACTCAGGTCACCCTTTTAATATTTATAAATTTTTAAAATAAGTAATGTGCGATTATTATTCAATATTTTGTTTTACTTCAAACTAAACTACTTTTTAAAGTAAAAGTTCTCATTACAAATATGTATTCATGACTTGTTGTCCATAACTCACATTGTGATCGTGTCACATTTAACATGCTTTTGACTTACATGATTATCCATAGTCTAGTTAACATGTGGCACTTTTAAGTTTCCTTTTGAATTAATTAACTTGCACATGTTGGTATGTTATGCGTACATATCTTATTTTGTGTTTATTTTATTTTTAATTAGTAATATATAGAGGTGACACGTTGCATTTTATTCAATAATTGAATGTGTGATGTTATAATTACTAATTATGAGGTTGTTTGATTAAGTTTTTTTAAAAGTTGGATTTTTTAATTGGCTTACACATTAATTTATGTACTCGCACTTGTCTAATATAGTTGTTTTATCTTATGTAATTATTAGTGTTCCATTTCCCTATAGTTGGGTAAATGATTATGTATTATCAATTTATTGACATTACTCACTTTCAAGAGTTCTTTTTTTGCGTGGGGTAGTCAATATTGTTTATATGATGCATTTTTTAGTACTATGAAAAATAAATAATGATAGTACATTTTAGTTGTTTATTGTAGTTTGGTCCTTGGTGTGACTTTTAATGTGGTAATTCATATTCTTGATTGTAACAATGTTTTCTTTATTGTGATTTGAATCTTTTAATTGATATAATTGTTTTTTTATGTATTTATAAATCATTTTTTTTTGAATAAAATGTTTATTTAGTTTCTTGAGCGAGGTGTGTGTGGAGGGACTGTCTTATTTGGGATTCATGGCATGAGTGATTTCATGGGAATTGAAGAGGGAGAGTGACCGTGGCAAATGCGTTGTGTGTGTGGCAGAGGTAAGGTGGGGCGAGAGGATGCAAGAGCGAGCAGGGTGGGCGACAACACATGCCAAACATTTATCAGCTAAGTGGTGGAGTTATTAGCTTATTGGCTGCATTCATTTTTCTTGCGAAGTTTGGAGGAACTAGGCGTTGAGTTTTAGGGTTCGAGCTCTTTTCTTGCAGCAAAGGTGGACGAAAGCTTCTGGTTGTAGGCTAACCTTGGAGCAAGCTTCCAGGTGAAGGTGACAGGGCATGTTTGGTCTCTTTCCCCTACCTTTAGCTAGGAACACATTGAAATTATGAATGTTGCATACATGATTACTGTTATCTCTTGTAATCAGTTGGTTGTGATAATTGATGTAATTCATCTGTTAGATGGAAATTTGACTGCTTCAGTAGTTTCTAAATCAATTTCGGTTATATATGGCATATTATTTCTTCAAATGGGAATGTTGGGGGTAAGATGGATTATTGGTTTTATGGGAAGGCTACCTATCATGCTCGACATATATGGTTTAACTTTATGGGTGAATTGGTCTCCATATAGGATATGTAGGGTTATGGCTCAATGGCATTTTCAATTTTGAACTGGGTTTTGGCCTGACGAGCAGGCATGTAACTCCTTCCACGGAAGGAAACCGACCCATCACGGTCAGTCTTGCCTCAACGTGATGATAGAGCTTGATACACTCATGGTGGAAGGAGAAGCATACGGGTAACTGGATGCTTGATTATATTGTGTTTTTTTCCGATTTAAACCTAATTATACATGTTATATTATTCTATTATGTGTCAATGCATCAAGTGGTAACAGGTTGAGAAGTCAGCTTGTTTGCGAGTCGTGGGATTCTAGTCAAGCGGTGTGGCTCAACGATTTCTCTGTGGTTCAAAGGGGCTCAGGGAATATGGCTCGAACATCTGTGGTGAAGAAAGAAAAGGATACAGGGGTAGTAGACGCAGCCATAAAGCGACTCCTCGGGAGGGAAGATGAAGCTCATCCTCGCAGACGCCCATAAGGGTAGGCCGGAAATCACAAATACAACATATTAATGTTGCGGCCCATGCTTATGTGACATGCACTCCTTCCAAAGTGCATAAAATGATAGTTGGCTGGGAGGAAAACCTTAACTAGCACACATATCAGGATATCAAGGAGGAGGACTGGAGGTTGTTAGTACCGGACCCCAGAAACACCCACGGTAGACTTTTGTTGTATAAACAAACTTTTCATATGTACTCGATGATGATGAACATAATGGTTAGAGCAATTTTGAATTCAGTTGATCATATTAGGGTAATTTTGAGTTCTAAAATGGGCCTCCTAGGAAAAATGTGTAACCAAAATAAACTTTATAAGAACCAATATGATTCAAGATGATGATGTCAACCATGGGGGATGTTTCACCATTTTTGGAGTAAAAAAAGTAAAAAGATTAAAAAATAATAAAATAATAAAACTACTTTTTCAACTCGTATTTTAAACTTATGTCCCTAAGGTTTTACTCAAATTTCAAGCATGAGTTCTCACTGGATGCAAAATTTAATTCCTCATCCAAGGAGTACCCATGTTGCATACTTTTGATGGACCATGCTACACGAAAAATTAGAAATACATGAAAAAACATGATTTCAATCATGTTTTTTAATGTATTTCTCATTTTTCATGTATAAGGGTCCATCAAAAGTATGGAACATGGGTATTGCTTGGACGAGGAATCAAATTCTGCATCCAAAAAGTGTTTACGTTCGAAATTTGAGTAAATACGTAGGGAGATAAGTTGAAAATACGAGTTGAAAAATTAGTTTTTTTCATTTTTTCCTCTAAATTTTGATGAAGTAATCTAATATTATTTTATTATTTCAACTATTATTTTATAATTTCCTTAGGAGACCCAATTGAGACCTCAAAATTCCCCTAATTTCATTAAAACTGGTTCGGGAATCTAGGAAATCTAGAAGTATTTCCAACTTGTCCAGTTTCAAATTCAGCAGCAGAATGTATGCCTGGGTCACATTGAAAGGCACATCAGGTGCCCACCTCAGCCAAAGATCCCAAGATCCAGTGCTAAGGACCCAACTCTAGTGGATTCCTCGAAGGACTAGTTTTGATGTTTTCCTTTGTTTTGGTAATTTTTTATAATGAATATGTCGCTAAGTAGAACTATTGTTAATAGGTTAAGAGTAAATTGGGTTTCAAACATTCAAGCCTATAAGGATAAGTTTGATAGACTTAAAAACTTAAGATTTTGGATGGCATATAACACTTTTCGATGGCCAACAAATTTGGTTTCCTAGTTGGACACGCTGAGTCCACAAAATGTTTATTTGGATGTAACCTGTTTTATATGAATGAATGAATGAAAAATCCTACTAAGCTTACAAAAAAAAATTCTTATTTATTACCTAAGTAATGAGAAACGATTTAATACTCCACTGTAAATAGTGCACTAACATTTCTTATAAGAAATGATAGTGGGTGCTAAACACAATGTTGTTTTTTTACCAACCCAACTCATGTGTTGTCATTTACAAATGTTTTTTAACTTTCATAAAGAGGCACCCTTTTAATGCTGCATGATGCAATGGTTATAAATTCTAATTATATTTTTTAGTGAAAAATTATACATAAATTGGACTTGCAAGAATATAAAATATTTACCTAACAAGTTAGGGGATTTCCCTATCTTTGTATACTAAGAAGGTTAAATTAATCAATTATCATGATTATTAGATTGGGTGATAATGATAACTTCTATGAGGTATTTCTTTTGGTAAAGTTGTAGATGTTTTTGGGTTTTATTTGTTTATTTTTTGATTGTATGTTTATATATTTGTTAATAAGATATATATGTGACTGTTGTGGAGGTAAATCCTCTCTGCGGACAGAGGCGATCCCTACTAGCCCAGATCGGGTCTAGCAACAATCGTTCACACTATAGTGCAGGTTCCTAATTGCAAATAAACCAACTAGCGATGAAGGCTTACCTGGAATCCAACGCTGTCGCTTGTAGAGAAAGTAGCGCTCCCGTTCCTTAGCTCTGGCAGATCACAATCCTCACGATCTCCGTGATCGGACACCTGCACACGCAAGAAACAAAACAAACGCAAGCATAAAACCCAGCATATGAAACTATATGTCAGTCAGAGCAGACATAACTCATCATCATAATCAACAACAAGATTAGAACCATAACTAATAGTCATTTATCATTAATCAATCAAAGAAGAATACAACCATAGCTCTGACGCTGAATTCTCCTTCGGAGGGTCGCCAGCGGAAAACGTCTCGAAAAAGCCTGTCGGGGATAGGACAAGCCTCTCTCTTCGGATGTCTCGACAATAATCTCCTTGCTTGGATTTGGCCTTAAGGGAATGAATCAAGGCTCTTGCAGCATAAGGCTCTGATGGCTCTTGGGAACTTGGAGATTCAACCATTCAGCCCTTCAGCCATTCAGCCATTCAGCCCCTTCATCAATGGTTGAAGGATATATTTATAGAGGAGAGGAGGAGGTTGGGATCCCTACAATAGTGGAAGGGAGGTCTTATCCCTTGGGAGGTTCCCCATAAGGTGGAAACAAGAGGCCAAAGGAGGAAGGCCGTGGTTATTTAGTCGAAACCACTCCTGATGACTCATCCACGAAGTTGTTGTAATCGAAACTTCGCCTCTTTTTTTAAAACAAATTTCAAAAGAAGATTGGCGCGGGTGCTTAACTGGGACAGAGCACCAATTGGCATGGGCTTAGTGTTAATTTTCCTCATTGGCGTGAGTACATAACAGGCTACCAGCGCCAAGGCAAAAACAGGTGTTTTTAGGGATCTGCTCAGGAAATGATCAACAGAAGGAATGTTGTCCTCATGGCAAGGGATGCAATGATGGTATTCGCAAGGCATGACACTGATTATTGGTCACAGAAACGACCCTCCAATGGGCGAGATGGGGATTGCAGGGACGGTGAAAAATTACTGTGTAACAGATGCCCCCTAAAGCATGAGGCCCGAGAGAGAGAGAGGGGTGAAATGCTTTACGAGAACGTGTCCAACTGAAAACACCGCCATCAGAAAACCTGTGTAGAGAAATAAAAATGATATCTCAAATACATGATATATATGTGGTATGGGTGCAGCCATCCATAACAGAGTATACAATAATCCAAATCCAAGGCATGGACGCAGCCATCCAGTGAGGATCGATAAATAGACTCAGGTATGGTCGCAGCCATCCAATCAGTGAGTCATGTAACCAATCATAATAATCCACAAAATCGCAACCTGGATTATAACAGACAGGAATCCAGGGTCTTGCGCTCCATCTCCACCCGAAAAAAGTAAAAGTTCAAGCATGCGAATATGTGAGTTGAAGTCGAACATGCAAGAACATCATCTGATTACCAGCCAATAATGAAAACTATTAACAGACGCGAGAGGTACCACCAATAATGAAAATGGCCCTCAAGGTACTACAGGTACAATCTACGGCATGTGAATCAGTGAGCTGGTGTCGAACACCCGTAGAATCACTCGATCGGAGGCCAATGATGAAAACCTCATGTCGAATGCGAAGAACCTGCCATTGAGGCATGTAGGCTCCAAGGTACCAGAAGGGAGTCTCTAGATCAGCTTCCTGGATAATGAGCTGAAGTCGACAGGAAGTGTCCTTGATTGAAGGTGGGCCATAGTGTTTCCCACATCATCGACGCGAGACTGAGGAACATAATGTCTTTGTGAATCAATATCAAATGAGAATAAGAGGAAGGTTGAAATTTGCAGAGGTCAACTTCTCTTGAACATATCGGCGACACGACAGTGGATTTGGCAGTATTTGACATCAAAAGATCAAAGGTCATGATGATGAGGCAAAGAGCGAATGAGAGGTCAAAAGGGATTACCCAAACCCATGGAGGCAAGTGAAAACGAGATGAGATGTCCCCAACCCGACACGAATGCAAACAAGTGCCATGTTCAAGAGCGACATACTGCCGACACGACAATGATTTTGGTTCCATTTTCCCCACCATTCCTAGCGAGTACCTCTTTATTTTTACACAAGCTTGAAGGATACCATATGCTTTTCATATAAGTTCGTCCTTCGGACGAATCCATACTAGTACATTTAACGAGTCCTAGGAAGGAGAAACTTGAATATCGTCATCACGACTGAATCCAATGTCATCAGGGTTTAACGAGTCTGAAAAAGGGAGAAATCGGTGTATTTTCATGTTTAGAGAGTTTGAATAGACAGTAGAAAAGTAAACTCCAAAGGTCCCTTTTCATAAATAGTTCCTCAGATTCGAAAAGGTAGAAAACGATATCTGAGAAAACCTCCTAGTCGCGATAGGCTAGGGTATTCCTTTTTCGTAAATAATCTATCCCAGCCCAAAAAAGGGGTAAACGTATACTGGGTAGATGTCGTTTCGTGTCCACTTTAACGAGATCGAAACGACAAGGGACTCGGAAATCTTTTCAATTTTAGAGAGTAAGAAAAGAGTTGAAAGGTGACTCCTCCTGGAGGAACGAGTGGTATAAAGGGTAGCTACTGGTTCCGGTGATGGTGGAACAACTCAAAACAAGTAAAGGTTGAGAGGCTGGCTAACAAGACCACTCATCGTAGCGGTTCCTCAGGAACGGGTAAAACAACCAAGTGAAGGCATATGATCGGCCAAGAAGATATTGACGATGGAGTGAGAAAACCAAGGCTCATCTGGTAAAAACAGGCTGATAAAATGGAAATCACAAGAGGTAAAATGGGAAAGGTTTCATTTTTACACAAGCTTGAAATCAGAAAACTATGCTTGAAGTTAGTTTCATTTTTACAAAAGCTTGAAACAAAGATAAACTATGCTTGAAACCGGTTTCATTTTTACAAAAGCTTGAAACGGAAACAAACTATGCTTGAAAAAGTAAGCATGCCCCCAGCATGGTGTCTCAATTCGAGGTACATGCCCCCCAAGCTTCAATCCATATGAAAGGCAGATGGAGTGAAGGTTCAAGTTACGAGATCAAGAGACTGACTTGACTGGGATTTTACGAGATCTTATCAAAGACTCGAATTGAATGGGAACGTGTTTCATTGTTTTAACGAGGTTGACACATTAAAAGAAATATCCTCAGGACACCTTTGTTTCATGGTTTAAGGAGCTTGACACAAGACAATGAACTCTGCTCCGAGGACCTTGTTTCATTTTTTAAGGAGCTTGACACAAGAAAACGAACTCTGCTCCAACAACCTTGTTTCATTTTTTAAGGAGCTTGACACAAGAAAGGAAACATGCTCTGACAACCTCATCATAATGAACAAGAAGTCATCGCTTCCAAGAGTTCCACTCCGGATGGAAGGAAAACATCCTGGAAGTCAGGACCCAATTCCCCCAGCACCTGATGCACAACGACACTATCACTGAGTACAGGCACGAGGTAGGTAGCCACATAGTTGACCTGCGGTGGGGCAGATACAATGGGTGGATAAAAACCAGGAAGGGATGATGGTGGGCCAGCTGCCATATCAGGACCAAAGAACGAAAGCTGATCAATGGTCACGATCCGTCCTTCATGTGGAAAACAGACCACACGAAAAAGGGAGGAGACAAGCGCTCCCATGGCATAGGTGTAATCGCGCCCCAAGATCAGATTGAAATCCAAGGGGCCTGGAACAACCATCACATCCATATGGACGGTTTTACCTCCCAAAGTAACAGGTAACCTTGGAAGAATCCCCAATGGTTGACTAGTTCTTCTGTTAAATGTCAACAGATTCTGCGTAATGGGTGCAAGCAGTGGTGAACCAAAAGCTTGCCATGTAGTTGAGGATAGAACATTAACAGATGTGCCTTCGTCTATAATGGTGCTAGGTACAACCAGACCAAAAGCCTATACTGTGATCTCGAAAGGCACATAAGACGGAAGGCGGTATCCTGAAAATCGACTCCAATCAAAGGAAGCGACCAAAATACTCAGAGGGGCTACCATCGAATCGAGATGGTCTTTCCCTGGTGTTACGGAAGAAGAAGGAGCATCCTCCACGACCTCCATCTTGAAGGTGGGAGGGGTATCCTCCGGGACCTCCATCATAGGAGGCGGAGGAGCAACTTCTTGAGGTATAGGGACAGGAGAATCCTTCTCCAAGTCCGAAGAATTTGAAGAAACAAGAAGAACCTGAGGGGTGTGAGGTCCACTCTCAATGGAAAAGACCTGGTGCACTGCAGACGGGGCCAGCTCAACTGATCCCACGACCAATGGTTGGTCGAGAATGGATTCCTGAATATGAATTTCTTGAGGGAGCGGGATTGACCAAGGATGACTCTTGACCAATCATGGAATCAACTGGTGGAGGACTCGAAGAAAGATGTTTATAACCAGCCAGGAGGCGTGGTGTAGAAACAATTGAGTTGTCCAAAACTGTCTTGGCTTCATCCATATATGGACAAAGGTGAATGACATGGTGCCCTTCACACAACTTACAGGGATTGGTAATCTTACCCTGCTTCTTAGGAGCCTTACCAGCACTAGCTGAAGACGTGCCCCCAACCTGACTCCCGGAAGCTAAAGACAACGACGGACGACCGTTGGACCATTCTTCAAGCACCTTGGGAATGCTAGGGCAATCTCGAAGGAGATGGTCTCCTGTACACAACATGCAAGGGAACTTGACTTTCCGTGGAGGGTTGGAAGGTTTATCGAGAGGAGATGTTCCGGAAGCAATAGCTGCAGCCTTAGCCTCTCTCTTATCAGACTTATTCTTCTTTGTCTTCTTCTTCTTCTTCTTAGCCACCTGGTTACTCGAATCTAGACTTTCACCAAGCGAAGTAGAAGAGGAGGACGCAGAAACAGGCGAAGAAGGGGAGAGGTCCACCTTGGAATCAACATGGCATTGTTCAGGCGGAGGAACTGATTGACCAGTAGCCGAGACATTCGAGACCACAGAGGTTGAAAATAACCAAACAGGCAACCCAACAGTTAACCCAGGAAGGGACAACGTTGCCATATAAGGAGCACCAACATTTCCAAAAGGAGGAAAAGGACCCGGATTCCCATCGGAGGGGATTCCTTGGTTGGTGAACTCTGGAAAAGTTGCCATCAGAAACGATCTAAAACAACACCCTAAGGAAACTAACTTTAACTGGGGATATTTTCATGGACAGCTAATTTTTAAAACATTGAAACAAAATTCTGTTGTTTCATCTTTTAAGAGTCGAGAAACAGGCAAAAGGTGACTTTATCGCTTTCAGATTGGAAACAAGCGTGAAAGGACAAGCGCTTGATGACCTTTTCAAATTTAAAGAGTCAGAAAAGATCGAAATGACTACTCAGGAATGCTAGGCAAAGGGTGTACCAAATAACCGTGAACTGCAATACACACCTTGGTTTCAAAATGAAAGAGAAATCAACCAAGGACTTAACGTACGTGCAGGCAATCTCCCCGAATGTTGTGTCAGGTGTATCACGGGTATAGGGCGGCAAACTCGGCTTCCTATGGATAAAGGATAGAAACCTAGTGGGGTCTCCCTTTATATACGCGATGGTACGAAGAGCACAAGTCCGTACTAGTGCTGTCTAAAGCCAAGAGGCGAACGACAGCTACTAGGTTTAAAGACGCCGGAACACGTCTCTAGCCTAGACCAGTAAATGTTGCGTTAATGTTTCAATGCTTCCTTAGGTTGATTGAGTAAATTTTATGGTTGATCTTCAATTACGTTTTAGTTTCAAGGCCCTACCGAATGTCATATGACAATCTCCTATATGCAGCTATATGACAAAAGAAAAGTTTTCAATTCAATGAATGCTATCTATTTAAGGGAAGAGTTCCAAACAATGATGCAACGAACAACAACATTGCAAACGAAATCTTTCCAAACTAGATGACTTTCACTATCCGAAAGTAATTTCAAACATTCAACGATGTGAATAATGCAATGTAATCTATGCAAAATCCTCTTTTCCGAAAACTATGCAATTGTAATCTATGCACAATTTCCTTTTCCTTTTCAAATTATAAGAATGGGCTCAATGCATTTTTTGATGAAATGAGGATCTACTTAATGCATGCTTTTAATGCAAGAGAATGAAATCAAAGCGATTTCTATTTTTCGATCATTAAACAATGTAATCTAAGTTCAATGATGGATCTCAAAAAAATACTTTCTAATGCAATGTGATCTAATGCATTTTAACGAAAAGAAAACTTTGAGACGAAAACTAAATAAACGCAAATCTTCTTAAAGAAGGATGAATGCAAAAGAGATGTAAACAAACACTAATAATGCAATCGTTGTTTCAAACACTTTGTAACGAAATCCCTCAAAAAGCGACAAGACATATGAGGTCAAACAAAAAGAGGACTTCCAAAGCAAGAGATCGAAACAAGGCATTCATTCCCTTTTACATCAAGCAATCATGGAAAGAAGACATTCCAAACAATGAGCAATGTAATCTATGCTCATATAGAGGAAAGGCCCGAAGGGAAAGACACACTGGTGAAGGATTCAGGGAAAAAGTCTCAATTTTCACACACCCTGAAATTGGCCGGACTTTTTCATTGACAACTAGCACCAACTGGCGCGACTTGCTCACTGAAAACTAGCGCCAATTCCCAATTGGCTCGGGTTGCTAACTGACAACAAGCGCCAACACCTGAAAATGAAAAAACAAAGAATTTCTCCCAACCAAGACCAGACTCACCACTTCAAGCAGGATCTAAAACAAACCCAGAAGTAAAGTACTGACCAAAAGAAACTTCCGAACAAGGGTAAACCCTTGCACCTACAAGAAATGGCGCGACTTTCTGGCTGTAATCCGCGCCAGACAGGGGATGGCGCGAGTGATGAACTGGCAACCTGCGCCAATTGGCATGACTGTCAGGCTGGAAACCGTGCCAATCAAGCCAACCATGAAAAGATGAAAATTCGGAAAAACAGAGGTCATATTTGATCCTCTGGGGGCTGAACAGAGGTTTTACACCAGAAAAAAGCGAACCAAAAGAGCTCATCAAGACAGCAGAATCGAGAAACAACCGAAAATACAAGACAATACTCCAAGTGTTTAGTTCACAAACTAAACCGGAGATTGACTGAAGCAGCTTTGATCTACTTCGCTAATGCAGAGCAATAGCGTTTCGAAGGCTATCTGGCTAACTTCAGGCTCCGTCTATAGCTTACAAAGAAGAAAACAACAAGCTAGACGCCCCCTAGTGGAGTCGCCAATTTGTTGTGGAGGTAAATCCCCTCTGCGGACAGAGGCGATCCCTACTAGCCCAGATCGGGTCTAGCAACAATCGTTCACGCTATAGTGTAGGTTCCTAATTGCAAATAAACCAATTAGCGATGAAGGCTTACCTGGAATCCAACGCTGTCGCTTGTAGAGAAAGTAGCGCTCCCATTCCTTAGCTCTGGCAGATCACAATCCTCACGATCTCCGTGATCGGACACCTGCACACGCAAGAAAAAAAACAAACGCAAGCATAAAACCCAGCATATGCAACTATATGTCAGTAAGAGAAGACATAACTCATCATCATAATCAACAACAGGAGTGGAACCATAACCAATAGTCGTTTATCATTAATCAATCAAAGAAGAATACAACCATAGCTCTGACGCTGAATTCTCCTTCGGAGGGTCGCCAGCGGAAAACGTCTCGAAAAAGTCTGTCGGGGATAGGACAAGCCTCTCTCTTCGGATGTCTCGACAATAATCTCCTTGCTTGGATTTGGCCTTAAGGGAATGAATCAAGGCTCTTGCAACATAAGGCTCTGATGGCTCTTGGGAACTTGGAGATTCAACCATTCAGCCCTTCAACCATTCAGCCATTTAGCCCCTTCATCAATGGATGAAGGATATATTTATAGAGGAGAGGAGGAGGTTGGGATCCCTACAATAGTGGAAGGGAGGCCTTATCCCTTAGGAGGTTCCCCATAAGGTGGAAACAAGAGGCGAAAGGAGGAAGGCCGTGGTTATTCAGTCGAAACCACTCCTGATGACTCATCCACGAAGTTGTTGTAATCGAAACTTCGCCTCTTTTTAAAAAAAAATTTTCAAAAGAAGATTGGCGCGGGTGCTTAACTGGGACAGAGCACCAATTGGCGCAGGCTCAGTGTTAATTTTCCTCATTGGCGCGAGTACATAACAGACTACCAGCGCCAAGGCAAAAACAGGTGTTTTTAGGGATCTGCTCAGGAAATGATCAACAGAAGGAATGTTGTCCTCATGGAAAGGGATGCAATGATGGTATTCGCAAGGCATGACACTGATTATTGGTCACAGAAATGAACCTCCAATGGGCGAGATGGGGATTGTAGGGACGGTGACAAATTACTGTGTAACAGTGACACAACACATTAATATTTATCTTACACATCTACCTAAACACTTTTCTATATGAAATTGTTTGAACTATACACATTAGTGATTTATTTTATGATGTTATGGCTAATTAAGAAGTTGTATGATTAAATTATTTTTCTAATTTGTTGCCATAAAAATTAGATCTTATATTGACTTAAACATATTCATTTATGTGATTAGGATTGATTAATATAATTATTTTATTTTACATAATTATTGGTGTCCCTTGTTGGTCAATTTTTATTTTCACTCTAGTTGTGTAAACACGTACATAATATCAAAAGGATTTTATTGATGTTACTAATTTTCATGGGTAATCATTTCATCATTTTTATGTGGGGCAATAGAATTTTATTTATATGATGTACTTTCTAGTATTATGATAGAAAATAAATAATGATGTTACAATTTAGTTGTTCATTGTAGTTTGGTGCTTGGCGTGACTTTTTGTTGTTGTAATTATTTGTTTGATTGTATCAAGTTTTTTATTGTGAACTTTTTTTTAAAGATATAATTGTCATTTTTTTCTCATATATTTATAAATATTTTCCTTATTGTTGGATCCTTCATTTTTGTGAACAATTATAGTAGAATATAATTGTGAAAATCGAATAACATAAGTCGGAAAAACGAATGGTTAAGTTTGTCCAGAAAATATTAGTGGAAAAGAAAGAAAGGCAAGGGGAGGACCAAACAGTTATGTTGGAACTTTTCAAATCCACGAAAGAAGGACCTGGCTACTAAAGTTGAAGATATCAATTGTATGTCGACCAATCTGGTATAAATCTCATCAAGATGGTTAGATTTGACTACATCAAGTGAGTGTGGACAAGTCCTTGAAGTCTAAAATTATATATATGTATGAAAGGAAAGCTGTGAGGAGAGAGAGATAAAAAGAAGGCCATCATGCCACCAGAATTAGGACATGTATCCCACAGATGTATTTCTTTGTAAATTTTGTTATATTCCCGAGTCTGTAATGAGAATCCTGGGAGAAGTTCTGAACAACTATCTTTGAGCTAATCTAGATTTGTATATGTAATTTTTAGTCAACTTGAATATATAAGAATATATTGTTGCGGGGAATTATATTTTTTCTTTATGTATGAATGTGATTGTAACTATGTGCCTACTTTAAAAAATTTAAGATTTTATGTTAAATTCTATGTGATTTATTTATTTACTTATTTTGTGAGGATCATTTAGTAGATATGTGAGTGCTAATTAGTTTAATGTATATTTTAATTGAGGAAATGAATTTCATCACATTCTAAACCCCAAACATCACTTGCAAGTCTCAACATGCCTCAGGTGAGACCTTCTTCCCCTGTGGAATATTGAAAATGTCATTGCCATGCTAGAATACAATGACCCCTTTGATAACACCGTGCAGTTGAACCCTGGGTATCTACATTAAAAAATTTCGGCAACAAATGGTTCCATTTTCGAGACCAAAAAAATAATTTTGGTTTTTAGATAATGGTGACTAGGATCATCAAGAGTAGTATTCAAGAATTATGGAGGAGAAGCTTGATTCATTTGTTTATCAACAGGCTAGATTATGACAAAAAAACCAAGACTGGGTCTAGGACGAGATTCTCTTTGCGAAGTTGGCTTGTGATCAATATGAAATATTTTGGTACTGATTCCATAAGGAGTTATATCATTGGTTGAGAAAAATGCAACACACCTTGGGAACTGGAAGTGCTGGGAAAATATTTAAGACTTATACCAAAATCGATATAGCTTCTTTACATCGACTGAATCATGAACTTACAAGGGTTGTTGACTTTTGGGTTCAACCCACATTGGAAGGATATATTATTGAGTTTTTTGAAGAGAATCACCAATAATTTTCTAAAGTTGAAGCAGTGTTAAAGTATGGGTTAAGAGGAAGGTTGTTAAAAGAATTTCCTTTGTAGATTAAATTTTTCATGGTGGAAGAAAGGCTATCATCGTTTCAACAATACAATATGGCAACATCAAATCCTTGTATTGAGGGTAGTGTTCTTGGGGATATGTTGACCGATTGTGGAAGTTAAAACAAATTTGCAATGGACAGGGAGGAGTTGTGAAAGGCACAAGAATTTAGAGAAATTATGAGGGTGTGGATATCTGACGAATGGAGGGAATGCAAGTTGCATGAGATTAACAGAAGGCAAAGTGATTTGTAATAGATAGGTGAATTTTTGAGAAATACAAGGTTGAAGAGAGGAGATATAATAAATCTAGAGTTGTAGAGTGAGATAGTAGGATAAGGATCGAACTATAGCGCAAGAGGAGGATCTAGCGGAGGAGATTAGATTAGGAATAATGAGGCCCACCAGGAATTATATGGATTCCAGATGCTACGAATGGGCCAAGATTGAAGATTGTGACGATTGATCCAAATGCTCCTGTAGATGAGGAGATGCATTTTTTTATGAGGATATTATTTCATCAGGATGATTCCTCCCCCAAAATTAGAATTCTGCAAGGTAGCGTCATGGTTAGATCTCTCCTTTCCCTTCCCTTTGTACCCTATCAAAACCCTATAGTTTTCATTTCCAGGTTAGCTAAGACTCTAAAGTTGCATAGAGTTCTTAGGATGTATGCAAATAGAGTTATGGTAGTAGTAGTTTATCGCATCTCATAAACTGTCCGCAACTTGGTTCAAGAGTATTTATCTTAGTTCCTCCTAGTCATACTTCAATGGTTGGGAACATAGCTATACCATTTCCTCGATATCCTAAATTTTCAAGACGAGGAGATGAGGACACAAAGAAACATTGGTACTTATGTGAATCTATATGGAGATATAAATAGACTCCAAATGACTCTAAACTGACTAAATTTCATAACACATTGAGAAATAGAGATCTTCAGTGGTTCGTTAAATAGCCGCCAACAATTCAACATCTAACCTTGGATATAGGTAGAAAATAATTCATTAAGGAGTTCAAATTGCATCAATCCAAGTAGCAGGACTTGGCCAAGCTATGGGACATTAAGGAATGAGAAGGATAAACTGCATGGGAGTGCATGCGGAAATTCAAATATGTTGTTGGGAAGATGACTTATCCAATTCATCCAGATCACCAAAAATATTGGTTCATCAAAGCATTATTATCACTAACTAGAATCCATTTAATGAAACAAAAAATTGATAATATAAATGATGCATTAGATCAAGCCATGAAGATAGAGGCAATGATAGGGTATCCTCATGATTTTAGAGCAATTTTTTCTTCTAGTGATCCTGCTATAATTTTTCTACAACATCAAATTGTTGATTTAACTGAAAGGCTCAAGGATGTGAATGTTTCTACAAGTTTGGTGTACAATCTGTCACACTAAGGGGAATCATGCTACAAAATGTGCAAGGTATTGAGGTTCAAGACCCTCTAATGTACAACTAGGAACTCCTCCATTGCATGAAAGACGTTCTCAAGGGGTTGCACAAGTATCAACATGTGTTACTTTTCAAGAACATACTCAATACCACACATTTCCTAATCAATAAGGTATGACTGCTAACAAGTATTGTGAAATATGTCATACTTATGCCCATTCTCTTTGAATTTGTCCTATGTTACAAAATATTCAAATGTCCCTAGTAATATGTTATATGATTTTTGCGGGTCTCCCACTCACCATACATACTAGTACAAAGCATTGGATGCTATGAATGATCGATTAGACTATACTAAATTTCAAGTAAGTGAGTCCCCTCGAGGAAGAGGAGGTGGAGGATATATTGGAGGGAGGACTGGAGGAAGAGGTCGAGTTTTATGTTATAAATATGAACAAAAAGGCCATGTTGCTTATGATTTTACATTTCCAAGGAGGCCTTGGTGTTTTCATTACCAAGTGAATGCTCATGCAACTAAAGAATGTTCAGATTTAATTGCTCAATGGAAATAACACAGTAGGAAAAGAGGAGCTAAATTGACCAATGCAGAGACAAGAGAGCCAAAATTAATTTAAAGGTCTAATATTAATATCATTATCAGAGGAGGTAAGCTTACTGGAGCTGATAAAGAGGTGCCTAAACAACTTTTTGTCACAAAAGCCACATCCCCAAGGAAACTGCATGATCCTCTTAAGAAAAAGGAATACTACAAGGATTTTGCTAATATATTTAAACAATTAATCTCTTCTTGTAGTCCTGTTGTGACAAGCAACAACCCCACTTTTTATTTAATATTAGTAATAATACTAAATAAATGGGGACCCTTAGTTAAAAATCCAAAAAAATCAATTAGATTTTGTTTTCCTTTTCAAATAAAACTTTATATCATAAACTTAGGGAAATCCCTTAGAAAGAACCTTAAGAAATACTTAAGTTTATGATAGATTACAATAAAATTGTTCTTTAAACAAAATAGCGCATCCATCGCAAAATGGTAGATATCTTTTGTAAAACTAAAATGCGATTTTGCGATTTTGCGATAATGCGATCCCAAAAAGCCTATACAATAACATATTGGTCGCAGATCGCATAGCGCAGAAAACAGAAATGTTAAACGAATACTGTTTGCGCTATTTATAATTTTGCGCTTTTGCGATATCTGCGATATGCCCTTTTGCGATATTTGCAATGTGCGCTTTTGCGCTATTTCGCAATTTGCGCTATTTTCAAAATTGTGATGGTTACGTTTTGCGATATTGCGATATTGCGATATTGCGCAGATCACAATGTCGCAGATTCATAAAAGCGCGTTGTTCAGAGAAAATCTTCCCATATATCAATATCTGTTATGCGCTTTAATGAATGGATTAAATGAATGGATTGTCAATTAATGGAAAATGAGATTTTGTTTTGATTGAAAGTCGTTTCACGTTATAATAATATATTTCATCCGCCTTTGCATTTAAAACTATCTCATCACCTTTCTTATGCCATTACTCTCATTTAACTCGTAAAACGCAGGTACGAAGGAGCAAACTTCTATACAAAGCTTTCACAGAACACTATGGGTAAGAAAGAGAAGAGCTCGAATTCTGAAAACAGAGAAATGGCTTCACTATATGCAGACACCGCTTGCAATAAGGATGCCGACATAACTACATGGGAAGGAATGTATAATTTGCTGGAAGAAGAAAATCCTGTGGTGATGAAAGTTGCGGCTACAGCAGGTTCCAGTAATACATCTGAGGCAACCCTCAAAGAACTGGCTTGTTCATTTCTGCATAGGATAGCGGCAAGGCCAAGGATTCTCCCATATACGGACATGGTGAAATGGGTGCTGGACAACACCGATATTTCAGACAGGCAATTTAGAACTCCATCTCAAGAGCTAATCGGGTCATTCACCACGAAAGATTTGAGGCTGATGTATAGGTTGCCGGAACCTCAGGTGACTTATAATAAGCAATTCATGGAAGATTTTTCCAGAGAACATGCGAATTTGTCAGAATGCACACAGGAGTGGACCAAAAGAGATGAACCGTTGAAGAAAAACAAACACGGTATGTACAGTACTGGTTCACTTACCTCTCCTTATTGTTTTGCTGCTGCCATGTTATGCAGGCTTTTTGGAAAGCCTGACATAAATATGATCTTACCTGAATGGCTCCCTTTGTTGAATGCTACCGTTAATTCCACAATTGTAGACTGGGCCAAAATCTTATCTGATAATTTGACCACTGCTATTTTTCACTACCGGTCCAAACGAAATGTTTCTCAGCGGATTTATCCGCCTTTTTATTTATCTGCATATGTCATGGATGCTATCTGTTTTGTCTCTAAATTCCCTGTGATGGGTTGGAAATGGACTATCCACGATCCTTTGCCTATTCATGTGTACCATAAGGAACTATGGGAGTCTAAGTTTGTTCCCCATTTTTACCAAATTTGTCATGGTATAATGCTACCATTGTACAGAACATTGTACAATAAAGATGCCCCAAGGTTATCTCCAGAAACAGAGGTCGACATTCTCCCCGTCGCGAGATGGTTCGGAGAATAATTGTTCACTTATGTTAGGGTTTTTGGAAGCTCTGCTTTCCCCCATGTTTTACCCCTATATATTCCAAATAGACTTGTTGCTCGAGAAATTGCTTATCAGACCTGTGGCCAAGGAGGTTTAACAAAGGAATTAAAAGAGAAGAAGAAAGGCATTTGGCCTCAATTTCCTGTAAACTGTGGAACATTTTCACTGTTTGATGTTGGTCACGCATTCAAAGAAGTAAGCAACATTACATGCTTACAACTATTCAAATTTTGAAGAAGGTTATTTGACCCAAATGATATTGTTAAGAATTTTACCAATGCAATCAGAGTAAGGGAATTTTCCGGGGAACAGGATCTTTTTGATGATATGTTCCAAGCAAGAAATTCATTTAAAGAAGTTATGAATTCAGCTCAAATGCAATTATCTCCAGATGAATTCCAGGAATTCAAACTTTACAGAGAAAGAAGACTAACTGCTATTCCTTTGGAAAATCTACGCTTGGAACCCACAAGGGAGCAAACTCCTAGTGTTAGTCTTAACGGCAGTTCGAGTACAGATAAATCTAAGTCAAAATCTGACAGAGAGACTTCTGAACATTCCAATAAGTCTAATGAAAAGGAAGATAAAATTAAAGAATCAGTGAAAGATTCTGCGCAATCAAAAGAACTTACTCAACAACAAATTTTGACTTCTCAACAGACAAATCCTCCTCCAACCAATGTACAATAACAGCCAGTCATCATTGAGTTAGACAAAGAATGGGAAATTTTTAACCAAATGATTAATGTAGAAGGACAGAATGTACAGACCCCTGTCCAGACAACCAAAGTTTTGAACACAGGAACAAGCAGCACAGTCACAGTGACTGAGCACATACCAATCACACCCTCCTCTGAAATTGTACTCAATGTAGAGGAAATTCCTCCTCTAGATGTATTCTACAGCCCAAAATACAAAGCAGTAGTGAATAAACAGAGAAAAAAGAGAAAGTTAGAAGGTGCAATTGCTACTGAAGCAGAACAACTAGATGTTTTGTGGAAAGATCCTGCCACAGAACCAACTGATAATCTTGCTAAGTTATCTCAAATGACAGGGGCTTATGCTTCTGCAACAATTGACAAGGCATTTGAGATACAACTCTTGTTGAATGAAAGAGAAGAACAGATAAAAGTTCTACAACATCAATTGCAACAGGTACAGGCCAATAATGAAGCACAATTGAAACTTGAAGAGTTACAACAACAACTTCAAGAAATGAAAATAAGACATCAAAAAAGCTTGGCTGATAAAGATAAGCAAATACAGATTATCCAAGACCAGCATAAAGATGATCCTAAGATTCCAGAATTTATTTCAGAAACTATCTCTTTAAACAATCAACTACTGCAACAAGAGGAAGTTTTATGCCAAAAAATCTTGCAATGGAATTCTTTTTGCCAAGAGAGTGATAAAATCACAAATCATGTCGTAGATTTACGAAATGATTATGATTTGATTAATGAAAAGATCAATGATTATTTAGTATGGCAAAAAACAGAAGAAGGAAGAAAAGCTGGTGCACCCATTATTAATGAAAACCATAAAGAAATACTTTTCAATAACTGGGATGCACAAATCAGAAGGGCAGAGAAGGCAGCAGAGGAGGCAGCTACAGCGGCAAACAGTCTTACCGATTGTGTAAATGATAATTTTCACAAAGCTAATTTGATCTCAGAAACTGTTCCGGGATATCTCCCACAGGCACATCAACTACAAACAGAATGGAGGCAAAAGGCAGAAGAAAGAGTGAAATCAATCCAAGGGCTGACAAGATTAAACTGGGACTCTTACTAGACATACTTAGTAAAGCCACACAGTCAGCACAGTGTGCTTAATTGTATCATCAATTCTACTGAGAAGATTGCGCCCACACTTGCCGACTTTGTCTTTTCAGGACAGTTGAATTCTGAAGTCGGTCAACCACATCTTCTCAAAACTATGCTAGATGCCTGCAAGTTTAAATATCAAGTTCATAAGTAGTTAGTTAATAGTCTTTATTTTTAGATTTAGTTTTAATTTCACTGTATTTTAGCCTAGGAAAAGGACGGTCATTAAACCGAATCCTTAATTTTTGTAATATACTATTTTTAGATTTAGCTAAGTAGTATTTAAACCCTTCTCATGCATTTAGAGAAGGGTCCTGGATCTTAATATTTTTGACTTGGAGATTACATTTCTGTACTCCACTGACTTATATATTTTTTAAAAGGATCACATCTGGTGATTTTTATGCAGAATTATCTTTGAAGTGTTGCATTTCTGTACCTTGGAATTTGATTTTTGCATCAAAGTTACTGGATTAGAGTATCACATTTCATTTGAAAGTCTTCAAGATGAATGAGGTATTTCTATCTGTTCACTGTTGATTTCTTTTGTCTTATGATATTCACTTTAAAATTTGCTATCATTTATATATATTTGGTTTTCACAACGTTTCTTTTTTATATATCATTCCTGAGTATAATTGAAACGTTATCTTTCATAAGTATATATAGATGGTATACAATGATGAATGCAATATGTTAATACAACTCTGTTTAATTTCTTAAACAAAGTTATCTTTATTTGTTTCTGCACATTTCAATTTAAATGATAATACATTTTTATGGTTATTGTTAAATTGGAACAATCTTAAGTTGTATTCACATATGATTGCCCGGGTTAGTGTTAGAATTTCTTTATCAGTATTTAGTTTAAATTAGATAGTTTTATTTCAGTCAATTTAGTCTCATTTTCACCCATCCAAATCAACCCATCACCAACCCATTTAGTTATAAGGAAACTGGTCCTTTAAATCCAGTCGGAGCCACCACACCAAACGGAAAAGGAGTTGTCCTAAGGTCCCGACCGGGTGGTTTTCCCCAATGTTTGAAGAAGAGATTTTCTAGGCTTCAACAATTCCTTAGACCACCAAGAAGGAGAAAATACAAACAAATGATTCTCAATTATTTCAAGGAAAATAAGAGCCTGTTATGAAATGGTTCAAACAATTCATGGATATTATGAGTGATAAGAAATTACCTAGTCAGTTGTGAAAGAATATGGAAAGTGTTGTGAAGGATGAGGATATTTCAGAGCATCACATTTCCACAAACTTTCTAGAATGACATAGAAGACAAGTTTTTCCGTAACAAGCACAAAAATGGAAGGGAATTCTACATAGAAGCTCAAATTGTGGGATACCGAATTAAAGATACTATGTTGGATTTGGGTTTTGATGTGAATATTTTGCTGTGAAAGACTTGGGAAACATTGAGAAGACCCAATTTGGTATTATCTCCTATCTAGTTTCACATGGTCAACCAATATTTCATTCTCCCTTTTGATCATTTGGAGGATGTCGAAGTAGACAACACTGGAGTAAATACCTATGTCAAATTTGAAGTCATCAATATTATTGGGGGCAAGGATCCTTATCCAAATTTTTTAGGAGTCGACTGAGCATTTGAGAACTATGTCATCATTGATCTCAAGTAAGAAATTAGGAATTTTGAGGTTGATGGAGTCTGAGTTATTAAACCTTTGGATCCTTACTAAGGTCCTTGATTCACAGGTCCTTTTGATGATGTTGAAGAAACTAATGTTTTGGATTAGCTCTAACAGATAACTACAAGGAAGAGGGAGGATTATATTAATCCTATAGTAGATCATTCTCTCAATTAGAGGAGTGTTCAACATACTGAAGTTGGTTCATAGGTTGCGTTGGAAGAATGGTATGAAGGAGACCATAAGATTTATTTTAGGAGATGCGTAACCATTCATTGTACTATATGGATGGGTATAGAGGTAAGGTAATGGTATTAGTTATATAGATGATTTTATCAAATAAATTGAATTTAATATTGAAGAAATTCATAGGCTTCCTTTAATGGATGACTCCTTACAAGCTACTCATCCCTAATGGTGGGTAGCTCACTGCAACCAATTGAAAACTTGCTACTCAGTTAGATATTACATGTTATGTCAATCCCTTAAACCTGAGAAGGGCATGAATACAATTCCTATTTACGAAGGCCATAGTAGTCCACATAAGCATGCTTAACTCTATAGTGCAATTTGGAAGGAGGTTGGATTTCTTGTTGAACTATTGGTACATAAATTTATCCTTACTTTGGAAACACTTCCTCAAGCTTGGTTATTGAAGGAAGAAATGAAGAGGTAGAAAACATACCAAGATGCATTGGTGTCTCAATTCTAAAACGATTTTAATTTTTTATATGAGAATGAACAAATTTCTAAAGCTATAAAAGTAATTAAGAGGGTATTTTTCCCTACTAGGAAACTGATTGCTAAGTTATTTAGTAATATCAGTTGGGAATTATACATGAATTTGGATTTTAGGAGGAAGTTTCTTGCAAGAAAGTAAATATAGAACTCGAGGATGATGATTTATAAGAATTAAGGCACTTTTCTTTTAAATAATATGAATGGGAATGAGGTATCAAGGATGATCCTATGAAAGACGCCCCACACCTTAAACCATTGATGTTGCACAAGAATAATATTGATTCTAAATATAAACCCAAATTCACATTTATTGGTGGTTATTGGGATGAAAATACCACTAAGTATATTTTTGATTTGTTAAAGGAGTTGTAGAAAATGAAATTAACTCAAACAGATTACAGAAAAAACACATACAAAAACAGACACAATGTAATGGCGGAAAAGAGGCTCCAGCCTCATGGTATTCTCATCATTCTCACTTATTAAAAAAATTTAGTGTTACAATTTAAATAGATAAGAGACAATGTCTTAATATAGTGCGTGCTATCTTAGACTCCTTTGGTTGAGATAATTTCTCACCAAACACCCACCAATATAGGAGTTACTAAACTAACTCCAATCTTTGAGGAACAACCCAAGAGTTAGGCACAAATTCCTAACTTGGAATATTTAATTAATTAATTTATGTTTGGATTTATTATTGTTTTGTGAGAGAGGTTAACATTCCCCCCTTCAATGATAAATACAAAATAAGAACGAGGAACCATCTTCCAAGTTCTCATGTTGATCCTCAAAAACATTGCCTGAAAAAAACCGCCAAAGATGGATGTTGAAAACTGCAATCTGAAGAGACCATGAGTCAGCTGCATGTCTGATTCATCTCTGAATTTCACTTGAAAAATCCATCACGTGCCAAGTTGAACAAGGATCCATCTGTCCTTTGCATGAAATCAACATCCCTTTTCCTCTAACAAAATTTGTTGAACGCCCATTGGATTTGCCCACTGGCTGATGATGTCAACAAACAACTTACTATTTCTTTTGTTGTGTTGAAAATTTTTCACTGCTTCTTTGTTGTCAACTGCCCACTGGAAAAATTGTTGATGCCCACTGGAAAATTTGTTGATGATGCCCACCGGCTGCTTTTGTTGGTTTTGTCGAGACTTTCAGTCTGAAAACCATTTTCAATCTCATTGACATTTTCCCCCCTTTATCACCTGAGAGGAGAGACACTTCTCTGGAAAGTTTCCTGAACTCCCCCCCTTCAGGTGTAGGAGTTTTACACTGATGTAATCCCCCGTTCAACTGCATGAGAGTACTATCATCTTTTCACTGTTGGCTGCACTATGTGTGATTATATTCGGTTGTAGAACTGAGACAATATTTTGACTATGGATGACCATTTCCAAGGGTTGATCCATTCATAATGTATCTTCAATCTGGATTTTTTTTGTTGATTGTGACATTTCTTTGAGGAATGATTGGGCTTGCCACAATGGCGACAAGGATGGAGATCAAAACACTGATCATCCATATGACTGGTTCGTTGACAATGAGAACACTTTGGTTGGACTTCAACTTTAGGTTGCGTGCAATTATGTTTGTCTGCAACTTTGGGTTGCGTGCATTGCTGGTTATCTGCAACTTTCTCAGAACTTGCTGAGGTGAGTTGTGTAAGAAATCCTGCACTGATGAACTTAATTGGCTTGGAATAATCTGGGATATGTAAGTTGGTGTTATCATTGACATATCCTAAGCCTTGTCGATTCTTGTTATTTTGAATTTCTTCCCAGGGCTTGATGATGGGCTTGGAAGAAATTTGAATTGGAACAACTTCGACACTTGAAGCTATTGAGATGAATGACTGGATATGATCAAACTGTGAAGAATGTTTAACAACTGAATATGTTGCGCCATCTGAACTTTCTCACTTGAAATCAGGCTCTCTTGTCGGAGATGTCGTGCTTTGAACTGTTTCACTTGATTTTGGTACTTGAATTACAAGCTTGCTTACTATGTGGCTTGAATGGCACGCTCGCTTGATTTGTTTCTTATTGCGCTTGCTTGGAAAACTTTCTAGAATTGTAGAATTTTCTTGCTTAAACTCTGGAATTCACGCTCGCTTGATGACGATCGCGTTTGCTTGAATGCTCACTTGACTTACTTGATGACTTCACGCTCACTTGAATGAATAGCCACGCTCGATTTATGTCGATCTCAACTTGCTTGATTGGTGTTAGAGTTGAACTTTTTTGGTTGCTTTGATGGTTGTTGCAATGAACTTCACTCTGGCTCGCTTGAAGGTTTGAACTTTGTACTGTCTTGACGCAAATTGCTTGAATGAATACTCACGCTCGCTTGCA
This sequence comes from Pinus albicaulis, assembly GCA_034641835.2. NCBI lineage: Eukaryota > Viridiplantae > Streptophyta > Pinopsida > Pinales > Pinaceae > Pinus > Pinus albicaulis. The sequence continues at coordinate 448,629,989 of CM076582.1, read as the reverse complement.
GGAGATGTGAACTTGTTGCTTGTTTTCTTTAGAGTTAAAAACTCGTGCATTCACTTGATTTTTCTTAAAGAAAGGGTGTCAAACACCGTCAAAAATGCACCCAAGAAAGCTTACAATGATTTTAATGATTCATTTAAAACAATGAATTCACTTGTCCTCTTAAAAATTCATTAACAATGAATTTTTAATGATTCACTTAAAACAATGAATTTGATTACAAGTTCTTAAATGTATTTGCAAGAACATTGATGTAGACTTTGCTTTGAAATTATGGAGTTTCTAGATTCATGAACTTGATTGTATTGAGTGAAGTAGAATGCCAATGTTGAAAAATTTTATTATTTGTTGTAGGTGCACAGATGCATGTGTTGAGTTTAATTATCCTTCCTTGCAGCTATTTCGTTACATGTGTTGTGCTTGCTGGTATTGAACTTTATGTAAGTGTTAAATGAAATCATTTATGTGTCAAAACTAGACACAAAAGCAAGAACATGAAGCGATAAAAACATGCGCCATCACAAACACACATGGTGTACCTAAGATCCCCTTATTCAATTTCCGACAGATCTAGGACATGTCAACACCGCAAGGAATATGTCTTTATTAAGTATTAAGGCCATCAATATTTCATCTTTTACAACATTTCCACTGAAGCTTTCTCAAACAATGAGAATCTGACGCTCACAAATTTTGGAAGAAAATGCGTTCAAAAAAACTGACTCAACCTCCTACAATAATGAGCTTTTCTTTGAAGAACTAATCATTCCAAAACATCACCCTTATGACAAAAATACTTACAATCTTCACTCCAAATGTAGAATATAAGTTTACCTTATCACTCCATACAAAAACAAACTTATCTCTCCAAAATTACAAAAAACAAATGACACATTATTTCTCCAAGTTACAAATTATTACTCCACTTAAAAAGATGCACACTTATCTTCAAAATTTAAAATTTAATGCACTTTTACAAAAAATTTCACACTTTTCATTCCAAAAAATTACAAATACTCCTTCACTGATATCCCACCTTCTTCTAATAACTTTCTTTAAAGTGCACTGCATATGTTTCAAATTTTCCACACCAAGTCTATCATATGCTTCAAGTCCGGTTAAACCACTTTAATATACCCCTCCAAATAATTCTTATTACTCCATTAAAAACAAACCTTTATAATCCATGAACTCCCCTTTTTCAAATTGATTTAAAAACATGTATGAAGTCACCTTTTTTTTTTTTTTTAAGGAATGGGTGTTTTAGATTTAAAGCACATGGATTATGTAAAGCACACCTTAAAAAATTTGTGAGAATGTCAAAATTCACGTAGTCGTTTACAGGCTTCAAATCTGCAGTAGCAGAAGCCGGATCTCAATTTCTCAATCTTCTCTTTGCTCAGCTTCAGCATACAGATGAAGATTTGACAGATACAACTGTGAACATCTTGAGGGAAATTATTTTCAGGTCACCACTTGGTATTTTAGGAAATGCTGAGTATGGTTTTGCAGGAATGGAAACAGTAATACCTCTTCTTATAGAAGCTTGCCAGAACCGATCTGGACTCTATTGACCGGGAAATTGCTGCGCAGAGGAAAGTAGCCCTCCAGGAAGGCAAATTGGATGCTGAAATAGATGCTCTTTCAAATATAGAGAAGCATATGCGTCTTACTACTAATGTTTTTGGAACTCGAAAGGTGGTAGTGGCGATAGTGCATATTTGTTATGAAGCGCATACATGGAAGACACTAAATGAGAAAATATCTATTCTAAACAAGAAAAGAGCACAACTGAAGCAGGCAGTCACTGCGATGGTTCAGCAAGTCATGCAATATATTGATGAGACACCTGATCTTGATACACCTGTTGAATTGATCAAAAGACTAAATAATGTCTCAGCTGGGAAGATTTATGTCGAAATAGAAAGGGCTCAGTTGGTCAGGAAGCTTGAAAAAATCAAGGAGGAGCAGGGTCTTATTGCTGAGGCTGCTGGCTTAATGCAAGAAGTTGTTGTGGAGACATTTGGAGCAATGGAAAAGACAAAAATAAAATAAAATTGCATTCATTATTGAACAAGTTCGACTTTGTTTGGTTCGTAAGGATTACATGCGTTGACATTAGAGTGGGATCTTTGAATTGTATGGGTGAAGGATTCCAAAACTGTGCAACAGAGTGTGCTAGGTTCGTGCTCCTCCAGTAGATCAGAAGCCCGAAAAATGACGTCGCATCCCAGCCAACAATCGTGTTCGATGTGGCAAGAACAAGAAAGATAAGAAAATTGAGGACAATAATGATTGTGTGCGTACCAGAGATTTCATCGGCTACTCCTGCAAACCACTCCAGGAGATGATGCCGCTTTGGCCAGAAAAACCTGCAGATTTTAGGAAAGCTAACTTAGAATACTCATTGAAATCAGAAAATGTGCGAAAACACTATTGGGAGTAATATCAGAGAGCTTGGGACTGAGCATTGAATACATAAACGATTTATTTGTTTCTCTTTTTTAATTCAACATACAAATCCACATAGATCGCATAGGCACATGTTAAACATCAAATGAAAAACAATACCATCAACAACACATAGCTCCAACCTTTATAAGTGGCAACAACTAATCCATTGTGGAGCGTTGCGCCCCATTCCGGAAGCTTTCGGTCCAACAATTTTAATGCAAAATTACTCATGTCATATGCCTGAAGAACAAACCATGAAGCTCTAATACCACATGTAGAAAATGAAATTAACTCAAACAGATTACAGAAAACACACATACAAAAATAGACACAAAGTAATGGCAGAAAAGAGGCTTCAGCCTCATGGTATTCTCATCATTCTCACATATTAAAAGAATTTAGTGTTACAATTTAAATAGATGAGAGACAATGTCTTAAGATAGTGCGTGCTATCTTAGACTCCTTTGGTTGAGATATTTTCTCACCAAACACCCACCAAGATAGGAGTTACTAAACTAACTCCAATCTTTGAGGAACAACCCAAGAGTTAGGCACAAATTCCTAACTTGGAATATTTAATTAATTAATTTATGTTTGTATTTATTATTGTTTTGTGAGAGAGGCTAACAGGAGTATGAAGATTTGTTCCCTACTTTAGTTTCAAAGCTTAAAGGCATTAAAGGATATTTGGGAGAGATGAAGATTGTTTTGAAGCCTGATGGCAGACCGATAAAGTATCATCCCTATCGAACGTTGAACCCAAGAGTGAAGGAAAATCTTAAGAGGGAAATTGAAAATATGTTAGCTATTGGACTTATATTTCGTGTTGATTAAGTCAACTAGACTATTCCTATAGTTATTCAAGATAAGAAATATTATGATGATATCATGGGGTTGTGTGGTTTACAACAACCTTAATAATGCTTCTGTTCATTATTTGTTCCCAAATCCTTTTAGTGATGAAGTGTTAGATAATGTTGTGAGGCATGAAGCTTAATCTTTAACAGATGGGTTCCCTAGATATCAAGTCAGGATTGTAGAGGAGGATAAAAAGAAAACTAGTTTCACCACTGACTGAGGATCATATGCATATTATATTATACCTTTTTGTCTCAAGAACGCTCCAAATATATTTTACATAATAGTTATTGCAACTTTCAAGGATATATACATAAGTTCCTTGAAGATTATATGGATGACTAGAGAGTTTGTAGTCTTTTGAAAAAGCACTCCATTTTGTTAAGGGTTATGTTTGATCGATGCAAGTAGTTGCATATTTCTGTAAACTTGATAAAATGTATCTTTACTATTTTGTTTGGAACTTTGTAGGGACATATTGTATGTAATGATGGTGTATTGCAAAATCATGGTAATTCTTAATATTTCTTCACCTGCAATCATCAAGCAGTTGAGATCTACATTGGGAAATACAAGTTAGTATCTTATATTTATCTGGAACTATGCTCTGATCATTGGACCCCTAGATAAGTCGTTGAAGAATAATGAACCCTTTAATTGGACCTCGGAATGTGATGTTGCATTTGACAGCTTGAAGGAAAAATTGGTGAGTGCTTCGATTTTGGTCTATCCAGATCAAATAAACAATTTCATGTACACATTGATGCATTGGGTATTACTCTTGGTGCCATTATTTCAAAACCTAGAGAAGGTAATCTCAACCATCCTATCTATTTTCCTAGTCAAGAGTGTTTTATTGTTGAAAAAAAATTATAGTACAACTGAGTGTGAGGATTTGGCCATGGTATATTCACTTCATAAATTCTAGCATTATTTTCTAGAAAGTCATTTTAAAATTTTCACTAATTAATTTTCTTTAAAATACTTAGTTAATAAACCTATTCTAGAAGGGATAATTTGTTGATGGTTTATATTATTCCATAAGTTATCCTTCGAATTTATTATTAATCCATGTCACACCAATGTAGCCCCAGATGATATTTCTCACCTGGAGTCAAAGGAATTTGGAGGTTTAATTGATGATTATCTCCTTGATGCAGACCTGTTTCGAATTGAATTTGTACCAGACTACTTGAAGATATTGCATTGTTCTTAACCATTGTTAAGTTTCCAAATGACTACCCCGTCACTCAAAAGAGGCATCTGATGGTGAGATCAGTTGATTACCGGTTGATTGTAGGTAAGCTATATAAGTTGGGGTTTGGCAGCATCTTGAATAGATTTATTTTGAGCCATGAGAGGGATGACATCATCTGGGAATGTCATAGTGGTGTTTCAGGTGGACATGTAGGTGGAAAAGCTACTGCAAGAAAGGTGTTACATGTAGGAATATGGTGGCCAAACTTATTTAAGGATGTGAAGGATTTTCCTAGAAATTGTGATGTTTTCCATAGGGTTGGAAGGCCTTCTCATCGAGATGATCTTCCATTGGATCCGTATAAAGAGTTACAAGGATTTGAGAAATGGGTTGTTGATTTTATTGGTTCCATAAACCCTCGAGATAACATATTCTTTGGTATATTTTGGAAAACACTTTGGGAGAGGATGGATACCAAAATGAGATATTCCACTACACTCCATCCCAAAACTATAAGGATAACTTAGGTTGTTAACTGGACATTGATATAGTTGTTGAGATATTACAATAGAAAACATCCAAAGACATGGGGAAAGAAATTGTTTTGAATTCAAAACTCCTAAAATGAATCACTTCATTATTCCACCAACAAATCTTCTTTATAAGCCTATCTTGGTTAGTCACCTCCTCTACCATTTGATATTGTGTATGGATAGTAGAAGGAAAAAATTGGGCTACAAGGAGATGAAAATAAGGTGAGAACATTCATGGACAACATTAGAGAGATATATCTAAGGGTTTAGGAGCAGTTATAGAAGAGTCAAATAATGTATACGGCTAGGCATTACCAACACAATGAGGATCATAACTTCCATGTTGAAGACAAGGTGTAATAAAGAAATGCAAGCCCCTTAGATAAAAATCATTTGACATCATTGAGCAAGAGAATGATATTTCCTTCATGTTGAAACTACCTCCTTATATGTAGATCAATTCGGTATTGAATTTGGAGTATTTGAAGTTGTTTTTTTGCACAACACTTATGTAACACCCCCCTCCCTCATTTACCCAAGTTAACTTGTCCACCAGGGTAAACATGTGACGAAGAGTTATATTGATATGGTTTAACTCCCCAAGTATAGTTAAGGAAGTTGAATCAATAAACCAAAACCAAAATGACCTTCCTCAGATGTTATAGAACCTTTAGGAGCCAACCAACCCATCCAGGGGTCCAACCCTTGAACCAAATTATTGTTTGACTAAACTAGAGCCCCATTCACACTGATGAAAATCCCTCCATGTAGCTAAAACCATCCAGTTGCATGCACAAGCCCGCATCCATGTGAATACAAACATTTCCAGGGAGTTCTGTGCTAGTGACCCTAGATTCTAAGCCACTTTTTAAGGGCCAGGACTTGGGCCTCTGTCTAGAAATTCATGAAACTTCCAAAAATAATAAATAACATGATGACAAGGCCTCTATTGTAAAACTTGAACAAGGACCTGACCTGACAAGGCCTAGCCATGAAATACATTCCGTTAAACATATCATGAAAATGTGATCTATAGGTCATATAAACACATATGAGCATAGGGAATTCATACTTGTCTGAGAATCGTAAAGAATAATTTATGTCCTCTCATAATAGTTGCATTACCATATATTAGGTCATAAATTCATTGTTATTTCATTTAATAAACAAAACATGATGAGATCCATGACTAAGATATGTCATAAAACCGTGCTTATAACCAACATATAACAAGCATAATAAAAATGATACAACAACCATTAATATCACATAATGACAAGAAAATTTACACATAATACATAAGAGAAAATGAGATCTTATTAACATATGAAAAATGCAACCAGGTCAGGGACTTCCGCATACCACCCAACCATAGATTGGGTTGAACCAAATCTTTCTTTTAACCATTCACCCTCGTTCCATATTCCAAACATGAACATGGGACTTACAATAAAACCAAATAGGGCTTCCTCAGGCTCTACTGCAATCCACCAAGGGATGCCTAGGCCCAAGCCCCCATCTATTCAACCAGGCTTTGTCTTGTATCCCGCCAAGGGATTCCAAGGCCCAAACAATAAACATACACTACAACCTTTACCACAATCCTACCATATATCAGTCAAGGGATCACTAGGCCCTAACAAGCATGGATGCCTCCATATATCTCCACTTAAACCATGGGAATTTATATGTATCCACTATTTAGGATTTACCGTGTATCCCCCCATAACTAGTCAAGGGATTCCTAGGCCTAACAAGAGAATACACCTCTAGTATTTACTGTGTATCCAACCATAACTGGTCAATGGATTCCTTGGCCTAATAAGGGTATCCACAACCAAGATTTACCATGTATCCCATCATTACCAATCAAGGGATTCCTAGGCCTTGGGTTTTCTCCTGAGACCACCCAACTTAGTTTTGAAACCATACGACAATCCAGCTCAACCAAATAGAGAAAACCCATCACACCATGGCTATAAAGAAATGGAAAGGAAAGGCTGAAAACCACTATCACACCTAGCAAAACCCATGTCAATGACAACAAGAGAAAAAAATACACACATGCATGTACCATGCATGCCAAAAATAGCAAGGAAATAATACATGCAACTCGATACCTGCAAGTAATCCCATTTTAGTTGCTTGATCCAACTATTCCTTGCTTGATATTTGCTTTTCTTTACCTTATTTTTCCTTCCTTTTATTTCCTTGATCCAATTCTAGAGTGCTGCAAGATAACTCTAAGTGTGCAAGAGTATGAGAGAATAGAGACAATAGAGAGAGAGCTCAAAAATGAACTGACAAAAGATCACACTGACAAAAGTTGTGAATTGATCCTCATAATCCTTTTTATAAATGAGGCCTCTATTTTATTCATTTTTCCATTATTTTCCTTCCATTTCCTCCTCACATTCAACCTGTGACTTTTCACCTTCCTTTTCTCCTAATTTCCATTATTTTCATAAAAAAAATCCAATTAATGCCTCTTTCCTTTCCAAATCCTTTTCCATTGCCTTTTCCAATTTATCTTAGCCATAATAAACCAAATGAAGACCCATCGTAGGATGTCTTGCACAACATTATGCTTGGAATATGTGTCCCATGACTATGGTCTTTATTTTCCTTTATTAACTTTATTACATGGATTTTTTTACCAAGTGTTGTGAAGATAAATCCCCTCTACAGACAAAGGCAATCCCTCTAGCCCTAGAGTGGATCTATCAAATTGAGATACTTTATAATGCAAATATTTCTAGCTAATATTGAAAATGTGATAAGAAATGAGACAAAGGTACCTTTTCCTGATGCTATGTTCGAACCCATTGATGATGAACTTGATCCATGATCCTTTTAGGCTCGCTCCTTGCTACTGGTGGCACATGAATACATGTGGATGATAAAGAGGCAATATGAAAAATAAACTAATACATAATAATCATTAAACATTAGCTATTTAGCAGATCAAGGAGTTCCAGAATATTTTCATAAAATATTAGACAAATATAGAAAGCAAGCATCAGATGTTTTATTAATGAATATAGAAGAGAGAGCTTACAACCCAGGCCTTGATGTCAGAGGCCTCCCTTTGGTTAAAATATGAATCCTTCATCGAAGCTCTAAATCCTTCCTTCTCCTGAACAACTTAGGCGTTATCACAGTGCAAGAATGTAAAGGGAATGAGAGTTCAGACTAGCCTAACAATGACCAACAATAGTGGAAAGATGGGGACCAATTTATAGGAAGGGAGAAGAGATTGGAAACCCATGAAAGGAGGAGGAAGGTCTAATTTATAAGGGATAAACCCCCATGGATGAGATAAAAGCTCTAAAATCATAGAGCTTGACTCTATCACCACCATTTAATAGCCAACTCGTTGCCCGAGAACTTCTAGAGTTTGAAGCTTCTCTTCCATTTGAGAAACACTGCAAGAAAGGGATCAACGCAGTTTTCCAAGAAATAAGAGCACTGGAAGCACTAAGACATAACTATCAATCTGACATCATCGCGAGCATGAAACTGTAAAACATGCTCACCCAAAAAACTAGGGTTTTTACCAAGTTCCTTCAGTAATCTTCCAAGGAATTTTTCTTTGAGTCTTTAGGGGATGTCTTTACATATTTCTCCATGGTGAAAAAATTGCACAAGGTTTTTCATAGGGCACTTCAGGATGAGGGATGGGAAGTGAGCATGGTGAAAAATTACTATGTAACATATGCCCCCTAAAGCATGAAGTCATAATGGGGAGTGATGGATGAAATTCTTTATGAACTAAGGCAAATAACTCAAACCATCACCAGGAAACCTGCCAAACCAAACATATTACAATACATGACATCTCTGCTATGAATATGCCTAACCACATAACTCTGCACTAGGCATCAAATAATACATGAACCCACGCCATGGTCACAACCATCCGTCTAAAGAGATCATATAAATGGATCTGTGGCATGGACGATGCAATCCGTATATATAGGATCATGTATACAATCATGAATACTCAAAAACTCCCCACAGTCGGGATAAAAATCAGATGTGTTGGTGTCGAACATGGTATAAACTACCTGATTACCGGTCAATGATGAAAAATATTAACAAGCACAAGAGAAACCACCAATAATGGCGATGGCCCTCAAGGTACAACAATACAATCTACAAGTGTGAATGAATGTGTTGAAGTCAAAAACTTGCAGAATCATTCGATTGAAGGCCAATGATTTGAACCTATCGTCGAACACGAAGAACTTGCCATTGAGGCATGCAAGCTCCAAGGTACTAAAAGCAAGTTTCTAAAAAACCTTCCCAGATAATGAGCTAAAGTCGACAGGAAGTGATTCATCGAAGGAGGGCCATAATTATTCCCACATCAGAAACACGAAACAAAAAATATCTCAATATGATAGGAGTGATTCGAGATTGTAACATAGGTGGTCAGATAAGAAAAGCATGTTTGAATTTAACACAAAAAGGACTTCTCTTGAAGATATTGGCGACACAACTTCGGAGTGAGGCAACATTTGACTCAAATAGGATCAGAGGTCATGATGAAAAAAATTGTGATTGAATATGAGGAAAATGGATGTCCAAAATCCATAGATGAAAAATGATAAATGAAGGATATCCCCAACCTGACATGAAATGCAGACAAGTGTCATGTTCATGAGTGACAAGCTACCCATAATACACATAGGATGTTTACTTTCAATTTTTTCCCCGTTATTTCTAATCATCAGTACCTCTTTATTTTTTATAGCCAGTGTGAAGAGGATAACATATGCTGAGCATATAAGTTCATTCTTCAAATGAATCCATCTTATTAATTTTAAATATCCCTAGGAAGGAGGAACTCAGTCCTGTCATGGTGATAAGTCTTTCGCCGTTTAATCTTTAATGAGTCCAACGAAAGTGTAACTCGGTAAATTTTCATGTTTAGGGAGTTTGAAAAGGAAACTGAAAAGAAAACTCCATCATGGCCCTTTTCATAATAATCTCTTGAGTCCGAAAAGGTAGAAGACAATGCCCGAGAGAACCTCTTGACCATGTTGAATCAAGGTATTTGTTTTTCGTAAATAGTTAATCTCAACCCGAAATAGGGGTAAACATATATTGAGACCACGTCGATTCATTTAATTTAACGAGCTTGAAGAGACAAGTGCTCGACAATATTTTCATTTTTCAAGAGTAAAAAAAGAGCTTAAACTTGACTTGTCTTGGAGGAGCGAGTGGTACTAGGGGTAGCAACTGGTTCCAGTGATGGTGGAACAGATCAAAACATGTAAAGTTTAGGATGCTAGATAATAATACCACTCATCACAGTAGTTCCCTAGGTAAGGGTAAAACAACCAAGTGAAAGCATATGATTGGAAAAAAAGATGGTGATGATGGAATGAGAAAACTAAGGTTCATCTAGCAGAAGAGGCAGATAAAATGGAAATCATGAAAGATGTATATAATGGTTTCATTTTTACAGAAGCTTGAAACATGCAAAATTATGCTTGGAATTGGTTTCATTTTAACACAAGCTTGAAACAGAGACAAACTATTCTTGGAATAAGTTTGCATGCCCCCACAATAATGAATCAATTCAAGGTACATGCCCCCTAAGCTTCATCTCATTCACCTATGTAGACTACATGTTACTAACAGGTGGATGGAATGAATATTCATTTACGAGATCAAGTGAAAGACTCGACTGGGAATTTACGAGATCTAATCAAAGAATCGAATTGAAAGGGGATTTTTTTAATTTTTTAACGAGGTTGAAATGGTAAAAGAACTATCTTCATGACACTTTGTTTCATTTTTTATGGAGCATGACACAAGACAAGGAAATTTTCTCCGAAGAACTTGATTCCTTTTTTAAGGAGCTTGACACAAGAAAAGGAACTCTACTCCAAAGAGCTTGATTCATTTTTTAAGGAGCTTGACACAAGAAAACGAACTCTGCTCCATAGAGATTTTGTCATTTTTTAAGGATATTGACACAAGAAAAGGAACTCTGCTCTAGACCTTGCTCATGGCCCATAAAAGGTCATGGCTTCCAAGAGGTTATCATCATATGGGAGAACAACACTCTAGAAATCAGTATCCAATGCCTCTAGTACATGATGGACTGTATCACTGACCAGATCATCAGCAGACATGAGAATGGAATAGGTGGCCACATAGTTAACCTGTGGTGGTAAAGATACCACTGGAATTTAAGGACCATTAAGGGAGTATGGTTTATTATGAGCAAGATTAGGATAAATGAATGAAAGCTGATCAATGGTCACAATTCTTCCTTCATGTGGAAAACAAATCACACGAAAGAGAGAAGAGAGAAGAGCTCCCATGACATAAGTATAGTCATGCCAAAGGAGTAATTTAAAGTTAAAAGGGCCTTGGAAAACCATCACTTCTATATAGATAGTATTTCTTCCCAAATTAATAGGCAACTTAGGAAGGATCCCTAACAGTTAATTGGTTCATCTGTTAAACGCTAACAGATTCTAGGTGACAGGCACAAGTTGCAGAGAACCTAAATCTTGCCAAGTAATTAAGGACAGAATAATAACAAATGTGCCTTCATATATTATGGTGCTAGGTATGGCCACATTATAGGCATGTACCGTGATCTCAAAGGGCACGTAAGAAGGAAGACAATATCTTGTCTGTCGAATCTAATCAAAGGAAACGACTATACTACTTGGAGGGGGTGTCGTGGGAACGAGAGAACGACCCCCTTGAGTTAGGGGAGTGGGAGGATCATCCTCTTGTACCCGGGGAATAAGAGGATTACCCTCCAATTCATGGGAATCTGAAGAAACGAAAAGAAACTGAGTGGTATGAGGTTCAATCTCTGCGGGAAAAACACGATCCATTGACGATGGAATTAGGTCAACCATTTTCTCAACCAATGGTTAGTCAGGAACGGACTCATGTGATTCATTTTCAGAGAGAGTGGGATTGACCAGAGATGACCTCTGATTAATCACTTGATCAAGTAGAAAAGGATCAGAGGAAATATTTTGGTAGCCATCAAGAAGATAGGGCTGAGAAGTAGTAAGGTTATCCAACACTTTCGAGGCTTCATCCAGATAAGAAAATAGATGAATGGGATTATTCCCTCCACATAACCTACAGGGGTTTTCACCAACATGATCTCCAGAGGCCAATGACAAAGGATGATTTGAGTCGGTGGACCATACTTCTAATATCCTAGGAATTTTGGGACAATATCCTAGAAGGTCGTCACCCTTACATAGTTTTCAAGGGAATTTGACTTTGCGGGATAGAGTGGAATGTTTTTCAACATCACCCATTTTTATTTTTGATCTTTGGAACTCTCACCCAATTTTCTTTACTTGCACTCGATTGGTTCTTAGATTACATTAGAATCATCTTGTGTTTGAGAATTCTCTTGCATAGATCACATTTGCATAATTAGAATTCTCATTTTCAGAATATGAATGAAAATGTGCATAGATTACATTTGCATACTTTTCAAGTGAATTGTGCATAGATTACAATTGCATAGTTTACATTCTGAAAAAATTAATCGTAGATTTAGATAATTCTCTTTGATTTTAATTTACATTTTTTTTTATGCTTGTTTTAAAAACATAAAAAATATAAAAAATGGAATTGATTAGCATTAGTTTTTCTTGATGAAATTAGTGCATTAGAGAATTTTTTATATTTTCTCTTATTTATCAATTTTTACATTGTTGGAAGTGGATGGAAACTCTCTCCTTACTTTAATTAGGATTCATCGAATTGAAAAGATTACATTATCATTTTTTATTGCATTCAGTTTTGGGTCGGGTCATAACACCATTAGTTTCATATCCATTTACCCTTTGAGTAATAATAGCCCAAATAACACAGTGCTTAATAAAATTCATCTAGAAATTTTTACATTTTTAGGGCTCTTTCCACCAATCTAGTTCAGGATTAATGCTTTGCAATAGGTTGTAGTTAACTTTCCAAAGCAACTAAACAAACAATTAGTCAATCTTGCGGTAGGAAAATTCCAATAGTTGCATGTATGCTCTGGGAAGCTCCTCCTAAAGGAGTCAAGCATGAGATCATATTCGAACTAGTGAGGTAATCAATCCTTCCTCATTGGGAATGATAGAATATATACACATATTAACAATGGTAAACCTCAGATTGACCATTGTCGAGGAGCCTGGGGTCACTTGTCGGTAAACCTTGGATTATGTCAAGGAGCCTTCAAGGGGATTGAGCTTTGTTACTCTGCCCTTGCATGTGTATCGGATCGTAGACTGTTCCCCCAGGTATATTTGTTTCTGTTGGTAATCTTAGTGGCCATAATCTATAGGATTCTCTCCCAAGGTGACGGTGGAGGGAAGATCCCACTGTACCTGGAACAGACGTCAGCTAGACTCACTTGGACTCTCCGGAGGGTTATCTTCACTCGAGATGGTATAGTGGAGAAACTTGCACCGATCTGTTTCATTAAGCAGGTTGTCAGGGTAACTGTTCCAACCGCCATTTCTACATTAAAATTCTACGATGTTGGATTTCATCACCAACTAGTGTTTTTAGTGTGGGAATCTACTGTTTGTGTGTGGTTTGACTCCTAGATTTGATAGCGTGTGTTAATTTGTTTGTTTTTACTTTTAGAGACCATAGGTGTGAATTGTGAATTTTAATTGTTAGGTGTGAATTGTGAATTGTTAATGTTAGTTTTAAATTGTTAATAAAATTCATTGAAGTTGAATATAATGGCAATTGTTCCAGAATTTACGAACCAAGGAACCCCTCTTAACGAGAATCCTAGTACTTTTCCTTGCTTTGGAAATGTTGGTCCTCCTTATATGGCTACATTGTCATTACCTATATTTACAATAGGTTTACCGATATGGTTATTTTCAACTTTGTTGGCCCCGAATACTCCAATTTTTCCACCTCAACCGGATGCTTCACCTCAATAGAGTTCACCATCTCAACATCACCAACCTTCTGTTGACTCTTTACCTTCTTCGCCCAATATGTCTTCCTCCCTTTCTTCCTTTTCGCTTGGTAAAAGCCTTGACACTAGTAACCAGGTGACTAAGAAGAAGAAGAAAGGGAAGAAGAAGAAGAAGAAGCAAGATAAGAAAGAATTCAACCAACCAACCATGGTTGTAAATGTTAGTAGTGTTGAGGAAACCTCCAACATGCATTGTAAACCCAAATACCCTTGCAGGCTTTGTAAGGGTGACCACTTCCTTATCAATTTTCCTGGTATTCCAAAGGTCTTGGAAGTATGGTCGAAACATTCTTATCAACTTACTGTTGATCCATCAACCAGTGATAGTCAGGTTCCTGGGAAAAAGGGTAAAGTTAGGTTTCCTTGTAAGTTTTGCAAAGGGAGTCATCAAACTCACATTTTCCCTCACATGTATGAAGCCTCAAAATTGTTAGAAAACCTTACTATTACACAGAAAGAACTTCCAACTGGTTACCATCAACTTTCTCCCAACCTACCGTCAACTGACGGAGGGATTGATCTAATTCCAAATACAGTCGATCCCACTCTTCCATTGAAGAGTGAAACTCATATCACTCAGGTTGATGATCCATTAGTTGATCAAGTGGTCGATTCGATTTCACATTCGGTCGATCCCACTCTCGCTGAAGAGAATGAACTTCATACCGCTGAGGTTCTTCTTGTTACATCAGATTCTTCTACGCCAGGGGGCATTTCACCTGTTCCTACAGAACCCCCTCCAAGTACTGAGGTCTTTTCCTTTGATTGGAATAGATTGACAGAACCTCTTCTTCCTTCCTCCATCCCTTTCCAAATCATTCTGAAGGCTTGTGGTAGGAGAATATGCCACATAGAAGGTGCCTTTGTTAGTATTTTATCCTCAACTGCTTGGAAAGCTTTGGGTTCCCCTCAGCTTGTGCCTATTACGCAGAATCTGAAAGCTTTTAACAGAACCATTAGTGAACCTTTAGGGATCCTTCCTAAGTTTTCTATTACTTTGGAAGGTAAACCGTTCCGTATTGATCTTATGGCAGTTCGAGGCCCCTTGGATTTCAATTTACTCCTTGGGCGAGACTATGTCTATGCAATGAAATCTGTAGTATCGACACTCTTTCGTGTGATGTCTTTCCCTCACAATGGAAATATTGTGACTGTAGACCAGCTTGTGTTCCCTAGTCTTGATTCGACTACCAATAATCCAACATCCCTGAATGTTCCTCATACAAAAGTGGTATATACCCCGCCACGGGTTAATTATGTGGCAACTAGTCCCATGTTTTCAGTTACCAATGCAAGCGAGCCTCTCACTGTTTGCTTGTCTTCCTTTGACTTAGATCCGGTAATTGACATGGAAAACTCTATGGGATTATTTGAACGTGATGTTCTTATCCCTTTTGAGTCCCTTGACATGTGTTCCTTACAGAGAATTGTTCTTCCTTCTGATGAAGACCTCTTGGAAGCCATGATCAAGGTGTGTCCATTGACATGTGTTTCTTCCAATTGGAAGCCATGATCAAGTCATCCGAGGATAGTTTCTTTTACTGTGTCAACCTCGTTAAAAAATGAATCAGTGAGTATGAGGAGAGTTCCTGTTACTGTGTCAACCTCATTAAAAAATGAATCAGTTAGTCGAGGATAGTTCCTTTTGTTGTGTCAACCTCGTTAAAAAATGAATCAGTGAGTTTGAGGATAGTTCCTTTTACTATGTCAACCTCATTAAAAAATGAATCAGTTAGTCGAGAGCATAATTCCTTTTCTTGTGTCAAGCTCATTAAAAAAATGAAACAAGCTTCCGAGGAAAGTTCTTTTCCTGTGTCAACCTCGTTAAAAAATGAATCAGGTATGAGGACAATTCTTTTCCTGTGTCAACCTCATTAAAAAATGAATCAATAGGTAGATTGTAGAGAGTAGATTAATAGATTAGAAATAAGTAGTTTGTGAGGATGGTTCCTGTTACTGAGTCAACCTCATAAAAAAATGAATCAGGTATGAGGAAATTTCCTTTTACTGTGTCAACCACCTTAAAAATGAATCAATGGATCAAGAGGAAAGTTCCTTTTACTGTGTCAACCTCGTTAAAAAATGAAACACGTTTCCATGAGCATAGTTCTTTTCCTGTGTTAAGCTCGTTAAAAAATGAAACAAATCCTCCCCTAATTGAGTCGAGTCTTTGACTAGATCTCGTAAATGTTAAGTCATATATTTAGGTTAGTTATTTCAGTTTTTGCATAATTTTCTTACAGTTTTAGATAAGGTCTTTCATATGATCTCGTAAATGAACCTTCATTCCATCCAGCTATTAATTACTAGTAGTCTATTTAGTTGAATGAAATGAAGCTGGGGGGCATGCACTCTAATAGATTACGCTTAGGGGGCATTAAAACCTATCTGAAGCATAGTTTTTCTCTATTTCAAGATTTTTTAAAAATGAAACCTATCTCGAGTCGATTTCGGTTATTTTCAAGACTCGTTAAACTCATGAAAATCCCAAGATGATTTTTCTATCTTTCATTCTCGTAAAACACATGAAAATGCCGAGTTCTTTTCGTCTTTTCCTTCTTGTAAATTAAATTGAAATTCGGCCACAGGAGTATATTTTTATCCCTTTTTCGAACTCGTTAAAACTTACGAAAAAGTGAAAACCATGAGTACATTTTTATCCCTTTTTCAAACTCGTTAAAACTTACGAAAAAGTGAAACCCTAGAGTTCTCTTTTAAGCCCTTTTCAGACTCTTTAAAAATGAAAAGATTGTCGAGTACTTGACTATTCGAACTCGTTAAAGTAAATGAATGATCATCCCTTCAGTATAAGTTTACCCCTTTTACGGACTGAAATGGACTATTTACGAAAAAGGTATACGTTGACTAATTACGGTCAACAGAGTTCTCTCCCGCATTATTTTATCCTTTTTCGGGCTCGAGAGACTAAATTTACGAAAAAGTACACCCATGGAGTTTTCTTAAGTTTTTTCTTCTGACTCCCTAAAATTGAAAAACACCAAGTTTCTCCTATACTGGACTCGTTAAAATTTAACAGTAAAGGACCTGTTCAATTTTTAAACAGGAACGAACCACTCCTTCTTAGGGTTCGAATCTCAAACTAAGTTGGACTCATCCGAAGGATGAGCTTATAAACAAGCAAATGTTATCCTCCTCAAGCTTGTCAAAAATAAAGAGGTACTTGCCAGAAATGGTGGGGGAAAAGAGAGAAAAACGAACCTGTTTGTTACATTTTGATTTTCGGAAAACCGTTAACCACTCTTGAACACGACACTTTTGTTCACCTGGGTTGGGAAATCATTTTCCTAACAGTTAATCAAACCATATTGAAAGTCTTCAACCAGTTTCTAGGTATTACATTTGGGTCAATTATCACCAAGCCATATGCAGTGTCGTTATGTGTTCAAGAGGACAGTTCAAACAAACCATTCATCTGCAAAATATTTATCTTCCATTTTGACCATCCCTGAGTCAGTCCTTGTCAATATATTTCTTAAAAACTTGATCTATGATTTCATGTTGTGGCCTTGCCTACGACGGATCACTTTCTATCGACGACAGCTCATTATCTAGGAAGTTGATCTAGAAATCGTCAGTACCTTGAAATCTACATGCCTCAATGGTAGGTTTCTTGCCTTTGATGACAGGTTGCATCATTGACCTTCAATCGAATGATTCCGTGACATTTTCGACTTTAGCTCATTCATTCACATTTCGTGGATTGTACTGAGTACTTTGAGGGCCATTGACATTACTGGTGGTTACTCTCACACTTGTTAAGTAATTCACATTATTGACTGGTAATCAACTGGTTTCTACCATGTTCAACTTCGACACATTCATTCACATGGATAGAATCGTACGAGTTCGAGAAGCAGAAATCAAGACCCTGGATCTAGTTTCTACCGTCCAGGCTATGAGGAATTTTGTTATTCATTTATACAGTGGACTATTCATAAACAGATGGATGCATCCATACTATGTCTACACATGTTTATACTATTGATTTATTGAAAAATAATTCATGTATCAGAACAGTTTAAGTCAGTTTTCTAGTTAGTTTTGATCTGAATATGGGAATGCCTACCTCAGCGATGATATGTCTACATATATATATTTTGCATTGAATGTTTTTACAAGTTTCGACTGGGGTTTCCACAGGATGATCCTTGAAATGATAAATTACTTCACTCTTCATACATGACAGACTCTATCTTAATCTATTACAGACTTTTCACTTTAGGGGGCAATCTGTTGCACTGAAAATTGTCACCTTGACATTTCGTTGTCTGTATGAGCTCATTATCACTCATACTTTCCTCCTTTTCAAGTCTAAAACATCATTTCCTCATGTCAAGCCTTAAAAATAAGAGAAAAGCTCTCAAAATTCTCTAAAACTCTGGTATCGCACTTTCACTTTGTCCTACCTGCAGTCCCGCACCTAATGGTCATGTCTCCTGCGTACTTGACCGCACTTTCTCTGTGTTAAGGGTGTGGACCCCTGTAAAATATTAAAAAGGCGCAAGTAAACTCAAAAATCTCACTTTCAGTCATTTCTAGAAGCTTCTAGAAGGAATCTTGCGGTGGCAATTCTGCTCTTTTCAGGTTCATGTATCCCATGCCTTAAGGAGCTAACCCCTTGATGTGAGGAGCTTATCCCTTTGAAGGAGGATTCTATCCCTTCATAGGTGGAACTGTAACCTCCTCTTTTGCACTATAAAAAGAGGCATAGGGCAGCCTCAAAGGGTTACAAAACAATTAGACAATTGAGGAGTTCAAGATTTAGTGTTATTTGAGGTAAATTGCTGTTGGAACTTAGACTCCTTTAGCTGAGATTTTATGAGGAAAGATTACATACCTATATGTATCTTGGTTGGAAGAGTGAAAGGCTTGTCAGAGTAAAATAAATTCCTACTTCGGACCCCGGGAAGACCTGTTCAACATCAAGGCTGAAAAGGTTGTAAGGTTCTTCTACTATTTCAAAGTTAATACAAATAAGTTTGTTTTTCTCAATAAGCTGTCAATTGATTATTTATTTTATGGATTCCTTGATCACCATAATAGATATGATTTATGAATATATTCTATGCAGGTGCTATTTGATGTTTGTTTGTTTTTTATTGCAAATCTTCAAAGATAACTCTTTCACTGAAGGATGACTACTACAAACAAGCGTTGGATCAAGGTAGGATCGTAACACCTTTGTAGCATTTAATTATAAATCGTGATATATCTAGAGAAAGATAGATTTAATTGTCTTTTTTTTGCTAGACTATCTTCTGATACTAGGGAGATCGGTCTTGTCTGCAAGATCGATTTATCCGGCCAACACTTAGCCTCCTGGTTACTAGAATCCATATTTTCACCATGCGAAGAGGAAAAATGGGGTGAAGAAATAAGTGAAGAAGGAGAGGGGTCAACCTTAGGATAAAAATAAGTTTAACATTGTTCAAGTGGAGGAAAAATTTCTTGAGATGCAATTTGGACATTTGGAACCATGGGGTTTGAAAATAACCAAACTGGAGAACCAATGGTTAATCCAAGGAGGGAAAACATTGCCATAAATGGAGCACCAACATTTCCAAAAGAAGGAAAAGGACCAGGATTCCCATCTGAGGGGATTCCATGATTAGTAAACTCAGGAATTGTTTCCATTGGTCTCAATCTAAGATCTAGTAAGGAGTCGTGCACGGGTAAGCCTTGTTTTCGTGGGTATTTAATTTTAGAAATTAAACAAAAAATAAATCAAAAGGGTGTACTAGGAATAAAGGTTTACCAGGTATATGTGAACTGCGATATACACCTTAGTAAATAAATTTACCAAGGACTTGACATACTGAAGCCAATCTCCCCAATGTTGTGTTTGGTGTATCACGTTTACAAGGTGAGCGACTCAGTTACCTATGGCAGACTTGCAACATAATGGTGTCTTCCAATATATACTCGATGGTACGAGGGAGTGAAGTCCGTAGTAGTGTTGTCTAATTTGTAACCGTAGAATGAGAGTATCCATGATATACTTATCATACGTGGAATATAATATGATATACTTCTATACAAGGGATGGGATCTCACCCCCGAAATGTAACACAGACTATTAGCGACAACTCCTACGCTTAATGATCTTGGAACACATGTCTAGCCTAGACCTCTAGATGTTCTCTTTAATTTCAAATGCTCCTTAAGGTAAAATGAGGTTCATTTTTATTTGATCTTGATTAAATTTTCAATTTCAAGGCTCAAAACTATTTCACCTGAATACTTATAATGCACCTAGCATGAGAAAATGATTCTTTCAATTCAATGAATGTTATCTAGTTTAGGGAAGAGTTTCAAATAGTGATGCAACAAACAATAATGCAGCAAAAAAATATTTTTTAACCAGATCACTTTCACTATCCTGTTTCAAGTCAAAACATTCAAAGATGAAAATTATGCAACGTAATCTATGCACCATTTCTTTTTTTCGAAAACTATGCAATTGTAATCTATGCACAATTTAATTTTTCTTTTTGATGAATGAGAATGAATTCAATGCACTTTTCGATGAAATGAGAATCTACTTAATGCACCTTCCAATGAATGAGAGTGCAGTCAATGCACCTTTGAGCTTTCAATAATTAAACAATGTAATTTAAGTTCAATAATAAATCTCAAAAATAAATTTTCAATGCAATCTGATCTAATGCACTTTAACGAAAAGTAAACTTTGAGATGAAAAATAAATGAATGCAAAATAAATTTCTTTTATGGTCTCAAAATAACTAATAATACTTAATCAATAGAAAATTAGTGTTCCTTTAAAACACACAAGAAAAAAACAATAATTTTAATTGACTCAAAGAATCAAAGAATCAACCAAAATTCACTTTTACCATTGCAAGTATAGGATGGATTTTTTCACACCACAAAGAAACTAAAACAAAATACAAAGCTTGATGCACATAGAGGAGGAGGATGAATTCAGAGATCAGGACACACTAGGAATTTTATCAAAAACCATGTTGACAGGGTCTTCAGAGCTACTTTGCATACCAAAAAAATTGTTGGTCTACGAAACTGTATCAATGTGAGGAGACAATGGAAAATAGGGTTTTCAGCGCGACTATACTTACAAATATCTGCGCTGGCGACGTGAATGTGTCTGATAAAAGGTGCGTTGGTTGAGGAATGCTTAGGAAAAGCAATCCAAGCTGAAGTAGGAACCTAGACCTGATACTCTAAACCAAAAATCAAACCCTATGCAAACCTATAGAGACCTAAATAGAATTATATCTCATTGATCGGTCAAACTGATCAGAGATCAGCCCAGGAAAGGAAGGTTAAGAGGCTAAATCTTCCCAGCGGAGTCGCCAATTTTGTTGTGAAGATAAATCCCCTCTGCGGATAGAGGTGATCTCTCTAGCCATAGAGTGGGTCTAGCAACTTGAGATACTTTCTAATGGAAAGCTTTCTTAGCTAATATTCAAAATGCGAGACAAAGGTACCTTTTCCAGATGCTATGCTCGAACCCATTAATGATGACCTTGATCCATGATCCTTTTAGGCTCGCTCCTTGCTACTAGTGGCACATGAATACCTGCGGATGATCAAGAGGCAACAACAAACGTAATCCAATACATAATAATCATTAAACATTAGCTATCTAGCAAATCAAGGAGTACTGGAATATTTGCATAAAAGATTATAGAAATATAGAAAGAAAACAACAAATGTTTTATTAATGAATATAAAAGAGAGAGCTTACATCCAAGGCCTTGATGTCAGAGCCCTCCCTTTGGTGAAAATACGAGTCCTTCACTAAATTTCTAAAGCATTCCTTCTCCCGAACAACTTAGGTGTTATCACAGTGCAAGAAGGTAAAGGGAACGAGAGTTCAGACCAGCCCAAATTTTTCACCGATTTTTGGTCATCTGGCCTCTTACTATTAGACGGACTAAAGTACACCGTGTAAGACCAATTTTAGCACTGTAAAATTTCTTTCACTATGAAAAATAACTTAATAACCTATAATGTATTAAGTTGTTTCTGATCTAAATAGGAAACCCCATGAGGAATAATTAAATAAACCTTTATTTGTTTGATTTGCTGCTAGGGATAATTAATTAAACCACTGTTTAATTAATATAACTAGTCATATTTAACCCAAAACATGAAAAATAATTAGATAAATCATTATTTATCTTATTATTTTCTAGGAATAATTATTTAAATCATTATTTAATAACATTCCTTGTTAAATTTGACTAAATAATTCATAAATAATTGAATAAATAACTATTTATTTAATTATTACTCAACCACATTCTTAAAATAATAAGTAAATCATTTATTTATTTATTATTTATAAATAAAGGGATTTGACCAAATTCAAATTCATTTTCCCTCGAACAAAAATAATTAAATATTCCATAAAAGTTGGATCTAGATTTGGTTAATAATATTTTAATTATGCACAAATATCTAGACTAAATCAATATTTTGCTATAAATAGAAGGGCTTTTCCATCCATTCACTACCTTTTTTTTCCTAGAGATCACTCCTGATCTATACTTTTGGTCTGACTTTGATCTTCCAATGGTTGTCATATTTTTCTACTTTTTTCTTCTAAGCTCCCTTTGAGTTGCATTTTGTCTGGGTTTTCTGCACCATTAAGAGAGAGAGATCTTAGATCTAAAGCGCTGAGGACATACAAGAACCCATCCCATTGAGGGGGACTAGTAACATCTTTCTATGTTCCCTTCCCAGGTGTCATAATACAAAAAGTTCTTTAAAAATTCTTGTCTTGTTCATTGGATGCATGGAGCAACTCTTGCTTATTTTTTTCTGTTTAATGTCTTTAACTGCATAGATCTAGATTTCTATAGCATTTATTCTGATCACTAATTGCAGATCTAAGGAAACTGACAGCCACATTTGATGTTAGGGCTATTTGTTATGCACAGTTAAAGTGAGCTTTTTTCGTACGCTTGCGATTATAATTCACACTAACACCAACAATGACCAACAACGGTGGAAGGATGGGGACCAATTTATATCAAGGGAGAAGAGGATGGGAGCCCATGAAAGGAGGAGGAAGTTCCAATTTCTAAGGGATAAACCCTCATAGATGAGATCAAAGCTCTAAAATCAGATAAATCAATTCTATCACCACCATTTAACAACCAGCTCGCCACCCAGGAACTTCTAGAGGTCGGAGCTTCTCCTCCATTTGAGGAAACATTGCCGGAAATTGATCAACACGGTTTTCCAAGAAATAAGGGCGTTGGAAGCACTAAGCTAGAATTGTCAATATGACATTAGAGCGAGCATGAAACTGGAAAATGCGTTGGCCCAGAAAACTATGGTTTTGACCAAGTTCCTTCAATAATCTTCCAAGGCAGTTTTATATGAGTCTTCGAGAGATGTCTTCACATATTTCTCCATGGTGGAAACATTGCGCAAGGTCTGTCATGGGCACTTCAGGATTAGGGATGGGAAGTGACCATGGTGACAAATTATTGTGTAGTTCCAGGGCTATTACAAAACCCTCCCCTTGGGGGAACACTGTCCTTGGTGTTTAATGACACCTACGATCAACAAGAATGCTGAGAAGAAAAAAATACTTCCCATGGAGATTTATAACTTAGATCATTGCAGTATTTACAACGAACAGCCTGTTAAAAGAAAACCAACATGACAGCCATACCGCTTACTAGAGCTTTATAACACAACTCATGGAAATATTTACATCCATGTACATATATACATATACGGAAAATGCTTTACCTCAACCGAAAAATAAGGAAGGATACATAGCCCACATCTAATCAACGATCTCCCATGTAGCTTCATTGGGCCCAAAGTGCTTCCATTATAGTTTAACCTTCTCGATTGCTCTGTTCTAGAGCATGAGCATATTTATATAAAAATACACTGATGTTTTGGTTGTAATTATCCTTATGGATCCACCTGCAATACAAACCAATCAATAACATGATCAACATCTTTAACACATCTTTTAAGAAATGAAACATGGAAAACCATAAATTTTATGCCTATCCTGTGTTGCCTTTAGATTCTTCATGATGACCTGCATTTCCTGTTCCATCTGTACCAACATGTTCAGTCCAATCAACAACCTATTTACTAGATCACTCCAATTGATGGGAATATTACAACTCAACCCATATACTACCTCAAATGAACTCATCATCAGTGACTCCTGGTACCCATTGCTCTAAACAAACTCAACCAGTTGATCTGTATGAGATCTTAATAAAAAATTATGTTGAGGGTTTTCAAATTACAAGTGTTTAAATTGAGTTTTTGAGAGATTTTATGTTAATTTTTAAACACATAAAGCATATAATTAAACTATGAAATATACAAAAACAAGAGACAAATGCACCATAATAATAACCACAACACAACAGATGATGAAGGAGTTCACCCCTCCTAGGCTATGTCTACTTGGTACAACTTCCAATGGCTTAGACCTATTTCATTAGGCTGAAAATGGTGATCACATTCATTTACAGTGCTCAAATGGATTCAAAACCTGTTCCATCAGCTTTAGAATTCCAAAAAATGCATGTCTAGCCTCTTTCTGATCCGAAATTTGTCAAAACCTGAAGAAGTTATGAAACTTCCTATTTTTCTTGCTAATCGCACCACAATTTCCCCAAAACCTAGACCGATCCTACAATTTCACCCCATAATCTGCTAACTGAGTGCCAATTTCGTGGAAATTGAGGCAAAATTATCAGATACTTAATTTTCCCATTAACATCTTAAATTTGAATTATTAACCATAATCTACCATATCAAAATTAATTATTTTTAATATAAAAATGGCATGGTCAACTAACTGTTAGCGGTCAGGAGTGTATTGGCGACGTTGGCCAGTATCGTAGCAGGTTATGGAGCAGCTAGGGCGCGGTTGGGACTTCAGTTCCACTGGCAGTCAGTGTAACGACTGTCACATGTCGGTTTGTGCGGCATTTTTTCCCGCGGTTAGGGTGGTGGCTTGTTCCTCCACCTCCACCCTTGGTCTCCATCACAGTCATATGCAATGTTGTATTTGGGGGGCCAAGGCTAAGCCCTAGCCCCTTACCCCATAGTCTGCCCAACTATAGTTTAAATAATACTTGCGGAACTTCTTATAACAAGGATCATCATGGAATGATGGTTATAATGTTGCACTTCTTGCAAGGAGGTTTGGAGTTTGAATCCTACGAAGGAGTGGTTTGGCCTTAAAAAAAAATTGGTGGCCCTCATGTTGCCATGTGGCGGCCTTCGGTTGAACCGCATGGTAGCATTTGGTTGGCCACCTTCCTAACCAATGAAATCATGCCACCCAACGGCTAATGAAACTTCAAAAAATGGTGAGCCTGGTAGGCCTAAAAACATTACCTTTTGACCAACCAGAAGAGGCCACGTGGCAGCCTAGCACTGGCCCAAAATACATGGTTACCTGTCTTTTTTTTTGAAAAACTCACCTATTTGGGAAAATTGACAAAACACGTTTCTGGGAGCATACATTGTCGCTTTTCCATGAAATGAGTTGCACTGGATTCAGAACGATGAGATCTACACGGTCGTTCAAGTTCGACACCATTCCAAAAACTTTCATTTTTTAGCATAATTTTGAGCATCTGATTACTCCTCCCCACTGGAAGCTTTTGGACCCCAAAATATCACTTTCAGTTGTTCAGCAGATGAGGGTACAGTTCCCTCACCTTTATAATATCGATCCATTTTGCCTTGCTAGGATTTTTTTCCTTTGAAGCCCGCACGAAGGTACTTCACATTCCCTCATTTTGAAGACGTTCTTTTGTAAAGAATGATGTCTTATTGTAGTTCATCAAGGTATTTAGGAGAAAAATCCTCAATGGAAGGAATCTGAACATGTTCTCCTTCTTTTTCAATCAAAGGTGACTCATACAACCTTAAGTTCTCAACATTAACTTTCGTCGTAAAAGATCACTTTAGCTACGCATAACAAATAGCCCTAACATTGATTATGGCTGCCAA
The DNA here is from genome assembly GCA_034641835.2 of Pinus albicaulis. Classification (NCBI taxonomy): domain Eukaryota; kingdom Viridiplantae; phylum Streptophyta; class Pinopsida; order Pinales; family Pinaceae; genus Pinus; species Pinus albicaulis. Next base: position 448,603,951 of record CM076582.1, on the reverse strand, counting down.
ACATCTTTAAATCTACAATTAGGTGATCCAAATAATGTTGCACAAGTTCAGATCTAAGCATAAAAGATATTAAGCAGATAAAGTAAAATATGGCTCCATGCATCCAATAGACAAGGCAAGAACAATGTATTTGAAAGAATTTTTATATTATATTGAAAAGGGGCACCTGAGAGGAAAACAAGAAAGGTGTTTTCTAGTTCTCCTCAATGGGATGGGTTCTTGAAAGTCCTCAGCGTTTCAGATCTAAAATTCCTCTCTCTTGTTGGTGTAGAAAACTCAGACAAACATAGAACTCAATGGGAGCTCACAAGATAAAAATGGAAAAGGTGACCAAGAGTAGATCCAGAGTGATCTAATGCAATGGAGGTGACTAATGAATGGGGAAAACCCTTCTATTTATAACAAAATATTGGGGTTATCTAGAACTTGGTGCATGAATAAAATATTATTAATCAAATTCTAGAACCACCCTTTAGGAATATTTTATTATATTTGTTGGAGGGAAAAGGTCTTTTGAATTGGGTCAATTCCTTTATTTATAAACAATAAATAAATAAATGATTTATTTATTATTTTAGGGAGATGGTGGGAATATAATTAAATAAATAATGATTTATTTAATTATTTAAAATGATTTAGTCAAATTTAACTAGGAATATTATTTAAATAATGATTTGAATAACTTATTCCTAGGAAATAATCAAATAAATAATGATTTATTTAATTAATTTCCTTGTTTTGGGTTAAATATGACTGGGAAATATAAACAAATGTTATTTCACATGGTGAAAGCAATTTTACTTAGGGTAAAATTGGTCTTACATGGTGTACTTGGATTCATCTAATGATAATAGGTTAGATGACCAAAAAAATGGTGTAACACATATCGAATTGGTTTTAGTTTTTTACCTTCTCCTTGAAGCCTTTCTTTGTTAATGCGAAGCCAAAATGCATCACCAATTTGGAATTTTTTATCTACACGATGCTTATTGTGCTTTGTTTTGTACTTGACTTGGCTCTTTTCCAGCTGTTCTTGAACTACTTGATGCACCAATTGGATTTTTTCAATGAACCTTTTAGCTTTGTCTATGTCACTATGACCATCAATAGCAACATCATTTCCAAAAATTAAATCAAAAGGAGATTTAGGCAAGTATCGAAAATATGCCTCAAATGATGATGTTTGAGTTTAAGAGTGCTTGGCCCGGTTGTAAGCATGTTGAATATAGTGCAAGTTTTCATCCCACAACTTAGGATGCTTGTTGTAATAACCACGAAGAAGATGTATTACCATCTTGTCCACCACCTCTGTTTTACCATCTATTTGTGGATGAAATGTCATAATATTTTTCAATTTGGTGTCCATGAATCCCCACAAGCTTGACCAAAAGTTCCCAATAAAGTGGGAATCTTCATCACTAACAATGGATGTGGGAAATCCAAAATGCACCCATACATTTTGAAAGAATATTGAGCATTTTTTTCAGCTGTAATTTGCTTTTTACATGGCATCAAAATACACATTTTGTTGAACCTATCTATTAGCCATCAATAAAATTTTGTCATAAATGATGATGGCTAAAACAGGTCTTTTAGTCTTCAAGAAACAAGTTTTAAGCAAAATTGTGACTTCTTGAAGCCTCTCTGTGTTCTTTATCCTCAAGGATCAATCTTCATTCAAAATTCCTCAAAGCCCTGCTGTTCTAAAAGGACTATTTTTCAGACTCATTTTCCATCATTTTCCCTTTCAAAAAATCCCTCATGTGTCCCTCATTTCATTCGAAATTACCTTAAAACCTTATAAATCCTCCTTATCTCGTTTTAAACCCTCCTTTTATATCTATTGGAACCCTAAAAAACTCTCAAAAAACCCCATTTCGGTTTATTTTCTGACATTTTAACTTTAGGCTTTAAGTGCCTTTCGCTTAAGCCCCTAGCCCCGTTTCCGCCATATGATCTAGTCTTGCGACCAAGTCTTAAGCCCCCATCGCCATCGCACTTCGGCTATTCCCAATTCCTCTTTCCCTCACCTTTTTTCCGCCGATGGCCGATCTCCGATTTCATCCCAACCGTCCGATTAACCCAGATCTACGGTGCAAAATCACTACGGGGGCACCTGACCAAAGTGGACCATACTCCCCAGTACCTCCACAGTTGACTCATTTGACCACAAGAGATCTAATATCTACGGCTGAGATTTACTGCGGAGGCACAGGCCGCGAAATCCCTCTGTACCCCACTAGTCCCCCCGGAGTTGATCTCAGCCGTCGATCTTCTCCAGATCCAACGGCCATCGACTATCCTCCATTTCCTCGACCATCTCTTATCCCTTCACCCCCGCGAGTAGATCTCCACCGTAGATCTTCATGATCCGACGGCTCCCATACATCCCCACCTTTCACCCTGCCAATGACTTTTCCACCTCCTGACAAAAGAGTTGACCTCATCAACGTTGGTCCCACCACCCACTACTCCACCACTATCCAATCTCCATTCTCCATATTTCCTCCTCCTCTCCCCACGGTCGATCATCTCCGCCGATCACGCCCATCCCCTACCGTCGATCTGGCTCCCCCAGATAGGATGGTCCATAATCATTTTTGCGCGCATTTCTTCAAAAAAGGTTAACGCCCCATTTCTACGTGAAATGGGCAGTTTTCCAATGGACAGGTGTCGCCCAATGAGTGGCATCGCGTCTGTTTGGGTGAATACCACTTACCGCCCAACCTCAGCGCGAAAACCGCTAGTTTCGCTACCAAAACCACCTTTAGTTTTTCGCGCTAAAATTCAAAATCGCCACTGTTTCTCCTGATTCCGTCTATGAAAATCTTTCGTCCATGCATCTTCCTTCCTCTGCATCGCTCCATCGCCACTCCCAAGCCTCTGAAGCAGTTTACCCCACAACTGCAGGTTTTAAATAATGATTTTGTGTTGTGTTACAGGTTTTAATGGCGCTCGAAGTCTACATGCCATCCCACAGCCTATTCAAGAGGCTTTCTGTCTTTGGATGATGATCCAAAGACCAAATGCATAAAGAAAAGGATAATGGGTCTGATTCAAAGCTCCATTCAACGCTTCATGGCCATCGATGCATTCATGAAACCCTCCAGCACATAGAAGAAACACCTACACGCAGAAACAAAACAAAATCAGTGAAGAAGAGTAAAGGCAGAAGATTAAAGGCTTAATCGAAGAAATCAAAGGAAAGCAGAGATTAGCATGAAGTTTAAGAGGATAAATAAAGTGAATAAATCAGAAAGATAATTAGAGAGGCCTTAAAGAAAATCAAAGGCTAAAATCAGTGTTTAAAGTGAAAAATCAAGACAGATCAGCAAAAGATCGCTTCAAAATGCCAGATCATTGAAGCAATTAATCCCCAGAAAGCCAGAAATGCCACCTGTCAGCTTATCTACCTCAAAAGAATACAAATTGAATGCACAATCAGAGATATTTTACAAAGATAGCTCAGAAAGTAATTTCCAGCCACCAAAATCCTCAAAAGTCAACAAAAGTGACTTAAGTAGATGAAAGTTAATGTAAAAATCAATTAATAGAGTTAAGACATTAGATATCTTCTCCATTAGGCCTCCCAAAGGTCGAGAAGCATTTACTCTATAATAATTGAATAGTTAGACCTTCCTTTCACTCCACCTCCTCAATTTACCTATATACATCATAAGAGGAGCCCATTGTAAATGTTGGTTGAATACTTATTGAATGTAAATAGTTGTTGAGGCTGCTGAAGCTCTGTTAATAATTGAAGAAAGATAGGCTGAGAAGAGAAGTTTGAAGCTGTAAAGACCTACTGGACTTGAAGATTTTAACTAGTTTGAACATCAAATATACAAGCTGATTTATGGGATCCTGGTCTATGTCAATGGTGATGTTTTTCTTACTGTAATTGTTGTTTTTCTTATGTTTTCATACTGTCCACTTTCTCTGATAAAGAAAAGGAAATATAGATTAGGATTTAATGCAAAGTACCCTATTTCTTACTTATAAGCTTTATCTCTATGTTTTCTTCTAATTGTTACTTTGGGAATGATTTCAATAGAGTATAACCAGTCAAGGAATGTTGGTGAGCCCATGTCTTGCTAAGTAAAACCTAAGATGTTGTTCTTGAATGATATTTTCACTGCATGCTAAGTAGATTCCTAATCAAGGAAGTTTATGGTTAGCCTTGTCCCTTGTTTAGTCTTCAACAGTTGTTTTGAAATTTTCCCTTGAGAGTATGTCAAAAGCAGGATAGATTCAAAGTTCTCACTTGATATTAGGCTATTCTTTTGTTTATCTTATATGTTTTATTCTTTCTGAAGGTAATTTGTTAGATTGCTAGATTGTTGTCTGAAAAGTGTGCTTTAGTAAAGTTTTCCCAAAGAGGTCTATGGTTTGCCCTGTCCTTTGGCCTGCTTCAAACAGTTACTTTGAAAGGCTTTTCTTGTTTAGTGAAGTTAATAGATTCTTAAATGGTTATTAACTTTGCTTCTTTCACAACAATTTTAATGTTCCATATCACAAATCAACCTAAAGAGATCCTTTGATATAGATGACTTGCCCCATGGACCACTCTTGAAACTTGTTGTGCAATTAAATCCTTTTGTGACTCCATAGTAGGGAAAATTTTAGGGGCTAATATTTGCAGGTAGGCTAATTTTCCATATTTTTTTCAAAAAAAAGATTCGCCAATTTCCATTTTTTCTAAAAATGATTCGCCCACATTTTATAGTATAAAATTATTTTACCCCAAAAATCGCCAAAATTTTATATAGACTAATATAAAATCATTAGAAATCTAAATATTTTGATAGAAATATTGCAAAACATTTTACAATTGGCATATTAGGGACTAGTAACATCCGCCAATGTTTATAAACTTTAAAATAAACTTCCATCCTTAAAATTTTCCTTTCTTCATAGCCCAATGGATTGATATTGTCTCTTACCTATCCTATCTGCCGAACCATTCTTTCAACTTACTCACACCTTTACCATTCAAAATACTTACTTTATTTTGATGATATCCTACCCAACCACAACCAAACCAAATCCATCGTGCTTCATAACTAGCTTAATATCATATCATGAGCTTTAAAAACATATCATTCTAAACACATATAGAGAGATCCCTCTCTGAATCCAGGAGGGCTAGATCCTAGGATTCCAAAGTGGTTCTGATGTAGGCTCTATAGCGTTTTTTCTTGCCAATCTTGCAAACTACGTGGATCCTAACATAGTGGCAACCATACTGGGGAAGATATTGAGTAATAGATAACTTCACAACCCAATGAACCCCTATTTCCAAATGAGACAAGTGTCACCAAGACTGGTTATTATTGATTGTTCATGGTGAACAACAACCAAACCTTGAAAACAAGTAAAAATCCTTCACCTGGCGACTCCATTGGTATTCAATAGGCCTAGTGACCCCACTGGTTTTTCCTAAGACTCCACTGGGAAATTATTTTATCCTTTAAATGTCATTCAAACCCAGTTAAGAAGACTTTGAGGATTGAGTTTTCTTTGAAAAATATTAGTTAGCCTTTAAAACACTGTCATACTTGGCTGAAATTTTCTCATAATTAGGTCTAAAAACACCACATAGTGGCTTCTAGAAGAATTTATAATAGAGCCTATCTTGACCTAAATCCTCCAGAAATAGTTGATAATCCAGAAAGTATCCTTAGGAAATCTCCTAAATCCAAGACTTCAACTGTTGTCAAACCAATTCATAGAGCTAATTATGTCCCTGAAAATCTCTCAGCTCTACAAGATACACAAGTTGACTTACCATTCGTAAGAAACCCATCCAGAACTAAGTCACTTAGTGATAGAGATCAGATAGACTTTGAGTCTCCACACTCACCCCAACATAGTGGTGAACATACTGATAATAGAGAAACCACTCCACCTGATCTTCATTTCATTCATAACTTTGGTTTCTCTCATCCTAGATCTTCTCAACAGTCTCTTACTGATCCAAGCACTTTTGTTATCCATACACCCACTGTTCAAACTACTCCATTCCATCCTCCCCCTCCTTTCATAAACCCTCCTTTGTAAACCCCCCATTTATCCCACAACTTCCTATCATGGCAACATGGTATGCTCCTCTAGTCCTTATTTTACCTTTAGTCAATTTTCCACAAGACTATCAGTCCAAAATTTCCCATTTCACCGAAAATGAACCCACTACTACTCAACAACACGTAGACAAGATGAATGATGCCTTTGATTATATGGAAATAGAAGATGAGACCATTAAGATGAGAATCTTTGCCCAAAGCTTAGGAGGAGAGGCCAAGAAATGGTTTAAGGGTTTAAATCCTAATAGTATAAATGATCTCCCTTATTTACATCAAACATTCACAAACAAATGGGAAATTAGGAAGAACCCTCTCCAAATACTTTCAGATTACAACTTCAAGAGAAACACTGGGGAAAGTGTTCAAAATTATTGTACTAGATTTAATAGTGTTTATAGTGCACTACCCCCAGATTTGAAACCTCCACAAGGCTCAGCTTTGGCCAAATTCCCTGAAGGATTTGATCCCGAGCTGGCCTATCAGCTAAGAGAAAGGGATCCCTTAACTTTAGAAGACATGCAGAAGGGAGCTCTTAGTGTGGAAGCAAATCTGATTGAGAAGAGAGCCAGGTTGAGAACGGAGAAAAGAGTCACATATAAAGATGAAACTATGGCATATACTTCTTCATATGAGGCCAAATTTGACAACCTAGTGAGGGTAATGGAAAGAATGCTGGAAAATATCAATTTAAATGAAAGAACCCCTCCTAGAGAAAACCAAACTGCTCCTCAAAATAGAAACCAATCCCAGAATCAAAATCAGAACTTTAGGAGAAATCAACCTCAGAACAGACAAAGAGATGTTGATCAACAGATCAGACCTCCTTTTCAAGAAAATTATGTTAATGAGGATGGAGAAACAAATGAACAAACTGAGGAGGATGATAACATAAACATGTTGGGAGTAAGAAATGAGGATTCTGATTTCCTCCATGAAAGAAAACAAAGTCTATATACACCCTATGATGATAGAACACTAGAAATTGAATACCGTGAACAAGATTTAGAAAATTCCATCATAGGAGCACCCAAAAAATACGAACTAAGAAGTAAAAAGAACCTAGAAAATCCCAAAAATAAAACCTCTAATAATTTTGCCAAAAACAACCTTGTAAATACTTCCAAGAAGACAGCAGAAAACCATAAAATAGTGGTTGAAAGTTCTGATCCAAACAAGGGAAAAAACACCCAAATCAATGAAAAACAAAGTGGTGACCCTAGCAGCACTAACATTTCGGCTAATGCCCCTGAAAAACCATTTTGACTGCTGTAAATAGTAGAAATCAGCTAGCTGATTTTGCTGTTAAAGGAGTGACTAACAAGGCTAAATCAAACATTTCAAAAAACCAGATTCCCTTTAGCCTAGAGAATGAAATTTCTAAAATCAAAATCTTTGTCCCTCTCACTGAACTAGTCACTCAAAATGTATATATATGTCAAGTTTTGAAAGCATTTAACATATAATATGTTCATGGCACTGTTAACTTAAGTGATGATAAACCAGAGCTCCTATTTGGACCAAAGATTGAAGGAAAATTTCAAGAGGGAACTACCCCTCCATTCTACATCAGTTTGAATATCCTTGATAAGATGTTGCACAATGCCATGCTTGATTCAGGAGCATCACATAACCTCATGCCCAAGGTAATAATGGAAAGATTAGGCTTAGAGATGACCAAACTATACAAAGATTTATATTCCTTTGATTCAAGTAGAGTGAAATGCCTAGGCCTAATAAAAGATCTCTCTGTTAACTTAGCTCAAATCCCAGCCAAAAGCCTAGTGATGGACATTGTAGTGGCTGATATACCCCCCAAATATGGCATGCTTCTTTCAAGATCATGGGGTGCTAAGTTGCAAGGTACTATGCAGATGGATATGACTTATGCCACCATCCCTGTCTTCAGTCAACCCAGAAGACTCTATAGGGAAAAACACATGAAATACATAGTGAGTAGTCAAGAAAGACCAGAAAACTCCCCTCTCTATTCTATACACACTAACATTGACTCATTCATTCTTTATAATGATGATATTTCTAATGTGCAAGGATTAATCAATGAAACATCAACCAACATAGTGGCCACTCCATCCCCAAACATAATGGCAGCCATAGATGAAGAGGAAAACAAGGAGAAAACTAAAAAATAGTTTGCTAATTCAGAAAATCACATAAAACAGATCACAGGTCTTGAGCATCAAAACAATCATGAACATAGTACCAATCAAGAAAATCAAAGAAAAAATCCTCAAAACATCGAAAACCCTGAGGAACAAAATAAAATTCAACATAGTGCAGACCTACAGGAACAACACAGTTACAGATTAGGCAAACAAAACAGAGAGGACAACAATGAAATGAATGAAAAATATGAAAACAGACTTCTTTGGAGTATGAGTTTTGATGGGTCTTGCTCTAAAATTGGTGCAGGAGTAGGCATATGGGTACAAAATACTGAAAACAATCATGATGAGGGTCATTCTTATAGATTAAACTTCCAATGCACAAATAACATAACAGAGTATGAGGCTCTCCTTTTAAGCTTGCATTTATTGAAAAAACTAGGAGCCAAGAGGATAACAATCCATGGAGATTCAGAATCGGTAATTAGGCAAGTAAATGGGGAGTACACTGCTAAACATCCCAGACTTAGAGCCTATAGAGATGATGCCATGGACTTGTTAAAAAAATTTGCTGAATTCCAACTTACCTTTGTCCCAAGGAAACAAAACATCCCTGCCAATGGACTAGCCTTTGCTGCTAGTATTTTTCTAAGACCTTATGAAAACAAACAATACACCATCCAAGTCAAATATATACCAACTGTCCCGGATAATGAAAAATACTGGCAAGTTTTTAAAGGAGATAAACAAATAGAAGTCTTCCTACAGTCAAAAAATGAATTTGAAATACCAAACTCAGATTCAGAGTATGAACAAGACTGTCCTACTGAAGAAAACATACTTTTTGAAGAAGAAAAGTATCCTGGGATAGCTAAGATAAATCTATTAACTAATAGACCCAAACATACAACAGAAAATATCACAGATTTAGAAAAATAAGACTTAGAAGTGCTGCAATCTAAAAAACAAATCTTGCCAAAGGGACTAGTCCCATTAGAAGAATTGTTTGACTGGAATGATGTTGCCAAAAAGCCAAAACTGGAACCTATTGAGGCTGAAGTGGAAGAATGCAACATAGGAATTGAGGAAAAGCCCAAAATGATCAAATTATCTAAGACACTGCTAGCTCACATTAAACTGAAATACATTGAGCTAGTAAAATAATTTTCTGATGCTTTTGCATGGAGCTATGAATATCTAAAATCATATGATACAGAGATAATCTAGCATAAGATAACCCTCAAAGAAAACCAAAAGCCTTTTAGACAAAAATTGCGCAAAATCAACCTTGTTCAATTACCTCTGGTAGAGAAAGAAATTAGGAAAATGTATGATGCCAAAATTATTGCCCCTGTTAGATACTTAGAGTGGGTGTCTAATCTTGTATTAGTTAGGAAGAAGACCGGAGAAATAAGGCTTTGTATTGATTTCAGAAACTTAAACAAAGCCTCATTAAAGGACAACTATCCCTTCCCCAAAATGGATCATATCTTACAAAGGGTAGTTGGTTCTAGAAGAATTTCTTTGTTAGATGGCTTCTCAAGTTACAATTAGATATTAGTACATCCTGATGATCAACTTAAAACAACCTTTACTACTCCTTGGGGTACTTACATGTATTTGAAAATTCCGTTTGGTTTAATGAATGCTGGTGCCACATTTTAGAGAGCCATGAATATTGCATTCTCAGAAGAAATAGGTTACTTCATTGTGATTTATCTTGATGATATAACTGTATATTCAAAAACAGATGAAGAACACCTAATACACTTGAGAAAATTCTTTGACAAATGCAGAAAATATGGGTTATCTTCAAATCCAAAGAAAACATTGTTTGGTCTCCAAGAAGGTAAACTTCATGGACATATCATATTAGAAGAGGGAATAAGGATAGACCCAAAGAGGATCGACGGTATATTTCATATCAACCATCCTAGAAACATCAAGGAACTTCAATATTTCATTGGAAAGATTAATTTCTTGAGAATTTTCATACCCAATCTAGTTGAACTCCTTAGAAACATGACAAATATGCTTAAGAGAGAAGAAGGAGTCAAGTGGACCTTAGAAGCAAAAAAATCATTTGAGCTGGTAAAACAAGCACTTACCAAAACACCAGTTCTTATCAGTCTTGATTTTACAAAGGATTTCTTCATTTTTTCATTTGCATCAGAACACACAGTAGTTGTTGTCCTATTACAGAAAAAATTTAAAGGGACAAGAGCAGCCAATTGCATTTTTCAGTAAGGCATTAAGGGATGCACCTCTGAAGTACAATATCATGGAAAAACAAGCCTTTTCCTTGGTCAAAGCCTTAAAATAATTTAGATTTTACATTTTACATTCCCACATTATAGCATTTGTGCCTCATTCAGTTGTAAAAGACATATTAACCCAAGATCCAGATGGCAAAAGAGGAAAGTGGATTACTGTAATTTTAGAATATGAATTAGAAATCAAGCCCACTAACCTCATAAAAGGTCAAGGATTAGCAAAAATTATGGTTGAATCCAACTTTCAAGCTCTTGATATAAACATGTTTAATGCATTAGATGAACAGGAGGAGTTAACAACTCCACTTATTGAAGATCATTTTCTGAAGTCATTTTGGTATGTTGATATTTTGTATGTGTTGCTCCACCTAAATGTCCCTCCTAGTTTGTCTAAAACAAAGGCAAGATTCTTAAAGTTGAAAGTTGTAAATTACTGCATTTTGAATAAATGTTTATATTGGAAAAATGCTAGTGGATTATTGCTTAAATGTTTGCCTGAGAATGATGCAGATAAGATCAAGCACGAGTTTCATGAAGGAGAATGTGGAGGCCACCTCTACTGGAAGTCAACTGCTAACAAAATCCTTAGAGCTGGCTATTACTGGCCCACCCTCTTTCAATATATCCACAAAATGATCCTTTCCTGTCACAAATGCCAAAGCTTTGAAGGCAAAAGAAAGTTGCTTCCCTTACCTCTGCAACCAATCACTGTTGAAGCTCATTTTCAGCAGTGGGGTCTAGACTTCATTGGGGAAATCCATCCTGTCTCATCTACCCAACATAAATGGAACCTCACAGCAACAGACTATTTTACCAAATGGATAGAAGCCATCCCTTCTAGGAATTCCATAGAATCAGTTATCATTTAATTCCTCGAAAACCATATACTGTCTAGATTTGGCTATCCTAGAAAGATCATAACTGACAATGATGCTGCATTTTGGTCTAAAAATATGGTGGAATTCTGTCATAAATATCAGATTATATTGGGTCATTCTAAATCTTATTACCCTCAAGGTAATGGGTTGGTAGAATCCTCAAATAAAAGTTTGGTGAACATAATCAAGAAGTTGCTGGAAGAGAACAAAAAATCATGGCACAACAAGCTAGTACATGCATTATGGGAATATAGACTAACAATTAAAAAATCAATTGGAATGTCTCCCTACCAGCTAGTTTATGGAACAGATGCAATATTTCCAACCAGTCTAGGAGTGCCAGTGATGAAGCTGATCCAAGAAGTACAGTTTGAAGATGATGATATGACAAGAAGAATAAACCAGACTATACATCTACAACAAACCAGAGAGGAGGTATACATCAGAGCACAACAACTACAATAAAACATCAATAAGTTGTTTGACAAAATAACCAAGGCAAGTGACTTTAAAATTGATGACAAAGTATTGAAATGGGATTCAAGGAGAGAAGATAAGGGCAAACATGGAAAATTTAATAATTTATGGCAAGGCCCTTATCTGATTCAATCTGCTATTGGAAACAATGCATTCTTTCTGCAAGAATTGGATGGAGCTGAATATTTTGGAGGTCCTGTCAATGGCAGAATTCTCAAACATTATTTCTGTTAACTGATATTTTAGTTTCAAAGATTTTTGTTCATTATATATAACACTGCTTTTGAATTTGAAAAAATAAAAATACAAAAACAATAGAAAAGGAGAAAAAGAGGGCAGATATAAAAGAAGAAAGGTACAACCCCATACCAAAAAAGAAAAGAAAAATCTGAAAGTGTGCAAGCCTAAATGCCACTACTTGAAAGAGCACTGCTATTTAGTCATACAGCCTAATCATGACTAGATAGATTTCAATTTACTGTTGATAGGTTAGTGAAGAAGATTTTCCAAACTGTTTAATCTGGGCTTATCAGTAGAATATATTAGGATAGAAAATAATGGTTCAAACATGCTCAAAATCTAAACCAAAGAATCAAAAGAAAATATGGCTCTAACAAGCTCAAAACCTGAGCCAAACAAAGGAGAAAGAACTGGTTCTAACATGCTGAAAAATTGAACCAGGTGAAGAAGAAGAAGATAGCTCTAAGAAGATCAAAGCCAAAGCTGAAAGAAAGGAGGAGGGACTCTCATTGTTTTCAGATCTTAAGCCTTCCAATTTTGTTTCAATTTTCTGTAAATTTCAGTCTATGTGCAACTTGTTTTTATGCCATAGTCTTACAGCAAATCAGATAGCTTAATCCTGGTTTGTCTGTGTTTAAATTTCTGTTTTAGAATATATAGAATGCAGATCTGTTAAAAAACTTAATTCTGACAGATAGTAGTTAGGTAGAGAATTTATGAGTTCAATTGTTTAATCTGAACCCATGGAAGTTATAAGGGTAGATTTAGATTAGTTTTCCTGATTTCAATAAAAGAATAAAATGTTGCTATCAAAAGGTTTGCAAGTCCAAGTGCACCTTATGAAGAAAAAATGTTAGGACAAGTAGGTTGGGTAGATAGAAGTTTGGGAGATAAAATCATCTTGTTGTAAATCTGCAGATCATCTTTTTAAGCAGCATGGTCATCAAAGAAGATAGAGGATTGTCAAAATGCAGCAAATTGCAAAGCATAGGTTTACATTCTAGAGATTAATTTCTGAGGTTCTTGACACCTCCAAGGAGCTTCCATCCCCAAGTGGAGCCACTGTTAGCCATCAATAAAAAAATTTCATAACTGATGATGGCTAAAACATGTCTTTTGTTTTTAAAGAAACAAGTTTTAAGCAAAATTGTGACTTCTTGAAGCCTCGTTGTGTTCTTTATCCTCAAGGATCAATCTTCATTCAAAATTCCTCAAAGAAGCCCTGTTGTTCTAAAAGGACTGTTTTTCAGACTCATTTTCCATGATTTTCCCTTTCAAAAAATCCCTCATTTATCCCTCATTTCATTCGAAATTCCCTTAAAACCTTATAAATCCTCCTTATCTAGTTTTAAACCCTCCTTTTATGTCTATCGGAACCCTCAAAAACCCTCAAAAAACCCCATTTCGGCCTATTTTCTGACCTTTTAACTTGAGGCTTTAAGTGCCTTTTGCTTAAGCCCCTGGCCTCGTTTCTGCCATATGACATGGTCCTACGACCAATTTTTTAGCCCCCATCACCATCGCACTTCGGCTATTCCCAATTCCTCTTTCCCTCACCTTTTTTTCCGCCGATGGCCGATCTCTAATTTCATCCCAACCGTCCAATTAACCCAGATCTACGGTGTAGAATCACTACGGGGGCACCCGACCAAAGTGGCCCGTACTCCCCAGTCCCTTCGCAGTTGACTCATTTGACCGCGGGAGATCTCAGATCTACGACTGAGATTTACTGTGGAGGCACAGGCCGCGAAATACCTCCATACCCCCCCAGTCCCCCCAGAGTTGATCTCAGTCGTTGATCTTCTCCAGATCTGATGGCCATCGACTCTCATCCATTTCCCTGACCATCTCTTATCCCTTCACCCCCGCGAGTAGATCTCCACCATGGATCTTCATGATCCGACGGCTCCCATACATCCCCACCTTTCACCCCGCCGATGGATTTTCCACCTCTCGACAAAAGAGTTGACCTCATCAATGTTGGTCCCACCACCCATTACTCCACCACTGTCCAATCTCCATTTTCCATCTATCCTCCTCCTCTCCCCACGGTCGATCATCTCCTTTGATCGTGCCCATCCCCTACCGTCGATCTGGCTCCCCCAGATCGGACAGTCCATAATCATTTTCACGCGCATTTCTTCAAAAAAGGTTAACGCCCCATTTATATGCGAAATGGGCGGTTTTCCAATGGATAGGTGTCGCCCAATGAGTGGAATCACGTCCGTTTGGGCGAATACCACTTACTGCCCAACCTCAGCGCGAAAACCGCTAGTTTCGCTACCAAAACCGACTTCAGTTTTTCGCGCTAAAATTCAAAACCGCCGTTGTTTCTCCTGATTCCATCTATGAAACCCTTTCGAACATGCATCTTCCTTCCTCTGCATTGCTCCATCACCACTCCCGAGCCTCTGAAGCAGTTTATCCCACAAATGCAGGTTTTAAATAATGATTTTGTGTTGTGTTGCAGGTTTTAATGGTGCCCGAAGTTTGCAGGCCATCCCACAGCCTATTCAAGAGGCTTTCTGTCTTTGGATGATGATCCAAAGACCAAATGCATAAATAAAGGGATAATAGGTTCGATTCAAAGCTCCATTAGACACTTCATGGCCATCGATGCATTCATGAAACCCTCCAGCGCATAGAAGAAACACCTGCACGCAGAAACAAAACAAAATCAGTGAAGAAGACTAAAGGCAGAAGATTAAATTCTTAATCGAAGAAATCAAATGAAAGCAGAGATTAGCATGAAGTTTAAAAGGATAAACACAGTGAATAAAGCAGAAAGATAATTAGAGAGGCCTTAAAGCAAATCAAAGGCTAAAATCAGTGTTTAAAGTGACAAATCAAGACAGATCAACAAAAGACCGCTTCAAAATTCTAGATCATTGAAGAAATTAATCCCCAGAAAGCTGGAAATGTCACCTGCCAGCTTATTTATCTCAAAATAATAAAAATTGAATGCACAGTCAGAGATATTTTACAAAGACAGCTCAGAAAGTAATTACCAGCCACCAAAATCCTCAAAAGTCAACAAAAGTGACTGAAGTTGATGAAAGTTAATGTAAAAATCAATTAACAGAGCTAAGATATTAGATATCTTCTCCATTAGGCCTCCCAAAGGTCAAGAAGAATTTACTCTGTATTAATTGAATAGTTAGACCTTCCTTTCACTCCACCTCCTCAATTTACCTATATATATCATAAGAGGAGCCCATTGTAAATGTTGGTTGAATACTTATTGAATGTAAATAGTTGCTGAGGCTGCTGAAGTTCTGTTAGTAATTGAAGAAAGATAGGCTAAGAATAGAAGTTTGAAGTTGTAAAGACCTACTGGACTTGAAGATTGTAACTGGTTTGAATATCAAATATACAAGTTGATTTATGGGATCCTGGTCTATGTCAATGGTGATGTTTTTCTTACTGTAATTTTTGTTTTTCTTATGTTTTCATACTGTCTACTTTCTCTGATAAAGAACAGGAAATATAGATTAGGATTTACTGCAAAGTACCCTATTTCTCACTGATAAGCTTTATCTCTATGTTTTCTTCTAATTGTTGCATTGAGAATGATTTCAATAGAGTATAACTAGTCAAGGAATGTTGGTGAGCCCATGTATTGCTGAGTAAAACCTGAGATGTTGTTCTTGAATGATCTTTTCACTGCATGCTAAGTAGAGTCCTAATCAAGGAAGTTTATGGTTAGCCCTATCCCTTGTTTAGTCTTCAACAACTGTTTTGAAAGTTTCCCTTGAGAGTATGCCAAAAGCAGGATAGATTCAAATTTATCACTTGATCTTAGGCTATTCTTTTGTTTATCTTATATGATTTCTTCTTTCTGAAGGTAATCTGTTAGATTGCTGGATTGTTGTCTGAAAAGTGTGCTTTAGTAAAGTTTGCCCAAAGAGGTCTATGGTTTGCCCTGTCCTTTGGCCTGCTTCAAACAATTACTTTGAAAGGCTTTTCTTTTTTAGTGAAGTTAATAGATTCTTAAATGGTTATTAGCTTTGCTTCTTTCACAACACTTTTAATGTTCCATATCACAAATCAACCTAAAGAGATCCTTTGATATAGATGACTTGCCCCATGGACCACTCTTGAAACTTGTTGTGCAATTAAATCCTTTTGTGACTCCATAGCCCAATGGATTGATACTGTCTCTTACCTATCCTATCTGCTGAACCATTCTTTCAACTTATTCACACCTTTACCCTTCAAAAGACTTCATTTATTTTGATGATATCCTACTCAACCAAAACCAAAACAAATCCCTTATGCTTCATAACTAGCCTAATATCATATCATGAGCTTTAAAAGCATATCATTCTAAACACATATAGAGAGATCCCTCTCTGAATCCCGGAGGGCTAGATCCTAGGATTCCAAAGTGGTTCTGATGTAGGCCCTGCATCGTTTGTTCTTTCCAATCTTGCAAACTACAGGGATCCTAACACTATCCATAACTACAATAATATAATCATGGTTCCTCTTTGACATAATAATACTTCCAACAAAATCCATAGAGACACTCTACCATGGACGATAAGGTACTGGAAGTGGAGTGTACAATCCTAACTTACTATTCCTAGGCTTACTAATAGCACATAATGAGCAACCTCTAATAAAATGTGACACACTTTCAAGCATACGAGACCAATAACAATACATCTGTAGATGTTCCATCATCTTACTTACACTGAAATGACTATCAATAAGAGAAGTATGTGTCTCTCTTATGATGTTGAATTTTCCTCCCTGTTTACTACAAATCTTACCAAGATGGTACAACAAGTTATCATGCATGTGATAATCCAATTCCTCTACTTGGTTCCCTTGACTTAAATTTGCATATACATCTTGAAAATCATTATCTAAAGCATATTGTTCAACATAGCTCTCATGAAAAAAAAATTATGGTTAATAATAGTAGCAACACTAATAATACGCCTAGAAATCATGTCAACAACTTATACCTTATCACCTAGTGGAATTGTTGAAGAAAACCCATGCATCGGAAGTGCCTTGATTGCTGAAACTTTGTTTGTGATTGTAAGTATTGCAATGGTTGATTATTAGTGTGAATGATTGTTTCCTTACCCATCAAGTAGTGCTTCCAATTTTTCACATTCTTCACCAATGCATACAACTCGTCGTATGTAGGATAGTTAATCATTGCACCATTAAAAGTTTCTGAATGAAAACATATAGGCTTATCATGTTGCATAAGAGCCGCACCCATGGCGTAATCACTAGCATTAGTATGAATTTCAAATGACTGTGTCAAGTCTGGAAGTGCAAGTATTGGGGCTGAACTGATCTTTGCTTTCAATGCATCAAATGCCTTTTGTTGTTTACCTCCCCATGAGAAGATATGCTTCACACTTTTCAATGCATGAAATGGAACAGCGATAAACAAGAAGTTAGCAATAAAGTTCCTGAAATATTGGGTTGCTCCCAATAAATTTTCTTACTTCCGCAACTATTTTGGGCTTTGACCAATTCAAAATGGCATCAACCTTGGAGGGATCTATTTTCAATTCACCTCCTCTAACAATATGACCCAAATACACTAAAGTTTTTTTTTCCAAACTCACACTTTGATATCTTTAAAAATAATAGTTCTTTCTTCAAGACATAAAATACTTGTTTGACATGCATGACATGTTCTTCAAGAGATTTAATAAAAATAAAGATGTCATCTGAGTAGACTATCACAAACTCATCTAGAAATGGCCTCAATACATCATTCATCACACACATACAGGTAATTGGAGCATTGCAAAGACCAAAAGGCATAATAAGCCATTCAAACAAACCTTCATTTGTTTTGAATTTTGTATTCCATATGTCACCTTCAACAATTATAATTTGATGATATCCACTCGTTAATTCCAACTTATTAATATACTTTGCATCTTTCAATTGATCAAGTAAATAATCAATTCTAGGAAGTAGGTAACGGTTCTTTACCGTAATTTTTTTCAATGCACGGAAGTCCACACACATGCACCATGTTCCATCCTTCTTTGGCACAAAAATAATAGGTTACCCACATGGAGAAGTACTTGGCTTGATGATCCCTTTGTCCAACAACTCTTGAATATGATTTTTAATTTTTACACTTTCCATCACTAACATCCTGTACATGCCAATGTTAGGAAGAGGACAATCTTGCTACAATTTTATTTCATGTTGGATTCCCTTCTTGGGAGGCAATCCTTTTTGGTTCCTGAAACATCTCATCATATTGGTTAACAACCTCAACAAAATCATATTTTAATCTTGAATCACAACCTTGAAAAGCTTCATTTTCAGCATCATTCTTTTGCTTGAACATTAGAAGCACAAAATTCTTGCTAGAGTTAATGAGTCTCTTCATTTGTTTTACATTTACATGTGAAAGATTTAGCTTATATCTATGTTCTCTAACAATTTACTCTATGCCATATTTGAACAAGTCATACTTGTTTTCATGGTTATGGAAAATATCTTTTCGATCATACAAATATGGGCTTCCCAACACAACTTCAGAAATATTTAGTGATACTACATCAAGTTCAACTTCATCAAGAAAGTTTGTTGTAATTGCAAATTTAAAGATGCATTTCCTCATAACTTGTAATTTTTCATTCTTGCATATCCAACCTAAAGGATAAGTTCTTGGATGAGGAATGGTCTCTAAGTTTGGTTTCTTGACTAAGTCTTTGGAAATCAAATTTTCTTGTGAACCACTATCAAAAAGTGTGTCAATTTTGGCGTGCTTTGAAATAACCCGAATATGGAAAAGTTCAATTCTAGTTTTCTCATCTTGAGTATCATTAGGACAACTTTAAGAGCTAGTTCTTGTTATGTCCTTACCTTTCATTCCCATTGTTTTTATCTTTATTTCATCTCCCGAATCAGAGCCTATGTCATGTTGTGTAGTTTCAATTGTCTTTTGCTTTCCTTTTTTGTTAAACGTCTTTGGTTTCATCTCAAGATGAAGCTTTCAACAATGAGCTTCATCATGACCCTCTTTCGAACAATGTTTGCATGTTAGTTTTTCTCCTTATTTTTTGACGGATGCCTTATTCTTTCCCTTTCCTTTGAACTTGTTCTTACCCTTGTCTCCACTTGTGAATGGATTATTTCTACCCTCTTGTGGAAGGTTTTTGCCTTTTTCTTCAAGAAAAGTTTCCTAGACACAAACCTCATACAAACTTGTAGGATTAAACATGAGGATAGTATGTTGTAAATAACTGTGTAAACCCCAAATACATTTCGACAAAGTGTCTTGTGAATTCAAATATACACCTAATATCAAGCATCTTCTTCTAAATTCTTAACTGTAGATTTGCACATTTTGACCCTTTAGTTGTCTAAAATTCTACCAATCCATAATAGCCTTTTGCATAGAGGCTAATGGATAAAATTTTCTTCCAAGTGCAGCAATAAAATCTATCCAAGAGGTGGAGACCTTAACATATTTTTTCATATCCTCTTGTGTTTTGGCTTCCTACCAAATCAAAGCAACACTTTCCAACCTCAATGGAGCCAACTACATCTTTGTTTCATCATGTTTGATGTTTTGGATCCTGCAATAAAATTTATTTTGACGAACCCAATTACCAAATCTTTCAACATTCACTTCACCATTATACATAGGAAGCTCAAATTTTATATCAAGTTTTAATAAGGGAGTTTTATCATGCACCCTTGGGGTATATGGAGGTGTTTGAGTAACAAGGGTTGTGGAAGAGGAATAAGATGAAGGTGAGGATGGAGGTAAATATGATGGTGGAGAAGAGGGTGGTTTTTCACCATTTTCGTTTGAAGGGTTTTCATCATCTCCTCCTTTCCCTACAGAATAACTCTCTCCTTTTGAAGGCTTGGAACTTTTACCCAGCAATCTTGATGTCCTCTCTTCATAAATAACTTTCACCATTTCAGTCATGTCAAAGAAATATTTTCTGAAAATATTTTCGTCTTCTGACATGTTATCATTTCCTCCTTCATGAGACATGATTTTTGAAGCTTAAACTAAAATTTTAGGAAGGATTTGTGGTGGAGCTTGAGGCAAAATTGCTCTCCTTGTCCTTGACCTAACTTGAGGACTTGCAACCACAAGCTTTCCTTGTCCTCTCTTGAGCTTCAACCTTGTAAGCATCATATACACTTGCAAACAATTAAATCCTCACAGGAACAGAGAAAACCTAAGCTCTGATACCAAACTTGATCTTTATGAGATATTAATAAAATTGTGCTTAAGGGTTTGCAAATTACAAGTGTTTAAATTGAGTTTTTGAGATATTTTACGTTAATTTCTAAACACATAAAGCATGTAAATAAACTCTAAAATATACAGAAACAATAGAAAAAATAACCATAATAATAACCACAACACAACAGATGATGAAAGAGTTCACCCCTCCTGGGCTACGTCTCCTTGGTCCAACTTCCAATGGTTTTGACCTATTTAATTAGGCTCAAAATGGTGATTACATACATTTATAATGCTCAAATGGCTTCAAAACCTATTCCATCAGCTTCAGAATGCCCAAAAATGCATGTATTGCCTCTTTCTGATCCGAAATTGGTCAAAACCTGAAGAAGTGAAACTTCTTAGTTTTCTTGCTAACCACACCACAATTCTGCAAAACCCGGACCGGTCCTACAATTTCACCCCAAAATCCGCTAACTGAGCACCAATTTCACGGAAATCTGTGCGAAATTGTCGGATACTTAATTTTCGCCTTAAATCTGAATTATTAACCATAATCTGCTGGATTAAAATTAATTATTTTTAATATAAAAATGGCGCATTCAACTAACCGTTGGCGGTCAGGAGTGTATTGACACATTGGCTGCTTTTGTAGCAAGTCATGGAGTGATTAAGGCACGGTTAGGACTCTAGTTCTGTTGGCGGTCAATGTAACAACTATCACATGTCGGTTTGTGCGACGGTTTTTGTTGCAGTTAGGGTGGCGGCTTGTTGCTCCACCTCCACCCTTGGTCTATGTTGTAGTCACATGAAATGTTGTATTTGGGGGGTCAGGGCTAAGCCCTGGCCCCTTACCCCATATTTTTCCCAACTATAGTTTAAATAATATTTGTGCCACATGTTATAACAAGGATCGCCATGGCATGATGGTTAGAACGTTGTGTTGTTTGCAAGGAGCTTTGGAGTTTGAATCCTGTAGAGGGGAATTTCGGTCTTCAACCAGTTTTGGTGGCCCCCATGTTGCCACGTGGCGGCCTTCGATTGGGACATATGGTAGCATGTGGTTAGACACCTTCCCAACTAATGAAATCATGCCACCCACCAGGAAATGAAACTTTGACAAATGGCGAGGCCTGACAGGCCTTAAAAAATTACCTTTTGACCAACCAAAAGAGGCCACATGGCAACCTTCCAGTGGCCCAAAATGCACAGTCACCTGTCCATTTTTATTTTTAAATTTATTGCTTGGGAAAACGGACATAACATGTTTCTAGGAGCATACGGTGTTTCTTTTCTATGAAACAAGTTGCACTGGATTCAAAACGAAGAGATATACGCGGTCGGTTAGGTTCTACACCATTCCAACAACTTTCATTTTTTAGCATAATTTTGAGCATCTGATCACCAGTGGAAGATACTCTTCCCACTTCTAATGTTGATGCATCACATATGTCCTCAACATGTCCTCCAAGATTTTGTTGTCCCTCTTTGTCTGTTAATATTTCTGTGCATGATAATATATGTCGAAGCCTAACCCTGTACCCAATCCTACAAATAACTATTTCCATAATATAGAAGTGACCTTGGAATATCTCTCTGACACAATATTATTTGAACACCATGCAACCTTATTACATATTTGATGAATACCTGTGCTACATCACTAGCTGAATAAGTAGACTTCACTGCAATGAAGTGTGCTCCATTTTTCAACTTTTCCAACACCACCATGATGGAATCATGCTATCTATATGTCCTCAACAAACCTGTGATGATATCCATAGAAATGACCTCCAATTTCCACTCTAGAATCAGAATCTGATGTATTAATCCACCTGGATTCTTATATTATTCTTTTACATATTAAAAATCCAAGGATCTCGCCACAAACTCTACCACTTATTTCCTTAGATTTGGCCAATAGTAGAAATTATTCATTATTGTCAATGTTTTCTAATATCATGGGTGACCTGAATATGGCTTAACATGAAATTCCCTCAATTTAAGCTTCTTGATCTCGCTCTTGTCCAAAACATAGATCTTGCCCCTAAATCTGATCAAACATCCACTGTAAGACGATAGTCCACATCTTGATCACTTATACCCTGATATAACCTGTGCCTAAGCTCAATGTACCTGTCATCCTATTGTCCTACCTGTAATATCAAATATTGTAAATTTTTCCGATAAGAACTTATAGTTTGTATGTGATTTACCTATATCCTCCTACTAAGAGCATCTGCATCCCTGTTCTCCTTTCCTTTAATGTACCTGATCTCAAAGTCAAGTTCACTAATCGTTGCCAACCATCTAGCTTCCCTGACATTCATATTTGGTTGAGAAAATAAGTACCTCAATCAGTTGTGATTTTTCATCAATACAAACCTATTTCCAAGAAGATAATGCTTCCACATATTCAACAGATGGATGATCGCTGCCGACTCAAGATAATGTGTAACATAATTTTTCTCGTGCTCATTCAATTTATTTGATACATAAAATACCTCTTGTCCCTCTTGCATCAAGACTCCACCAATTCCTCTCTTTTAGGTATCTGTACACACCATGAATTATTTATTCGGATATGCAATCTTAAGAACTGGAGCATTTGTCAACGATTTTTTTAATTTTTCAAAACTTACTACACACTCCTATACCCATTCAAATCTCTTAACCTTTTGTTGTAATGATGTGATATGATATGTAATATGCAAGAAGTTACTAATTAACCTCTTGTAATAACTTTTAATTCCCATGAATGATCTTACCTCATCCACATTCTGATGAGTTTCCCACTCCATTATATCCCTTACCTTTTATGGATCCAGTGTTATGCCTTCCTTGAAAACAACATGCCCTAAGTAATGTACCTCTATATAAAATAAATTGAACTTGCTAAGCTTTGAATACAACTCATGCTCTCTTAGAAGTCTTAACATTGTTGTTAAGTGTTCAACATTCTCTTCCTCATTCTTAGAATATATCAATATATCATAATGAACACAATAACAAACTTTTCTAGATAAGGATGCAACACACTATTAGTCAAGCACATAAAAGTAGTTGGAGAATTAGTAAAAACAAATGGAACTCTAACAAAATCATAATGCCCATACTTGGTCATGAAAGTAGTATTGTATATATCCTCTTCTTTGATGTGTACATGATGGTATCATGATATCAATTCAATATTTGAGAACACTGCTTCTCCCTTCAACTGGTCAAACAAGTCATCAATTCTCGAAAAATTATACATGTTCTTGATGGTTACCTTGTTCAACTACCTGTAATCAATGCATAACCTATGAGTACCATCCTTATTCTTCACAAACAATACCAGTGCACCCCAAGGCGATACACTTTGCCTAATGTATCCTTTTTCAAGCATTTCCTTTAACTGCAAATTCAATTCCACTAAATCTGGTGTGATAATCCTCTATGGTGCCTTTGATGCTGGTGCTACCCCTACTACCAACTCAACAGAAAATTCCACTTCTCTATGAGGAAGAAACTCTAAAATATTTTTGGGAAACACATCCTGAAATTGTTGTAAAACCAGGTACCTGCTCAATACCTCTTCATCCTCAACATACTTACCTTTATCACTACAAATATGTACTACAAATAACACACACCCTTTTATGCAACTGTGATTTTCCTGCATAGCTGTAATCATTCTAACGGATGTTGCTTTCTTCTTACCCTACAAGATTATTTGTTCCCAATTGCCATCTAAACACTCAATAGCCTTGTCATAACAATCCACCTTGGTCCTATGTAGATATAGCCAATCCATACCCAAAATCACACTATATGATCCCAATGGAAGCACATTCAAATGTGTTGATGTAGGCATAACCTTCAATTGAAATGCACAAGCTCCTAGTCAATGATGAACTCTTTTCTTTGTACCTATATTCAACTACACTAACCAAGATTCTACGTGCACTTGTTTATTCAAACCACACTTATCCACAAAATCAGGGTTAACATTACTAAAATTATATCCAGGGTCAATAAAAATAGAAATAACTTGATCACAAAGCTTGTCGTCCATCTCGATAATTGATGCCCAGTGATCTGCCTACCTATTATCCAATGTTGCATAGATACGAGGAATGCTCTGCCCAACATCCCCCATAGTCTGCACCTCTTATGAACTGTATATCTGAGGCCTACCACCCTGATACTCTGAAAAATATCTCTTGTGATGCTCCTTGCCACATATCCAACACTGCAACTGTCTCATACCATCACCTTTATTATGGTTCCCTTCAGGATGTTACCCATGTCCCTTTCCAACTACATTAAACTTCTTTTAAGGAACAACATTATTTTTTTCACATGCATCCTGGGGAATTTTTCTTTTTTACCGACATTTACTTATCTTTTTCTTTTCCTTTCCATCCTTGTTGAGATTTTGTCTTACTCTTTGATTGCTCATAATAGTGCTTCAACTTTCCAATGACTTCTTCAAGTGACCGAGGCTCATCATACTCAATCTGATCTCTAAATGCTAATTATAATCCAAAAACAAGTCTATGAACTTTTCCTTTCTCATCCTTAATATATGATATATACCTCAATAACTCCTAGAACTTAGTCGTGAACTCCTCATCTGCCATCGATCCTATCTTTAGTTCATATAACTCCTTAGCTTTAATGTCGTAGTACCTCTCTGACAAGTACTTATTCCTGAAAATTATCTTGAATTCATGACAACTCAACTCCTTTGTCTTAATGTCTCTGACACACTTCACGCCTTCCCACCAGATGTTTGATTTCCATTTGAGGTTGAAGATAACTATTTTTGCCTCCATGTTCTCTGTGTAATAATGCAACTTAAATAAATTCTTCATCGCAAGTAACCATGCCTTTTCATCTTATGTTTCCTTCAAATATCCATCAAATTTACGTGGCTTGGCTTTCTTGAACTCATCTGGAAATTATCCCTTGTCACTCCTCATGTAAGGATGATAGCGATGTTGATCATGATATCTATCAGAACAATAACTAGAATAGAATATGTGTCCATCACCTCTCCAATCCGGTGTGTTCAAAAAAATACCATCTCTGATCATGTCATCCATATTCGACATGTGCCCACCGTGAGACTGACTTCCATATGCTCCATTAGTCTTGTCCTCTTGTCCATGACTGATCGTAAGTAGTCTTTGTCTCTGCAGATTTGACAAAATTTGAAGGATGACGAAATTGACCCCTTCTTATTTCTCATGTGTCTGAATTATCCTTCCATTCTCTACCTTGCAAATTCTTATTTATGCCTTCAAACTTCTCAAAGTGTTTGTTATCGCGGGAGAGTACTTATCACCATGTTGCTCATCAGATCTATAGGGATAATCTAATTAACTATACCATCTCTCTAGTCATATTTGATCTTCTTCCTGCAACTATACCATGTTAGCTAAACCAAAAAATAAACATAATCAACCAACCTTAGTATAGTTCAGGGGAGGATATCTCATTTTCAAGATCAACTAGATTAGCACAATACATGTATAATCATAATCATAACAATATATCAACATCATGAATGACAACACTAAATGCATACCATGACCTTATACATGACAGTCATAACCATGACACGGCATGCATATATCCACATAGACAACCGACATGCACAAAAAATACACATACAACTGACATGCATTCACGATGAACACATCATGACAATAACATCATCAACTTCTACAAGAAAAAACAATTACAACAATGACCATCACCACACATACATAACAAGAACATGTACAAAGAGCATGCATGCATGATAGTCATATTCCTCCCATCCAGTAAAAGGGGTAAACCATGCTCTGATACCACTTTGTGGTATCATATTTCACACAAAGAGAACTAAAACCAATCACCACCCAAAGAGAATGAAACCCGCTCTGACACCACTCTATAACACCCCACTCCCACAATTACCCAAGCTAACTGATCCACCGGGGTAAAAATGTGACAAAGAGTTACTATGATATCATTCAACTCCCAAAGTGAAGTTAAGGAATTGGAATCGACAAACCAAAATGAAAGTGTCCTACATCAGATGCTACAGAACCTTCAGGATCCAACCAACCCCTCCAGGGGTCCAACCTCTAAGCCAACTTGTTGTTTGAATGAAATAGAGCCCCAGTGACACTGATGAAAATCCCTTTATCCGAATGAAACCCTCCAGTCGCATGCACAATCCTGCATCCATGTGAATGCAAACTTTTCCAAGCAGTTTTGTGTGAGTGAACCTAGATTCTAAGCCACTTTTTCAGGGCCAAGACTCAGGCCTCTACCCAAAATTTCATGAAACTTCCATAAATTATAAATAACATGATGAGAAGGCCTTTATTTCAAAACATGAACAAGGACCTGCCCTGACAAGGCATAGCCATGACAAAAATTTCGTCAAACAAATCATGAACATGTGATATACAAGTCATATAAACAAATATGAGCATAGGGACTTCATAATTAGCTGATAATCGTCAAGAATTACTAATGTCCTCCATAATAGTTGTGTTACCATCTATTAGGTCATACATTAATTATTCATTAATTTAGTAAACAAAACATGATAAGGGCCATGACTAAAATCTGTCATAAAACCATGCTTATAAACAACATATAACCAACATAATAATAATGATAGAACAACCATTAAGATCACATAATAACAAGCACAGTTACACATAATACACAAGAGGAAAAGAGCTCTTATTAACATATGAAAAATGTAACCAGGTCAAGGAATTCCACATACCACCCAACCATAGATTGGGTTGAACGAAATCTTTCTTTCAACCAATCACCCTTGTGCTATATTCCAAGCATGAATGTGGTACTTATAACAAAACAAGCCAGGATTTCCTCAGGATTTACCAAAATACACCAAGGGAATCCCAGGACCAATCCCTCCTCTATACACCTAGGCTTTACCGTGCATCCCACCAAGGGATTCCTAGGCTCAAATAATAAAAATACATTACATGATTTACCACAATCCCGCCATATATCGGTAAAGGGATCACTAGGCCATAACAAGTATGGATGCCTCTGGATCTCTCCATCTAAATCGTGAGGAATTTCTCTATCTCCACTCTTTAGGCTTTACCGTCTATCCTGAAATAACTGGATAATGTATTCTTAGGCATAACGAGAGCATACATCTCTAGGATTTACCATGTATCCTACCATAATTGGTCAAGGGATTCGTATGTCTAATGAGGATATCCATGACTAGGCTTTTCCATGTAACCTTCCATGACCATTCAATGGATTCCTAAGCCTTGTGTTTCCTCCTGAGACCACCCCACTGAGTTTTGAAACCATCCGAATCTCAACCAAATAGAGAAACCCCATGACACCATGGCTATCCAAAAATGGAAAGGAAAGGTTGAAAACCACTATCACACATGCAAAAACCCATGTCAATGATATCAAGAGAACCAAATACATGCATGCCAAAACTATCAAAGAAATCATACATGCAACTCGATGCCTGTAAGTAATATTGTTGTAGTCGCTTGATCCAAATCTTCCTTGCTTGATATTTTCTTCCCTTTGCCTTCTTTGTCCTTCCTTTGCTTTCCTTGATCCAATGCTAGAGTGCTCCAAGTAAAATATAAGTGTCCAATAGTATGAGAGAGTAGAGAGAATAGGGAGAGAGCTCAAAACTAAACTAACAAAAGCTAACATCGCCAAAAGTTGTGAATTGATCCTCAGAAGCATTTTTATCATTGAGGCCTCTAATTTCTTCATTTTTCCATTATTTTCCTTCAATTTCCTCGTCACATGAAACCTATGACTTTTAACCTTCCTTCTCTCTTAATTTCTATTATTTTCATAAATAAAATGCCAATCAATGCCTATTGCCTTTCCAAATCCTTTGTCATTAACGTTTCCAATTTCCCTTAGCCATAATAAACCAAATGAACACCTATACGAGGATGTCCTGCCTAACATTTATCTTGGAATACATGTTCCATGACCATGGTCTTATTTTACCTTTATTAACTTTATTACATGGATTTTTGACCAGGGTTGTTACAACTACCTAGAAGAGTTGAAGGAAAACTAAATAGTTTAACAAATACATAAATGGAAAGAGAAATTGTATATTGGTCTTAAAGGATATATTCCAAGGATAGAAAAATGGTTTGAGAAAAACTCGATTGTGAGAAATTTTCCTCACCTATCCTTAGTGTTGGATATACTAAGATAGGGGTTGAATCAATATTTCAAGAATTATTAAAAAAATTATACTTTGGATTTGTTTAGAAAAATATCATATGAGAATAATCATAAAACAAACAATATCATCATAAAAATCATGCATTGATGACATAAATATTTTAGGTGGAAACCTATAAAGAGATAAAGCCACCAATCCTTATTATATTCTTAATCTTGAATATTTTCTTACATACATTTTCTTGCACAAATCAACATGAAGACAATTTGTTGGCACCCACCAGCAGGAAGCACCCACTACCTTTGTAATATTTTGTTGGCACCCACCAATAGGAAGCAACCACTCCCTTTGCAATGTTTTGATGACACCCACTAATAGGAAGAACCCACTCCCTTTGTAGTGTTTTACTGACACCCTCTAGCAAGAAGCACCTACTCCCTCAGATAGTTTTGTTGGAGACAACATCCAAAATCAGTATGTACCTCATTTTCATCTCATTTTCAAATTGGATCCACTCCCTTTAGCACAAACTTCAAAATAAGATTCAAATCAATTTATAATTTCCTATAAATTCCTCTATACTTAACAACACATTCAATCCTCTTTCATTAAAAAAAACACTTATTTTTTCATTAGCAATGTTTATTTTGTCATTAGAAAACACAACAATACTCTCAACAATATAAAATTAGTCTCAAAGAGAACAATTAGCCTTGTCACAAAGTCAAACCATTTGGAGTACAATGGTTAGACAAATACTAGTCACTGTCATCAACAAATCTACACATCTAACACCTCAAAAAATAACTCTTAGAAACAATTTTTATTCCAACATACTATCGTTGTTGTTCATCAACACCTCATTTATTTTGTTATCAGTAACCATGCACTTTTGCAATAGCAACACCCAGACAATTAAGAACAATTCAAACCCTGATTCTAGTTTTCAAAATACAATTATATATCTTGATCATTATAGAATTTGACATCAACAACACAACAATTCTCTAAATTATAGCAACACATCATCGTTTGAGACTCAGTAACATACAACCATCAACAATTATTATTCCCAACAATTGTAACTTCACTAGCTCGATAGTCATGTAAACCTTGTCATTCATCTAACCCAACAACTCTGAATTCCTCATAACCATAACAATCAACATACTCATCATATCAAAAATTTCATTACTCATGATATGATTGAATTTATTATAAACTCAATAGAAAACAATCTTTACATCACAACATCCCTATCAGAAATTCAGAACTTTGACCTTTGATTATGCCTTGTCATATAGTGAACAACTATTGACAACTTACAATAAATGAATGTAAGGCTAGGAAAAATCAAAACTACTCATATTTTACTTCTCAAAGCTTCATACCTATCATATTTTTGGCTTGAGGGGGTTTAGACCCAGGTTTATATATGGTTGCGTGAACCAACAAAACCCTCTATTACCGGCCCTTTCGGCAACAATTTTTTGCGTAGATCAAAGCCTCACCCGAGGCAATGTTAGGGGATGCTAGAACTGGGTTTCTACATCCAGAGGGAGTATGGAATGTGGCTTTAGGGATTATCTTCTCTTAGGGCTTATTCATAACTTGATAGAACCAGTATGAAAAATATACAAACGTTGTTCAACAAATCTACTTAACTATTTTTCACACCGCGCTTTTCTACTTTAACATGCATTAATCATCACAATGAACCATATGCAAGTCTTCGCAATGAAATTATAGATGAAATCCATGATCTTTCACATATAATCAAAAAATATAGATACTGCATTCTTATAAGTATAGTACACAGATATGTCTTCAAAGTATTATTTTATTAGCTCAAATCTTCCCAATATAACACATCTTTCCCTGCGCACACAACTGCAGGAGTGTGCGCACTCAGTTGCAGACTTCCTAAGGTCTCCGCACACACCGCTGCAGGAGCCTTCTCTTTCACACAAAAAAATAGAATACAGACTAAATTCAAATATAACATTACATCCTTATGCATTCTATATCATAAAGATTTATCCCTAGACTCATATATTTTTTCCTTTTACAATACCGTGGTCCAAAAACCATGGCCAGAGCTCAAAGTATCCAAAATTTTCCCATCCCTTTACAAAATAAGGAGCTTTGACGCACCCAAAATCCCTTATGACTCTTATATATCTGCACACAATGCACTCCACTCCTCAAAATTTGGTTTCTTTACCAAAATATAGACATAGGGGTACCCTGTCCAACATGCCCCCAACACAAAGGTGTGACTCATCCCGAGTCACTTTGTCTATGCACCCTGAGTCTTTTATTTGATGCTACTTAATGCATCCTTCAAGTGATGATAATGTGTTCCTTCTACCGTAGCTCATCGATCTATGCTTGCAACAACTTGCCTTCATAAATATGGACAAACCGTTGTGATGTTGCTAAGGTCTACGCAGTCACCTTTATATGATCAAACTGTTGTTTCTTTTCATGGATTTCTGCTTCGATTTTCTACACATGGCGGTCATTCTGCAATGAGGCCCAGATTTTCATAACATCATCAAATACCAATATGAAGTCCTTGATTTTGGTTTCAATATGAGTCATGGTATCCTTTATTTGTGCTTTGCGCTGCTCTCGGACCTCTGGTGGAGTAGCTGGCTGTAATTTCATCTACAGCTCAATGATCTACATCTGAATCTTGAACTTTACCTTTTCTATTTATTCCTTGGAGCCTTTGACCACCATAGCGAGATTCTCAATCTTCTCTTACGATGTTTCCTCAGTATGAATCTCGAGGTCAGGCGGTTTGCTGAAAAAATTAGTGATTACTTCCTCTAACCGCTGCCTACACGCAGCTGCGTCATCTCGATATTTCATGGCCCGCTGCTTTTCATCGACCATTTTCTTTCTATCATGCTTGACATCCTAGATGACCAGCAATGCTCGTTATTCAAGGATCTGCAATTACTCTATAACTCCCTTGTGAAAATCGTGCAATGCTTGAATGGGGAGTGCAGCAAGGTTCAACCTAGTATTTTTTCAATGTGATGAGTGCACTTGATCTTCGGTCGTGTAAAAATATAAATCTCCTGCAGGAATTTTCATAGCTTGAAACTCAGAGGTAACTTCTAATTCTGGATTTTCTGTACTCACTCTTACTTGTGCCCCACTCGCTTGAACCACGCTCCCTTGAAACATGCTTGCTTGATTCACACTCGCTTGAACTACGCTTGTCTTCATCTGCAATTCCTTGAAACCCTTGTGGACCTCTGCTAATACGCCCTTGTATTGGTCTTCAATGTTTCCCCAAATGTACTTGATGATGTGTCAGACTATATCACCAATCTCATTGAAGTCCCCCTTAGTGAGGATCATCGACTCTCTGTTAGCTAACTTATCCCATTTCATCTTCTTTCGCGCACCTCCTCCTCCGAGTTTCTACCACCTCTTGATAATGTAAGGGGAGGTGGGGTCCTTTGGATCAAAAAATGGTTTTTTTCCACCCTGATCGTCAACCCCACTATCCTGCTCGCCCTTCCGGCCTCTTTCTCTGTTTATTTTTTAGTTTCTTTTACAGACTCAAAGGTGAATTTTATGTATTTCTTACCTGATGGATTCCCATTTTTTGTAGCTGCAATGTAATTCTTACCTCCACTTGTGCTTGCCTACTCTGTCTCTGCCCCATCCATGGATGGAGTTAACCAGTCACTTTTTGGAAATACTGAGGGGGGGGGTGTCAGGGGGTGAATCAGTATCCCTTTCAATTAGTATTATTATTAATTTTTCAAAGCATTAGTTAATATTCAATTATTATCAGTGTTTGCACAATGATAGCAGTAAACAAAAGGAACACAAATGCACATAGTTTTTAAGGTGGAAACCCCCTCTAGGACAAAAACCACTTGAATGATTTTCTAATAATTCTTTAATATTCAAATCCAATTGAAAAGAAAACTCCAACTTCCTAGAATCTAGAAAATCATTATTCTCCAGCTCCCACTGGATGAACGCTCCAACGCCCAAGATGCTTCAGTAGTCAATTGAACAGATGCCCCAACATCCAATGAGCTACAACTCACCCTAGCACCACCCTACCACAATTTATATAAATTCTTAGGTTGAGAGGGGCTTCAACAAGTAAATGTGGGAGGGATTTTAGGAGCTTAAAAATTATTAGTTATTTAATGTTCAATGACCACAACCAATGATTATTGTCATGCCACAACCCCATGGGGTTTTAGCCCACTAACTGGGTTTGCTAAATTGAAACATGAATATATCTCAAACTGTGAAGAATTACGTGGCAAGCCATATATCAACAGAAAAATCTCGACAAGTAGAAACCATAAAAAATATCCTTGACTCAGAATATATTAATTTGATAGGTCAAAATTCCCATGCAAGATCGGGGTAGCCCCTGGTGCTGCTTGGGTTGACATCAATGACAACCACTGATCCAAAATCTCCCCCTTTGGCATTAATGGCAACACAAGTAATCCCCCTACGATCATGACACCTCTTCCTACAACATTCTCTCCCCCTTTGAAATAAATGGAAAAGGGTAACTCCCCTTGACACAAAACCATCCTTTGGACCTATTGTTGGCTCGAGGGGTCTTGACCTAGGTTTGAATGTTCAAGGTTTGCCAGAAAAACCCTATACTACTGGCCTTTTCGACAGTGACCTGCTTGCGCAGGCCAAAGTCTCACTTGAAGTAGTATGGGTGGGTGCTGGAAACAGGTTTCCGCACCCTGGGAGAGGGTAGGTAAGTCAAGTAGAGTTGTGTTCAACCTTAGAGTGACCAAATCTTATATCACAGAGCCTATCTCTACAGATTCCCTTCGCATCCACGTGCGCAACAGCAATGATACTCACCAAAATCAAAATATCATGAACCCACATAACGATAACGCAGTTATTCCAGATATTTTTGCATGAAGTGAAACAGAACAAATGCAGATCGCAGCATAAATCAGCAACACAAGTATGTTCGCAGCTTAAATCAATAATTCAACAGCATATATTAAGTAACCAAACATCACAGATTCATATCACATTAATTCCAGTGGATTCATATATTCAACAATACTTCCACATTCATTAATCCTTTAGATCTACTTACAATACCCCAAAACCCAACCTGCGCACACAGCAGGACAGAGGCCCTCCGCGCACACAACAGCAGGAGTCCTTACCCAACAACCCTAACCAGGTCTATTGATTCGCACTTAGCATCAATCTCTTGTCTTTCTTAGTCTATCTTAAAACTCAAAAAGGTTCAACTAATTATACTATTTTAGCCTACACATCCAATGGTCCGCAAACTGTGGTTTGTGAACTCTTGGTCTACCCTTGACCCATTTATAAT
Source organism: Pinus albicaulis (assembly GCA_034641835.2). Classification (NCBI taxonomy): domain Eukaryota; kingdom Viridiplantae; phylum Streptophyta; class Pinopsida; order Pinales; family Pinaceae; genus Pinus; species Pinus albicaulis. Next base: position 448,570,103 of record CM076582.1, on the reverse strand, counting down.
GCTTTAGGGGCTTTGACCCACCCCAAAACCCTTGCGCTAGAATAAATATAATAAAAAATATACAAAATGGCCCATTTTCGCAGCTTGCATGAGACCCTGTTCCAACGGTCCCCCAACACAATCTTGTGACTCATCCTGAGTCACTGCGATGGTAGGTTCTCCACCTGCGCACGTAGTGCAGTAAGGGCAGTGATTAGTGGAGGCATCACCTCTTGACTCTAAGCCGCGACGCTTTGTGCAAGGTCCACAAGATTTTGGGATGTTGGTCCTTTGGTTTCCACGGTGACGTTTTCCAATGTTTGGTTTAGTCTCGTGACCACGCCATCAGCATCTTGTGAGAGCTGGAGGGTTGTGGCAGCCCATGGCTTCAATCGTTCCTCAATGAATTGCTTCTTGCGCGAGAGTTTCTCAATCACGTCCTGGAGAGTGTTGTTGGTCCTCAATTGTGCTAACCATTGTGCAGGCACCAAGGTGGGCAATGTAGCCTCGACTTGTGCGAAAGCTTCTTCCTATTGTCGTAAGTCCTGATTGACCTTTCGGAGGGCCGGATTGAACTGGACCGTGGTCTAGAGCTGCATGGCTGATTCTAGCAACTGGGCACCCTGAGAAATCTGCCTTATGATAGTGGTCATAGCTTCGGTCACCAGCGCAGCGCACTGGGCTCGTACCTCCGGCAGCATGGTAGGCTGCAATGTGGCCTGTAAGTCGGAGATTTTCTTCTCCAGTTGTGCCTTGATGATCTGCATTTCTGTCTGAGATGCTTTTACTGTTGTAACCATACTTTCTACCTTGGCCCAAGGTGTAGTTGCGGCTGGAATTCCATCCAGAACCTTCGTGTAAAGCTATTGGATCACTGTTTCAAGCTCCACCTGCTGCGATATAGCAAGGGATTTTTCTGCGTTTTTCCGCGTGATGGCCCGCTTGGCCACACCGAGCTATTGATGCATCACCAGGTCTCACTGGTGGATCTCCCGAATCACGATGCTGTGGAGACCCTGTAATGCCTCATTGGGCAACTTAGCCAGATCCAAGTGTATCCATGTATCTACGTGGAGTTGGGTTTCTACAAGGGTAGTGCTAGGCAAAGAGTAGAGATGGCTTTCTTTAGGTGCTAGCATTGTACTACTGATTACCAAGGGAGCTCGTCGCTGAATTACGCTGGTTTGCAGTGTATCTGCCTTCCATTGGAGGGTGCGAAGCTCAGTCTGAATGGTGTTAATTGCAGCCTTATTTTTTTCCTCTATGGCTTCCCATCTATCCTCTGTAGCTAGTGTAATTGTGTCGGTGATTTGTTCGAGGTCACCGTCAGTTAGCGTGACCGTCGCATCATATTCCTAGCATTGGGCGCGCTGCTTTTTTGGGGGCCTTTTGTCAGGCTCGCTTGTCCGCTTTGTATTTTGGAGGGAGGTGGTATCTTGGTTATTCATCCCTTGCACACTCAGTTCCAGTTGCGGACCAGCCCCGACATCCTTATCGGCGATCTATGGCAACTGTGAGTCCCTTTTCGCTGCTGCGTCTGAGCCCCTCTCGCTCGGTCCTATGGTTTCCTTGGGGTCGATAGGGGGGGTCACTCTTTTTTCCCAGGTCCCTTTGGTGCTCTTTTCTCCAGGGATAAAGCCACTCCTCCACGCAGGGAGCCAGAGTGCAATTATCCTATCAATTTCTTCGTCCCCCGACCCAATCATGACTTCCTCAAGTTCGGGCTCTGTAGGTACCAAAGCTTCTGCGGGACTAGGAGCTATTATTTTAGTGGGAAAATAGAATTTCGATTTTGGGGGCCTATCGGTAGTGGGAGTGGGTTTCTTTGCCATGAACAAGATGCTACAGGCCCAAAGAACCGTGCAACATAGAGAAAATACATACGGGTTACGGAAGTGATACGGAACTTTTTTCTGAGCTAGCCTTCCTGCTTTATAGTGCCTATGGCCATCCACCGGTAGGGTAAATGTCACTTGGAACTTACCATCAAGTAAACGGTAAAAAATCTCAAGGAATCGCCCCATTAATTTCCAGCCGCCCACTCCTCTCAATGGTAACTTCTCCTCTTTACAAGATTTTATTGTTCCAACTGTCACTTTTCGCTCCCTATGTGCACTCAACGCACCTGCTGAGCTTGGACTAAACACCCACGCCTCTTGCGCATCCTCCCCCAACACAGGCTTGTTCCTAAGGTACTTCACAACCAACGACATGTTTTCCCGATGGGTTTCATCCCAACCAAAACAAACCCCAGTGCATAAACACGTCTCTCAGAGGCGCTGTAAGTAGCGTATATTCCCAAACAAACTTTTGCTAAGACCTTGCATTGCCAAGGAGTGAACATAATTGTTTCCTTATTGTGAGAGTCGCTAAATATATGATAACTCTGCCTTCTGTATCCACATCCCCATTCTTAGCCACTATAGGGTGCATCCCATTGCTACCCATTCGCAGCCTGAGCGGCCCAGTAGCCGTGCGCACCCCTTCCAATTCTGAGTCTGAAGCAGCTCACGGATCGTCCTTACCCTCTGTTGGGGCTAGGCTACGGTAGTTGACCATGCTTGGTATCCGCGTTTCCCATGTGGGTATTTCCGGTGTGATAAACAGGTGCGATTCACCCCATACCCCAGTATCAATGTCCCGCAAGACTACATCAAGCGCCTCTGTCCTGCCTACTAACCCAAATGTTCCCAGGAATTCTTCCTTCAACGTCCCCCAGTGGCGGGTGTGCCGATGTAGCGCCGTATCTAAGTACCATGCAGAAGGAAGTGGCCCTAGGGCATGAATCAATAGGTGAACCCACTCTTTAGTCGTTCTATCACACCACTATTCTTCCCATCCGAACAAATATTCGGGTGGATCTTCCGATCCAAGGAATGTCTTGACCCGCACATCGGTTGGGGCTTCAAATCGCGGGATCATCATATCCCGACATTCCTCCCAATCCCAGAATGCCTCCTCATGCATCTCCCACCAGTGCGCAGGTGTTCCATGCATGGCTAGCTTAAGGGCCCATAGCCTTCGTCCCTTGGGAACCTCTGCTTCAAATGCTCGCAAAAATTTCTTAATGCTACCAGAACCATCAAAGTAGGGTAGGTATATTACCTCTGAGGAAATGTAGCTGAAGTCCCTTGTGACTCGAAGACATCGCATTGTCGAGAAATCGTGCAACCGATTTTTCCAATTCTCCATTTTCCCATCAGATTCAGAGAAGCATTCACTAACCTTTTCCCAACAGAGTACTCCTCCCACCGTGGGGTTGATCCAATCGTCGTCCTGCGCAGTCAACTTGTAAATGTGATCCACCTCCTCTTCATTGCACATTGGCTCTGTGTATCATTCACCTTCTGCGGGATCTAATGGTACTATCACCCTTGTACCGTTATTCTCAAACACCAAGCTTCTCTTTTTGAGGTTGATGATACCACCCATATCTAAGGCCCAGTCCAATCCTAAGAGCGTAGGGTAGGGGTCTGCATCTTCTACAATTTCAATTACCACAAAGTCAGCTCGGGCCTTTACTCCTGCGATATCCACCGTAATTTTGGACAACCTTCCTAGTGGGATGATTTTCTGTTGATTTTCCATGCACAACTGAATAGTGAACCATTCCAACTTAGGCTCTCCCATTCGTTGCCACATCTATTTAGGTAACATGTTTGCATCTGACCCTAGGTCCAAAATAACTCGATTCATTTCATAGTCACCAATCTGCGCAGTCAACCGCATTTCTCTCCCGGTGCGTTTCTTATACCTGTATAGCTTGTGCACATCCTTGACCTCCGAGGGTAGATTTGGTCGTGCTGCAAAACTATCTATTAATGCCTGAAGACTCTCCATATCTTTTGGGTTGTGCAGCAACTTCATACATGCCTGCAAAAAGGGCTTGACTTCCTGATCTGCCTTGAGGTTCGCAGGTGCCTAAGTAGTAGCTGACTTCGCCTCAGCAAAGTCCTTGTGAGCTGCGACAAATGTTTCTTTTCCCTTTTTTAGGTCCAAACCTTCTTGTTTGATAACTTCTTGTCGGATCAGAGGTTCCATCGTAGCCTCCTCCTCAGGGCCCCTGGTGACCATCCCACTTCATGTCACAACATTCACACTTGGATCTTTGTCTCGTCGCTCAGCCTTAACTCTTTGCACATTCTGCGTAGGTGTCGGTTGTTTTTCCTACATTTTTATTATCAATATTGGACAATCTTCAATCGCATGATTTAGCTGTCTGCAATATCAGAAGGATTGCCTTGTAGGGTTCGAACAGTCCCTTGCAAAGTGTCCTGCTTCTCCATAGTTATAACAGATTAGATGACCTCGTCCCTGACCTGCACTTCCACCTCGGCCCCCTCCCCTACCCCTTGATGGGGAGCCACCTATGCCTGCTGGGGTTCTTGGCGACGTAGGGTCTGATTGTACTCTATACAAGTTTCCTTGATCAATCATCAAATCATATGTCCGGCAGTTCTGTTCATCATATCCCACCGATCTACAGAACCTGCACCATTACTGCTTTACCTTTGGAACATATGCAGGAAGGCGGGGATAGTGGTTGGTATCGTGAAGCCCCGCAAAGCGACAATCATCGCACCATAGTGCTGGCACATTGGGTCCCGCAGCTTCCCTAGGGCGTAATGGGCTAGGTCCCCCGGCCTGCATATAGTCGGCTAACAGAGGGCAGTTATCCTTGGTATGACCATTCACCCGACATCGTATGCACCATCTCTCAGGGCTAGCCTATGCCCCCCGTTGCTTCCGCAGATTCTGGATCTCTACGTGCATCACTTCCAGCTATCCCTGGATCTGTTGGATGCCTAGCTGAGTCTCGTCTCGAGGCACAACTTCTAACTTCATGGCACCCTCCAAGGCTTTCTCCTGCGATTCGAAAGTTTGGTGCCCCATAGGTACGCGCAGGTGAGGTAGCAACATAGCAATGAACCATTCTGTGTGTTGTCTGTCATCATATTGGAATCCCCCTTCTCTGATCACCTTCTTCAATCACTGATTGGCCTCCCACATAGATTCAGAAGGCCCTTGTTTGAAATCCTTTAGATCAACCATGATTTGAGAGTAGGACTTAGGTTTCTTGAACTACTATTTCAGGGCGTTCTTAATATCTTCTATGGTTGCATTTGTGTTTTGGCCGATGTATCCCGTGTACCAGTCCAAAGCTCTTCCTTCGAAGGCAAGGGACAGTTGTGCCCTTTTCACCACATCACTAGCTACATTTTGAGCAGTCCATACCGATCCTGCGACAAACCAGAACTGATCCATGTCTTCATTCTCCACACCCTTAAAGGTCGGAAACTTCATGTGCGCAGCCATGTCATCTTCTGGTGGCGGAGGTGTAGGTGACTTCTTACCCCTAGGCTGGTTTGAAAGCGGTGTGGCTGGAGGACTCTTGGAAGCTGCTTCTCTTACCGTACTGTAGACCAATCTATCTCCTTCTAGGTTGGTTTTGTAGTATTTTCCACTTTGCATTGTGCTCCTGTCCAAATCAGAGGTCATCCACTCGATATGGCTACATAGAATACTCTTTTCGCATAATAATATCTTGATCAGCAATGGTAAGGTATTTAGAAACTTACCTCAGAACCCCTTGAAGAATCTTCGCTCTACTTCAGAGTAGGAGACAAACTGATCGATGGAAAATTCTGCCACAAATCCTCCTAACACACTGTCTACCCAATGGTCCACCATGCGAGTGATGGTATTATCAGCCTTTTCTAACTACCAGATTAGTTCAAGGGTCCACTCTGTGACCCTCTTGTCCTTCCAACACTTTTGAAATTCCACCAACCTTGCGAGCCACTCCTGGAGCTCAATCGTGATCGTTACAAAGAAGATCTTGTAGATCTCTGTGAAAATGTACTTATTCTTCCACTCTTTGGTGGTCAACCTCTCACTGCAGTTTTCTTTTACGGCAAATTCCTAAACTTGCTGTTCAAACCATTCATCAATTTCATTACTCTCAGGCTTCAAGTACGGCTTTGGCATTACCCAATCCCTCTCTCAAAATGCTAAAGATCTCGACAACGGAACCATTTGTTGGCTCGAGGGGTCCTGATCCAGGTTCGGATGTTCAAGGTTTTCCGACAAACCCCTATACTACTGGCCCTTTTGGCAGTGACCTGCTTGCGCAGGCCAAAGTCTCACCCGAAGTAGTATGGCTGGGTGCTGGAACTAGGTTTCTGCACCCTGGGAGAGGGTAGGTAAGTCAAGCAAAGCTGCGTTCAACCTTAGAGTGACCAAATCTTGTATCACAGAGCATATCTCTACATATTCCCTTCGCATCCACCTGTGCAACAGGAATTATACTCATCGAAATCAACAGATCATGAACTCACATAATGATAACGCAGTTATTCCAGATATTCTTGCATGAAGTGAAATAGAAAAAATCCAGATCACAGCTTAAATAAGTAACACAAGTATGTTCGTAGCTTAAATCAATAATTCAGAAGCATATATTAAGTAACCAAACATAACAGATTCATATCACAGTAATTCCAATGGATTCAGATATTCAACAATACTTCCGCATTCAATAATCCTTCAGATCTACATACAATACCCCAAAACCCAACCTCCGCACACAGCAGCAGGGTCCGCATACAGCAAGATAGAGGCCCTCCGTGCACACAGTAGCAGGAGTCCTTACCCAACAACCCTAACCAGATCTATCGATTCGCACTTAGCATCAATCTCTTGTCTTTCTTAGTTTATCTTACAACTCAAAATGGTTCAATTACTTATACTATTTTAGCCTACGCATGGAATGGTCCGCAAACCGTGGTTTTCAGACTCTTGGTCTACCCTTGACCCATTTACAATGCTTTAGGGGCTTTTATCCACCCCAAAACCCCTACGCTAGACTAAATATAATAAAAAATATACAAAATGGCCCAGTTTCGCAACTTGTAGGAGACCCTGTTCCAACACCTGTACACACTTCCACTCCCCCTTTATTTTTTGAATAAGGAAAATCTAATGAGAACTTGGGAGAATCCCAATTTTGTGGCAAAGATATTCAAATGCTTCATGAGGTAAAGTTTTAGTGAAGATATCAGTGATTTGTTCTTTTATACCAACATATTCAAGTTTGATATTATTTTCAACGACTTGTTCTCTAACAAAATGATATTTGATCGGAATGTGTTTTGGTTTTTACTGCATTACAGGATTCTTAGAGATGTTGATGGCACTAGTGTTATCACAAAATATGTGAATAGGCTCACTGAATTTTACTTGAAGATATTGCAAAGTTGGTTTCATCCAAAGGACTTGATTACAACAAGCTGCAGCTGCAATGTATTCTGCTTCCGCTGTAGATAATGAGATTGAGGTTTACTTTTTTCTCAATCATGATACAAGACAACCACCTAGATAGAATGTCGCTCCACTAGTACTCTTACAATCATCAACGCTTCCTACCCAATCTGTGTCTGTAAAGGCTTGAATAATGAGATTTTTACCCTTGGGATACTACAAGCCATATTCTGTTGTGCCCTTTAGATATCGAAGAATTATTTTGACGACAATACTATGTGATTCTTTTGGTGCTGCTTGGAATCTTGCTACTTGTCCAACTGCTTGCATAACTTCTAGTCGGGAGGCTGTTACATATAGAAGACTACCAATCATAGATTTTTACAACCTCTGATCCACATCCTAAGATGAGTTGTCTATGCTCAATTTGCAACCTGTTATCATCGGAGTAAGGACGGGTTTGCAATGTTCCATTTTGAATTTCTTGAGCATTTCCTTGATGTACTTGGCTTGAAATATAAATATTCCATTCTCTTGCTGAGATATTTGAAGCCCTAAGAAGTATGTCAGCTCACCAAGTAAAGATATCTCGAAATCACTTTGAATATTTGTCGCAAAGTTCTTACTTAGTCGATCATCATTGCTACCAAATATTATATCCTCCACATATACCTCAACGATTGTTAAATTATATTTTTCTATTTGTACATAAAGATTGCTATCAACAGTACCTTTCTTTAACCCTTTTTGACTTAGATATCCATCAAGATGAGCATACCATGCTCTGGGAGCCTGCTTGAGACCATATAGAGCCTTCTTTAACTTGCAAACATAGTCTTCTTTTTCTGACAGTAGAAAACCTTCAGGTTGTTCGATGTAAACTTCTTCTTCTAATTCGCCATTCAGGAATCATCCATTTGTAGACTTTGATTTTTCTTGAACATGCATAAGTGAGAAACATCCGGATGGCTTCCACTCTGGAAACTGGTGCAAATGTTTCGTCGAAATCAATTCCTTCCACTTGTGCATAGCCTTTGCAAACCAATCTTGCTTTGTTTCTAGTAACCTGTCCATATTCATTCAATTTGTTCTTGAACACCCATTTAGTCCCAATGAAATTTTTATTTTTTTGTCGTGGAACTAATCCCCAGGTGTTATTGTTCTTGATTTGGTCCTATTCTTCATTCATAGTTGCTACCCAATGTTCATTATGGCTGGCTTCCTCAAAACTAATAGGCTCAAATGTTGCGAGAAAAGAAATGTGAGTTTTTTGTGATGAATGAAGTCGTCGACCTTCATGTATGTCACCAATGATTTGATTTGATGGATGGTTCTTTTTAATCCATTCTTTTGTTCACTTTGGAGGAGCTTCTTGTTGTTGTTTTTGTATATCTTGATGATCATTATTTACTTCTTCCTGGTTGACAGTTGATTCTTGTTCTAGAATTTTCTCTGTGTATTTTTCAGCCTTTGTCTCAAGTTTCAAATATTCTAGGTCCTCAGCATTGTTTGTTAGAACACCATCTTCGTCAAATGTAACAATTATGCTCTCCACTATCTGTTTTCATCTTAGATTATAGCACTTATAGGCCTTTATTTTGCATGAGTAACCAACAAAGATACCTTCATCAACACATGATTCAAACTTACCCAATTTTTTATCTTTTCTTTTGATATAACATTTTCTTCCAAAGATTCTGAAATATTTTACATTATCCGATTTTCCTTTCCATTATTCATATGGGGTCTTGTTGCAATTATTTCTGAGAAGACTTCGGTTGATAATGAAGACTGTCATATCAATTGCTTGAACCCATAATTTTTCATCCAATTTTAAGTCCTTCAAAATTGTTCTACCCATTTCCTGTACGGTTATGTTCTTTCTTTCAGCAACTCCATTTTGCTGAGGTGTTCATGTTGTTGAAAATTGTATTTTTTTTCCATTTTCATCACAGTATTGCTGAAATAATTTGGAAGTAAATTCTCCGCCATTATCTAATCTTAGACACTTTATTTTCAAATCAGTTTCATTTTCGACCAACTCCTTGTAGAGCTTAAAGCACTCAAATTCTTCTGATTTTTTCTTTAGGAAACTAACAGTTGTCATCTTAGTATAGTCATCTATAATTAACATGAAATATAATTCTCCATCTAAGCCTGTTTTTCTCACAGGACCACATAGATCAGTATGTATCAATTCCAATGGATGTGATGCAAAGTGTTATTTTGCTTTAAATTTGAATTTTGTCTGCTTAACATGCCAACAAGCCTCACATAGTGTGTTGGAAGGTTTTTGAGATTTTTAGCACTTCTCGAACTGCTTCCTTTTTGCTTATCATGACAAAATTTTCAAAGTTTATGTGACCCATTCATTTGTTCCATAACCGTATTTCATCTTCTTTAACTAGTATACATGCTTTAGTTGCTTCATCCATAACATATATGTCATTTGGAGCTTGACTCGCTGCAGCCACAATTTTAACATACTTGCCTTTTCTGATTTCACATTTTGTGGAGTTGAATAGCATTGTGTGTCCTTGATCACACATTTTTACAACACTGAGAATATTGTGATTCATGTTTTCAGCCAAAAAAATTCTTGGCTAGAGCATATTTTCTTCCGAGAGTGAGGGTACCTGATCCTATAACATTTGAAGATCCATCATTTCCAAAGGATACGGTTCCATCCTTCTTCTCTTTTAGAGATACAAATTTCTTTCTATCTCCAGTCATATGCGTTGAGCAACCACTATCAAGATACCACACATATTTGTTGTTTTGAGCCTTCAGAGAGAAAGCACAATTATTAGTCTTCTTCTTCTTCCATATTCATTCGTTCTGTGGCTTTTAAGATTCTTTTGTAGTATTTTCAAGTCTGCCGTATCTGGCTATGTGTCCAAAGTTTCGATATTTGTAACATTCCATATTATTTCTTAAATGATCAAATCTATTGATTTTTTTTTTAGCCCTGGGAGGTTCATATTTGACAGATCTCCTAGAATTGTATTGGTTCCTAGGGTACGTGTGACATTCTACAGTTTTATGACCAAATTTTCCACATGAATAACAATAGCCATGAAAAATATGTTGGTACCTGGATGGAAATATTCATCAAGAAATTGTATTCCAAGGTTGTTCTTGCTAATATTGTCCAATGAAATCTACATGCATGTTAGATCTCATAGGTTCATTGTATTTTGTTGTAGAAGGTCCTTCTTCTTCTTCTTTGTAACCAAGGCCAGTTCTGTCGTTGTAAGATCATTGATTGTTGATGATTTCTTCCAATTCCCTTGAGCCATTGGCATAGTTTTGCACATTTTTTTACTTCTTCACTTCCTTACGCGTCGAGACTAATTTGGCTTCTAATGGTTCCCTTTCTTGGTTTCTTTCTTCCAGCTTATTTTGAAGTGAATCTTCAATACATTTTTGTTCTTCAACTTCAATTTTGAGACCTTGAACTTGTTCTTCAAGAGTATTGGAATGGACCTTCTCAGCCTTGAGCTTTTTTATAAGCCTGAATGCCTCCTTAGAAAAATATTCTATGGTCAACCCTTCTTCATTGTTTGATACCTCTTGTTTATTTTGCTTGGCCATAAACAATAATCTCACATTGGATTCTTCTTCGCTGTCACTGTCTTCACCGGATGATGAGCTATCTTATTTAGAGAGAAAGTTCCTTTTGAATCCTTTCTTTTTGCCTTGTTGAATTTCTTAAAGCCTTTCTTTCCTTTTTATTTTCCATCACTTGTGTTCGGAAATTTCGCTATGAAATGCCCAACCTCACCACAACCAAAACATATCAATGGAAGTTTACCTTTGAATTTTCCCTTACTATTTTTTATTTTTCTCGTAAAGTAAGCATATTATCCATCTGAAATACTTTCTTCATCATCTTCCTTTTCTTCACACTTGTAGATGCAGGTCTTTTCCTTTGAAGGTTGTTTGTCCTTATTGGTTTTCTTAGATGTAGTGAACGCAATTTCTAGGTGTGAAGTACCCTCTTCTTCATCAAGTATCATTTTATATGCCATGATAACTCCATGTAATTCCTCTTTGCTAAGTTTGTCCAGATTTGAACTGTATTCTAAGACCGATACCTTTGGGTTGAATCTCCCTAGTAACGTTATAAGAATCTTTCATATAATAGTCTTCTCGTCAACATTCTCTCCCAATCCTTCCAGAATGTTGGTTATTTCATCAACGTGTTGGAAGTATGCAGCAATGTTGTTATCTTCTTTCATTCTGAGTTGCTTAAGTTTTGATCTGCAGATTTGAAGCTTTGCTTCTTTGACATTTGAGTCACCTGCATATATATTCTCAAGCTTGTCCCATACATTTTTGGAAGTTTTACAACCCAACACCTTATGATAAGTAGATTCAATAAGTCCAATGATAATAATATTCTTTGCTTTTGCATCATTTACCAAATTATTCTTACCTTGTTCATCTGCAATTGGTGTAAAGCAATTTTGAACAGTGTCCCATACTTCGTAAACTTGCGCCAAGCGACAGACCTCCATTCTTCCTTTCTAGAGTACATAATTATTTTCATTGAACAAAGGTACACCATTATTGGTATGCTCCATGACCTCCTTCCAGTTGTTAAACTGCTATTGAAGGAACCAATATCTCATACCAATTTTTGGAAATACTAAGAGGGGGGGTAAATCAGTATTCATTTCAATTAGTATTATTATTAATTTTTCAGAGCATTAGTTAATCTTCAACTATTATCAGTGTTTGTACAATGATAGAAATAAACAAAAGGGACACAAATGCACACAGTTTTTAAGGTGGAAACCCCCTCCGAGACAAAAAGCACCTGAATTCTTTTGTAATAATTCTTTAATATTCAACTCCAATTGAAAAGAAAGCTCCAACTTCCTAGAATCTAGAAAAGCATTCTTTTCCAACTCCCACTAGATGGACTCTCCAACGCCTGAGATTCTTCAGTAGTCAACTGAACGGGTGCCCCAACACCCAATGAGAAAAAACTCACCCTAGCACCACCCTACCACCCTGAATTTTTCACAAGCTTGAACCTGTTGGTGACTTCATGCACCAGCCTAGCACCAGCCTACCACTCTATAGAATAAAAAAAGAAGAATTGACTCTTGTACCAGGGGAAATGGTCCACTTTACAATGATATGGAAGAAGAAGACACTAGACCATAACCCCAACTATGACACAAGCACCTAATGATGATCCTAGACCTCCCGACACTGCATCTTCAACTCTTGGCAGATAGACACTTGTACAACTTTTACAATGATGCTTTTACAATGAATCGGTACAATGATACCTTTACAATGATTGTATGTAGTGCTTCCCACTTGACGACTTAATGCGGTGAACTTCTTGTTGTTGTTCTGCACCTTGATTGTTGCTCTTGTCATTGTACCCTTTCTCACTCTTCAAAAAATTAGATCCTGCATTGAGTCTTAACTTGATGAATATATAATACCTGCAAAAATTCTTCAAGGAAATACCCATGACATGATAATAGAAAAACTTACCTCATCCTGCAGAGCATATGTCAATGCTAAACAAAAAAAATTAAAATACAAAGAACCTAATGCAATTAAGAGATGGACATGCATATACAGAATATACTTACATGGAGCTTACCTCTGCTGCATCATTTTTTTGTGCCTTGCTTCTCTTTTTCTGCCCTAGAAAGTATGGTCCTTTGCAGCCCTTGACAACACATGATCTAGCTTTCTCTTTCCGTCTAGGAGCTCGATATTGAATCTAATGTATCTCTGTTATTTCATACCCCAAATATGTGATTTTCGGTCCTGTAGTAGCCATATAAGTATTATTTCCAATGCCATGGGTCTAACCCAATTTTGATTCTTCAAGAAAAATTTATGCCCAATCTCTCATACTGACCTGATTATGGACTAGTTTAGTAGAGTGAATTTGTATGGCGTGCCATGTGTCCTTGTTTCCTCCTTTGGCTCTGAAATTGATAAATAAAAAAAACAAAGTCTATTCACTATCTTCCAATTCTTACAAAATTCAAATCTGATGCTCAGAGAGAGAGTTATGATGACTTTCCCAAGGTCACCTCTTTGAGATGAAGTTCATGATCCTGCAAAAACCCTAACCTGCACAGATCATATCTCTAAAAATATTGCGAACCATGATCTAAATTTTTTACATGAGCATCCTTAAGATTTCAGCTTTGGGTGATAAAAATTTCATCTTCTTAACCTTCTTAGAAAAAAATTTATAGTGAAAATTCCACGAAGAACTATTTCAAGTAGCGAAATCCCTACATGAGGAGGATATGAGGATCACAATTTACATAAATGCTTAGGTTGAGAGGGGCATCAACAAGTGAATGTGGGAGAAATTTTAGGAGCTTAAAAATTATTAATTATTGACTTTTCAATGACCACAACCAATGATTAGTGTCATGCCACAACCCCATGGGGTTTTAGCCCACTAACTGGGGTTACTAACTTCAAACATGAATATCTCTCAAACCATGAAGAATTAAGTGGCGAGCCATATATCAACAGAAACATCTCGACAGGTAGAAACCATAAAAAATATCCTTGACTCAGAATATAGTAATTTTCTAGGTCAAAATTCCCATGCAAGATCAGGGTAGCCCATGGTGCTGCTTGGGTTGACATCGATGACAACCATTGATCAACATCACTTGTCCACTGACTTACAATGTGCATGATGTCATCCTTAGTTACCAATTATGGGAGCTCATACCATACTTCTATAATATCCTTCCTTGTGTGGATGTAGACATGGTGACCATTTTTTGGCTTGAGGGGGTCTAGAACCAGGTTCAGAGATGGCTACGAGAACCAACAAAACCATCTATTACCGATTCTTTCGGCAACGATCTATTGCAAATACCTAAGTTTTACCCGAGGCAATATTAGGGAATGCTATAACTAGTTTTCTGCATCCAAAGGGACTATGGAGTGTGACTTTAGGGATTATCCTCTCTTAAGGCTTATTAAGAGCTTCGCAAAACCAGTATGAAAAATATACAGACGTTGTTCAACAAATCTACTTAACTATTTTGCACACTGTGATTTTCTAATTTAACATGCATTAATCATCACATTCAACCATATTCATTCTTCATGATGCAATTATAGATGAAAACCCTGATCGAGCAGAGATAATCAAAAAACATATATAATTAAATCATACAAGTAAAATACACAGATTTGTCTTCAAATTCTTCTTTTATTAGCTCAAATATTTCCAATACAACACTTCTAGCACAATAGTGTTCAAGCTTCAATAGTAATATAATCATTTCACATTCTAAAACCCTTGAAGGTCAACCAAAAACAACTCAATTCTTGACTACAAACTTTGATTTGAATATGGCAGCATACTTCATTATTACAACAAACAAGTTCACAACATCTCTAAGGCTTTACTTCATGAACAGTCTCAAGCAACAAGTATAATTTATAAACACAACATAAATATTCATTTAAACTTCATATTCAAACTATGAACAACCTGATTCAAGCCCCGTAACAAAATGGTCACTCATTGTTGGCAGTACATACTTTGTCACACAAATGATTAATGGTCAAGTTTTTACCTTACATAAAAACCATGATATCTTGGCCTTTAAAACATAGTCCTATGACTTGCACTAAAGTAACTCCAATAATACAGATTCTAGTTATCAACATCTGATTCATGTAACACGGGGGTTCAAATACTTTCCCTATTACCAAAATTCACTACAGTAGCTCTGGCTCTCAAGTTAACCACATCAATCGTCACATCATGGCAAAAAATCACATAGGTATACTTTTATAACCTAGCCATACAGTTTGAAAAACAAAAAAACTACAACAAACACTGTAGGAAACAATTACATATGGTGATGCTCTGTCACAACGAACTTACCTCAAACATCTGGTAAGCAACAACACTTTGCAACACCAAAACTTGGCACTTCAACAATTAACTGAGCTTAGTTTTGTAATACATTTATGAGAGTTTTATCTATGGACTTCACGAATACCTCATAATATTAGCACACATATTCATAAGACCCATAATATATTAATAGGGTTTGCAAATATTTCACCCTGATTGCATATAAATCTTGTTAAATCAATCAAGCATGTTCATGGCACTTCTTACCTCATAGCTAGTTTTATATAGATCTCAGCTAAGATTACCACCTACATTGATTTTTCAAATCAAGACACCTTATGATATTCATCTTTTCCAGCTATGTTTGCCACATTAGTTGACTCAGAGGACTCATACAATTACACTAACTCAACATTGACTAATTGTAACAATATGAATTTCACCAGATCATGTCAATACATGCCACTAACAACTGTGTGAGTCTCAAGGTATGTCATCCACCATCGATCCACAAAACAAGATTAGTGACAAAGTTGCATTAGATCACAGGGGAGAATTGCAAGGTTTACTTTATCATGTACCTAATCGCTCATGATCTTCGATCAAACCATTATACGCCCATATTAGATATTACATAATTAACATGCCATAACAGAGAAAAATAATCAAACCATATCACATGTTTCACCATCCATGGATCAAGTGTTGATGAATGTTTGTTTATATATCATTCTTACCTCTTGACTGAATCAAGCCAACCAACAAATTACCGTGGGCATTTCTATGGTAAAATAGGATGGGAATCAAGCCGACATAAACAAAGGGAGATAATCCATAGGTTTTACCATTGATACAAAAACAAATGAGAAATCAAGTCGTAGTTTTGAGGTGCAGGACAGGGAAATTTTTTTGCAATGCCTAACAACATTTACGCAGTCTACAAGCAAAAAGGAAACATAAATTATTCAGTTTGTAAAATATCACTCAACGTAATTTACACGGACTAGAAATGAATATCCAACATAATTCTTCTATTAATAAAATATTTCTCTTTGATATTTTCCCTACATCAACTACTATCAGACAACCATGTTATGGAGACACATCAACGTAGAATTTATCAGAGAGATCATCTTGTTGTATTTTTGCATTCATGCTCACTACATCAGAGCAAAAGTCCTTGTATCAACTAAACTATATTGCATTAGAGAAAAATTCCTTGTAGCAACCAAACTAATGAGTATCAGTCACACCAATGATCCATGATACAATCATTTACATCAGTGCCAACACTTAGAATATTTTGGTGACCAAAAGCCCATCAATGTCAGGGAGATGTAACCTGAATTTCATTTGCACAAAAATAATTGTTTATCTGCATAGGCTCTAAGATGATCGACACTAATAAGACTCAAGGCTATGGATAAGGAATGATATTAGGTTTTTTGGTGTGCATGGCCCCATGGCATCAAAATTTGTGTCCACCCTAGAATTTACATTAAAAATATACATAAAACATCTTCCCTAATGTTAAAAAAGAAAAGAAAAGAAATAAATATAATGAAGGATTAACAAGCTTGGAAGTTGAAGAGCTGAGGATACTTGACCTTCAAAATATTCCCTAGCGAAGCCACCCTCCTATATATTATTTCCCCATAAGGGGAGAGAGGTTATTTGGCCTAAAGTGAAGGTAATTCTACCTAGACTTCGATGGGGTGCATAAGGATGTAACAAATAGTTTGTAACTTGCCATTTTTTGCATAATAAAGAGCATGGCTAGAGCCAATTGAATATTGGTTTTCCCATAATAAAGAGCATGGCGAGATCCAATTGAATGGTTAGGTTTTTTATGATATATTTTTATGTACAAGAGTTTGAAATTGAGTTACTCTATATTTTAATCATTTCCTAGTTGGTTAATTATTGAGGTTTCTTTTCTAGATATACCTATGAGGATTTCCTTCATAGTTATAGTGTCCATGAAAAAGAGAACTATACCAACATGTGTTATGAATCAAATACATAAATCTAGAAGTACACACCATGTATACTAATGTGAGAATGGAGCAAAACTCCAATATAGATAAGAGAGATACATTACACAATAACTCCTTAAAGAGAAAGATAAGCTCCTCCAAATACCAAAATAAATTCATACTCCCAAACCACACATCCTCAGTAATTGAATACATGATCTCTATATATACCTATTCACACATTGTAGATGTGGCCCCTTCTATTATTAGGTTGATCATGTTACATATACATTTACACAGTACATGTACATTTAACCCCATATATGCTCCCCGCATGGTCATGTCAACATCTCTCTATCTCCTCTATATATCCATTTATGAGATAGGAACTTTATGGACTTCATTCTAGAGTTATTATAATAGTTTAGGGAATTTATCATTTGGTTTATTTATAGCTGGAGTTACTTTCTCTCTCCTGTAGGTTTCAAATATTCCTCATAGTATATAACTTTACCATTGCCAAACATACACTCTATCCCTGAGACAATTTATACTCACTCAGTAAGTTTCCAACATCCTAGGTCATCTTCATATTTGCATGAGTCAATTTTATCCTCCCCGAGTTGACTTCATAGTGTTGAAAAATGCAGCAAGAAATTCTCATTTTTTTTTCCTTGATTAAATTGAGAAAATTTGAATTTCCACATCAACAAACAACTTGGATGATGTTAATTTGTCTGACATGGCTTGTGTCACCCAATTTAGTCAGTAAATTTGAGTTGAAGGAGCTAAAGTTCAAGTAAGCATGTGTGATTTCTAATTTGCAGCAATCGAGTTCATTTATATAAGGTTGTTTTCAGTAAAACTAGTTCCAACTATTGGAGGAACTAGTGGAGGGTCAGTTGTGTAGTGGGACTTTAGTCAAAATCAATGATCATCCAGTTAACTAATCAATCAACCCAAAATAGCTAGTGCATGTAGAGAATTCAAGTTCCCAAGGCTTGGTGGAGATTCCAAGGTGGCGTAACATCAGTTATAGACTAGTATTGAGTGTACAATTGTTGCATGCAGTCAGATGATCAAACTAAGGAATTTCAAAATTCATTTTGGATGAATTCCTAAATAATAGGGGCCTAATTCTTAAAGGAATAGTGCAAGGAAATAAGAGATCAAGTAGAAATTGACTAAGTTTGGGTCAGAGCTTCTCAATGAGTAGAGAGAGGTTATGCACTTGTAGGTTGTGCTCAGTTGAGAAAAGAAATTATAATACATATATATTCTTCTGATTTAATGCAAGTAGGCATTGGGATTTTTAGCATATTTTTTTCCCCAAAGAAAAATGCTTGCTTCATGTGTTTTATTTCTTATTGCATGTCTAAAATTTTTGTTCTAGATTTTGAATCACTTTCTGCAGAGTAGTAGAGTAGGTTTATTTCTTGTGTTTATTTATTAAAAATTCATGAGAAATTACACATATACAACATAATTTCTACATGGTATTAGATAATGATTCACATTAGAGAAGGGAATTCAAATCTATTTATCAGGAGGCTCGAATTTGGAGATCAGTGTAGCAGGATTTCTTCAAAACTGAGAATATGGCCTTCAATGGATTGATGCTAGAGTATCTTGGAAGGTAGGTCTTATTTTTTTGGATGGAAGGATCGCGTGGAGGAAATATTGGATGAAAATGGTTTGCTAGAATACATCAAGACAGATGTTACACAACCACCACAATCCGATGCCCATAACCGTGCTTAGTGGAATAAAGTTGTAGCCAAGGAAAGGAGAATAATCTTGGAGGGAGTACAGGATCACAGGGTCTCAAATATCCATGGAAAATAAACTTCGTTCGTGATGTGGAAAGCACTGAACAGATTGTTCAAGAATAATAATGACCACATGAAGCTGGAACTCAATCATAAACTTCGAAGTATCAAGATACAAAAGAATGACACAATTCCACAGTATCTGAAAAGGTTCATACAGTGTCGTGATGAACTTGGCGGGATTGGTGTTAATGTCCCTAAAGAAGACTTGGTAATCCTAGCCCTTTTGGGCCTTCCCATGAGTTGGAATAGCTATCAAGATTTGGTGAATGGGAGGGAGAAACTACCAAATTTGGAGCGCTTGTGGTCTAATTTGGTACAGGAGGAAATAAGGTGGAATAACATAGATGGGACTTCATTCAAGGGAAAGGATGAAGAAAAATTTGCATTGGCTGGAAAGGAAAAGGGAAAAGGGAAGAAATAACAATCCAAATAAAAAAGCAGTCAAGGGGGCAAGAAGAAATATTTGTCAAAAATTAAATGCTTCCATTGTCATGAATTCAAGCACTATGCCACGAAGTGTCCACACAAAAGGCAAGCAAGAAGACCTCAGGAGGAGAAGCAAGTGAAGCTTTGGCGTCACATTTTGAGCTTGACTTTACCCTCATTACATGCAAGGCCAACATTGTGATGGGGAGTATGTGGTACTTGGACTCAGGTGCATTGTTCCACATGACAGGGTGTAGAGACTTTTTCAGTGACCTAAAAGAGAAAGATATGAAAATGCACATTGAGATGGGGGACGACAGAAGGTATAACGTGACCAGGGTTGGTACAGTCACCTTTCAGAGGGAGTCAAACTCCCCCCTAAGTGGTCTAGGTAGATATTGGTGGCCACCTGCCTATTCCACCTAGACCTGCAGTTGGTTTCAATGGTTTCCTTGTTTATAGTAGCATTTAATATTTTTAATAGTTTTTCAGGTCCTAAAATTTTGGAGCAGTTTTGACCCCCTAAACAATGTTTTTTTCACATCTGTAGCAAGCCCATAGCCATAGGAAGGGGCCTATGAAAAATCTTGTAGTAGTCGGAGAGATATTTCCAACGAGGTATCGTACGTGAAAAATAGAGATAATATGGCCAAGTTATGACCACAGGAAGTTGGCTACCCAACTAACCCCAACGGGTCCCACAAACTCTTAGTGTTCCATCTCTTGGGGTTAGGGTTTTGGTTGTTTAGGGTTTTCTCTTGTTGTTAAATAATAAAAATGCCCTTAAGCCTCATTATAACACAATTAAGAGACATGCAACCGCCACATATTTTCTCAGAGATAAGCTACTATCACCCGAGCTAGTTTATTTCCATTATGTCTGTGAGCATATTTCAGTGCTTTGATATTAATGAAATGAAGTGTTATTTCCATGGCATCTATGTATTTATGGTTATGTCTATATTATGTTCTATTCATGTTTACGTTTGGATCAGTGGTATGAGAGTAGTCAGCTCTTTCTTTTCTTTTCTTTGCATGTCCCCAACGAGGTCAGGGTATAAGGGGTTAGTGCTCAAGCTAGTTGAACCTTTGCAAGACCAGCCTCACAAACCCTGGCGGCCTGCCATGGCAGAAGAAAATAAATTTATGGGAGCAAGATATCCTTTCAAAATATTGCTTGGAGAATCCCTAGAGTGATAGAATAATGCAATGATGGACAACTTTGCCTAGAACCTTTGACGAATTCCCACAGGTGACACATCTTCATCTGACAGTCACTCTAGAGGCGCCACTCCCTTCAAGTTACAAGTCAAATTTGACATTCCCATAGTTGAAGGGAAGAAAGATGAAAAAGTTGTAGATAGACAGTTAAATATGTTGGAAGGATATTTTTCAGTTAATTATTTTTCCAATAGGGAAAATATTACTTTTGCGCTCCTTAAAGTCGCCCCCCATGTCAAGGACTAGTGGGAAACCTATTGTGAACAGAGGGACGAGAGAGAACCCTCACTATTTTCAGCCACACCCACTTGGAATTCTTTCAGAGATGCCATCAAGGAACATTACCCCGTGGGGAGATATGAGGACAAGTATATACAATGGACCAGACTGCGGCAACGAAGGGATCAAAATGTGTATGAGCTGACGAATTTGTTCCATAGCCTACACACAAAGTTGGGGATCAAATATTTGAAAAACATTTGGTGCTCAAATACCGCAGTTGTTTACAAAAATATATTTAGAAGGAAATCAAGTTTCTCAACATATCCTCACTTGGTGCAGCATATTTATATGCTGCCAAGATTGAGCAGAAATTTAAGCAGAAGAAATGAATTTGGATCTGCGAATTGGAAGCAAGGGAAAGGCACCCCCAAATAGTAGAACAAAGGAAAAATCCAAGGTGGGGTAACCTATAAAAACCCGCCGAAGCCACAAGAAAATAACAACACCATGTAGACAAAGAAGGATAGGGGAAAGTGGTGTGAGTTCCATAAGAGCCCCACTCACAACACAAGTGAGTTTTGGGCCAAGTAGTCATTAGTGGCCGAGTCACAAGGCTTCTGAGCCAGATGCATTTTCTGACTCTGAGTCAGAACCCAGCACGGGGAATGACAAAGGGAAGCAAATTATTGACACAAATCTTAGTGTCGTCGTTGCCACCACCAAGATCCAGAAGGATGAGCTTGAAGATCTAGAGGAGGGGGAGCACCTCTTCCATTCCCAGATGTGGGTGAAGGATTCTCTGATGCAATTCATTTTCGACAACAAGAGCCAAAATAACCTCATTTTAGCAAAGTTCGTGAAGTGGTTGGACCTACCGACCACATCACACCCACAGTCCTACACCATCAGGTGGCTTCACCAACGACAAGATCTTCACATCAGCCAGTAGTGTTGCCTTCCCTATAGCATCAAGCCCTTCACAGATGAGGTACTGTGTGATTTTTATCCTCTTGAATTTTGTGATGTATTATTAGGCCACCCATACTTGTGGAAGCGACATGTTGTGTATGAGTCTAAGCCTCACACTGTTATTATTATTTTTGCAATAAATTGTATAGGATACCGGAGGTAGTACCGCCTACTTCCATCTCTTTGATCACTATGAAGAAATGCAGTAAGATAATTTCCCAGACCATAAAATGTGTTTTCCTTATGATTTTCCCTTAGGGAAATAAGGATATTTTTTCCATGACCTCCAGACAGGGCTCCCCCATGCGGCAGCAGAAAATGGACAAGGTCATGGAGGAGTCCAGGAACACCTTCACCTCACTCACAGGGTTACCTCTACACTATTAGGTCAAGCACTCCATCATTCTGATCCCGGGCACGTCGCTTCCCAATGGAAAAATCTATCGACGTTATGTTCTTATAATGATGAAATCAAGAGGAAGATTTAGGAGTTTTTGAAGAAAGGCACATCAGGACAACTTCATCACCTTGTGGGAGCCCGATCATGTTGGTACAAAAGAAGGACGATACCTAGAGACTATGTATTGATTATCAGGTGCTGAACAAGATCATTGTTCAGAATAGGTATCCAGTCCCATAGATTTATTACCTTTTGGACCAACTCAATGGGGGGGGATATTTCAGCAATATTGAATTAAATTTTGGCTATCACCGGGTATCAATCGAACCATCTGATGTGTGGAATAATTCCTTCAAATCCAAGGAGGCCCGTTTTGAATGGTTGGTCATGCCTTTCGGGTTGACGAATGCCCCCGAAACCTTCATGAGGATGATGAAAGTTATATTTTGACCCTTCACCAACACATTCGTGGTAGTTTATTTGGATGACATCCTAAACTTAAGCCAGATTTGGGAAGAGCACCTCCACCTAATTCGACAGGTCCTCAAAACCCTATGAAAACACAATTTGTGTGCCAATTTGGAGAAATTAACTCATGGTATGACGCATATTCAATACCTAAGGTACATTGTTGATGAGTGGGGTGTGCATGTGGACCCAGACAAGATACAAGTCATTCGGGATTAGCCAGCCCTAAGCACTCTAACAGAGCTCCACAGGCTTCTCGGTCCTGTGAATTTCTACCATAGGTTCGTGTTGGGATTCTCTTATATCACTTAGCCTTTGAGTCAAGTCACCAAGGGAGGAGAAAAAGAAAAATTATTTTGGTCTGAATCCCAACAGAAAAAAAATTTAGAGTTGAAGCATCACCTCTGCTCTGCACTAGTGCTCACATTACCAGACCTGCAACAACCATTTGAGTTTGAGAAAAATACCTATGAATATTGGATTGGTGTAGTTCTTACTCAGCAAGGGCCTCCAACGGCATATCATAGTGAGGTATCCCACCTATGACAAAGAGATGTATTCCATTGTGTAGGTCTTCCAACAATGGAAGCATTACATTCTTTGGAAGGAAATGATCATCCACGCAGACCACCTAACCCTACACTTCATACAAACGCAAGGGAAGTTGCAGAATGATCACCACTAGAAATTTTCCACATACCTCCAACAGTTCCATTTGAACATTAAGTACAAGAAGGGAAGCACCAACAATGTCGTAGACCACCTCAGTCAATCGTCAGTCGTGTCGTTGACCACTGTGCTTGAATCTTGTGGGAACAAGACTTCAAGGTGGCCAACTCTTTACAAGAGAGATTCATAATTTGGAAACACATACCAAATGCTCTTGGAAGGCAAGAAAGTTTCAAATTATCGAGCTCGACATTCCACCGTTCCTTGGCCTGCACCTAGTGTTCAGTGTGGACTACCATTAGCCATACTTTCTGTTAGCCACCTATAAAATTTTTCATATCAAATGGTGGCTAAATCATTTTTGAAGCCTTCAAGAAACAATTTTATTGCCAAAATTGTTAGTTCTTGAAGTCTTGTGAAGATGACTTACCCTTGAGTTAATCTTCACTGTTGTTTCCCTCTCAATTCTGAAAATATATTGTTTTCCTGAAGAAAAGACTGCTGAAAAAACCCACTTTCTCCTTCATTTTTACCCCTTATTCCACTCAAAATTAACCTCCTTTTTATTCCCTTTTCCCCATAAAAATACTCCTTTTTTCCTCATGTTTTTCCATTTCCTTTCATAAATCCCCTTTAATCAGGTTTAAAACTCCTTTTTAAACCTTATCGAAACCCCCAAAATCCTTTGAATGTCCTTGAAAAATCATAAAAAACAGCCTTTTTGTGCTAAGGCCTTAAGCACTTTTGGACCTAGCCCCCAAACCACTTCCCCACCATATAACCCATGCCCAGGACCAAGAGTTAAGTCCCCAGCGCTAATCGAAATTGGAGGTTGGCGATGGGCACGTTTCTTTGTTTAAACAAAAAAATCTCGATGCGATTGGCCCCTTTTCTTTTTAAAATCCCCGACTCCTCCGCTCTCCTTCACATAACCCGAAGCCTGAAATCGGGCGTTAAACATTATATAAAACCCTTCCCGAAACCAAATTTTCCTTTGTATTTTATAAAAACTCCGATTTTCTTATGTTTCAACAAGTCCCGACGGTTCATTGGTTGGGCGATACCAACCGTTGATTTAAACCAATCAACGATCTGCGGGATCTCGCATCGGAGTTTTCCATTGGATGCATTTAAATATTTTATTGCCCCCCTCCGATTGGAAACCTTTCGATGGTTCCTCGATCTATTCCGCCGTACCCAGATCTGATGGCCCACATTTCTCTTTCCCAAAGCCTGTGTTTCCGTCTTTGGCATTCATAAGTAAATCTCTGTCGTTGATCTGATCCTCAGATCAACGGTCCTTGTTCAATCGCATCGACATTTTTTCCCCTTTCCCCCACCGATTGCGATCTTCCAATTGCATCTGGGCCGTCTATACACTAAGATCCGACGGTCCAAATCATTCCTCATTTCCCTTTGTTTTTTCTCAAATCCCGCTATGTAACCTCTTCGGAAAATCTCTGCCGTTGATCTATGTAGATCAACGGCCCACAATGGCCCATTCTTCCCCCGACCCTGCCTCATATGTTATTTTATTAGCCCCAAGTTTGAATCTAGGCCGTCCATAAGGAAGATCCAACAGTCTAGATTCAACCTGATAGGCCCAACTCTTTTGGGTCCTACCCTTCCCAGATCAAATCTCTGCCATCCATTCCCTGATCTGACGGTTAAGATTAAAACCACTTTAACCTTGCCCCACCTCTTTCCACCCACGCATATTGTCTTATCATGCTCCAAACTCCACCATTGGATCTTTCCACCCTTCATCCAATGGCCAGGGACCCATATCACATGATTTTAAGCCCGAAGGATAATTTTTCAAAGTTACGTGATATGGGCGGTTTCTGAAGTACACGTGTCAGCCGGGGACCTATATCGCATTTTTTAGAGAAAATCTAAAACCACCTAAATGCAGCGCGACAGTAGTGGTTTTTAATGTCGAAACCACTTTCCCCATTTACATTTTATTTCCTCATATTTTAATCTCCGTCGTTCATCACATTCATCCAATGGCCCAGATTTCATCTGACCATTAAACTATTGCCCTCTGCCCATCCTCCAAGGGACTTCATCGATCAACCTCCGTCGTTGATCTCCGTGGACTAATCCAATCCAATGGCCTAGGATCATTCAGAAACCCCAATTTCATTTTTAACCCTTTTTCCTCTGCCAAAGGTTTTTCACCCATTTCCTTGCATTTTCTTCCATTTTGCAATAATGTGGCTCTTCTAAATTATATTTTCCCAGTCAATCCCGACCGTTGATCTTTGGAGATCAACGGCCCAGACTTAATTTCCCCATTATTCATCCAACCACCTCTCCTTTCGACCTCAGCAAAGTAATCCTCTCCGTTGGATGCTTTCATCCAACAGTTGCGATCTAAACCTAAACCTCTGAAGCAGTTTTAACCTTCCCCGCAGGATTTTTTCTAATTTTTCTTTATTGTGCAGGTTTTAATGGTTTTTTCAAAAGTTTTGAAAGAAAATTAAAGGTCGGCGATGACGATCCCCTAGGCCTTTATTCATCAAGAATATCATTCTATAGGGTTCGACACCATGTTTCATCCATGCCTCATGATCACTAATGCCATTTTAAAACCCTCTGCACACCTACACATCGACAAGACACAACAAAACTTTAATCAAGCAAAGAGTGTTAGTGTTAAAGGATATAGTCATAGCAGAGATGAAGAATTGAAGATTTTTTACATAGTTTTGAGGGATTACGGCCTAAATCGACTATCTAAATCCTAATCCACTCAATTAAACACAGTTTGAAGAACAGAAGACAGAATTTAGGCCTAACACACAGAATTAAAGAAAATTAACAGTGATTAAAGAAGGACAATCAGATCCATCTGTCCGAGAAAGCCTCCACTGCCACATCAGAGGCTAATTGAATCCTCTCAGCTACCAAAAGCCACCTGCAGCCTCAAAGCATTCAAAAGAGACATAGTTATTACTAGAACAGAAGATATTTGCCTCAAGACCACTGAATAGTTATTTCGAATCAGAGAAACTAATTTAAACTGCCAGCAGAGTTATTACAAAGATGAAAAATAATTTTAAAGTCAACAAACTCTGCTAAGAATATAAAACACTTAATACAAACCCATTAATACAGAGGAAATATCTAAAATCTTCTCCATTGAGCCACTTAAAGGCCGAGAAGCATTAAATTGTATTAATTGAGCTTATAGATATTTTCTCTCATCCCACCTCCTCATTCTCTTATAAAATCTTCTTGAGGAGCTCATTGTAAAGGGTTGGTTGCTGAACTTTGATATTATACTTGTGCTCGAAACTTTCTACATGTAAATAGCATTCAAAGGCTCTTGAAGCTCTGTTTGTAATCAAATAAGTTAGGCTGAGAAGAGAAGATGATTGCTGAACTGAAACATTGGACTTGAAGAATGTAACTTGATTGACATCAATATACAAGCTGATTCTTGGGATCCTAGTCTATATCACTGGTGAAGTACTTCTTTCTGTGTTATTTTTTTCCTTTCATGTATGCCATTTTGTCCACTTATTCTTTGATAAAGAATAGCAAGCATAGAGTTAGGATTTACTGTTTACAGTACCCTTCTCTGACTGATAGGCTTTATCTCAATTTTTTCCTCCAAATTGTGTGTTTAAGAATAACTTAAGTGTAAACATTATCAAGGAATGTTGGTTTGTCCCTGTCTTGAGGTGTGAAGCTTGAAAATTAGCTCTTGAACGATATTTTCATTATATACTCAGTAAAGATAGACTAGAAAATTTTATGGTTTGCCCTGTCTTCTAGTTTCTTTCTCCAAAGGTAGTTCTGAAATTTTTCCTAAGAGTATGCTGAAAGCAGTTTAGATTTAAAAGTATCTTATCTGATCTTAGGCTGCACCTTATTTTTCTTATCTTTTTTCATCCCTTCTGAAATTAATTATGTGGATTACTAGATCATTTGTCTGATGAGTTAGCTTTAATACAAGCTTGTCCAAAGAAGTCTATGGTTAGCCCTGTCGTTTGGTTGGTTTTAAACAGTTACTTAAAATGATTTTCTTGTTTGGAAAGACTGATAAATCCTAGTTGAAATTATTGTATTTTTCCACCCCTTCAACACTTTTATTGTTCCATTCCATCATTTTATCTAAGAGATCTTGTGATATAGATGACTTGCCCCTTGGACCACTCTTGAAATTTTTGCACAATTAAACCCTTTTATGACTCCATAGCCCAATGGACTAAAAACCAGCGTCATATCTATCCTATCAACCAAATCTTGTTCTGATTGCATATACCTTCATCCCTTTGGAACTCTTTCATTTTAGGACTTTCCACTCAACTAAAAATCATGCTCAACCATCCAAAACCAAACAAAAACCCTTGTTCTTAATAACTACCCTAATATCACACATAAAAGCCTTAAAGATAAATCAATCTTTGCATTTATAGAGAGATCCCTCTCTGGATTCAGGAGGGATAGATCCTAGAATCCCATAGTGGTTCAAATGTACTCTCCGTAGTTTTAGTCTCACCAATCTGCTGAAATTATGGGGAGATAACATTTCTGGTGACTCCACTAGGGGATTATGAGTGAAATTACAGCTATACATTCTTAAGGACCTCAGGGAAACCCTTGATTCAAGAACATTGTTCATTGAGTGC
The DNA here is from genome assembly GCA_034641835.2 of Pinus albicaulis. Classification (NCBI taxonomy): domain Eukaryota; kingdom Viridiplantae; phylum Streptophyta; class Pinopsida; order Pinales; family Pinaceae; genus Pinus; species Pinus albicaulis. The sequence continues at coordinate 448,542,159 of CM076582.1, read as the reverse complement.
AAGTAGCCCTCTTCAAGCACTACCAAGCAAATGGTAATCATGATAAAACTTATTTTGAATCAGTGACAAACTAAGGAAACCTTAGGATTCTCATAAGACCTTATCGAACCTTGAAGGAACAGCTAGTTTAGCCATAAGAGTAGACTCCCTTTGTCTCATCACCATAGCTAAGTGTTGAAACAGATTTAGGACACTCTTAGAACCCATAGGATTGAAATAAACTCAGAAAACCAAAAAATATTTCAAGATTGGTATTCAATAAACATGGTGGTGGACCATAAAACCTTCTACCTCCAAAAGAGATAAAAATTTCCTTCTGGTGACTCCACAATCCTAAACAGACCTTAAGACTCCACTGGGAAGACCCATTATCATCATAAAATCATATAAAATAAGTTTAGAGGACTTTAGGATTAAAGTTTTCTTATTTAAAGATCAGTTAGCCTCTTAAAGATTGTCATATTTAGTTAAAATTTTCTTGTTTAGTTGGGTATGAAAAACACAGCATAGTGGCTCCTAGAAAGATTCATACTAGAGCATACCTTGACCCTGACCCTCCTGAGATAGTTGACAACCCTGAAAGAATCCTTAGGAAGTCTCTTGAGGTTAAATCTTCAACTGTTTTCAGATCACCCTATAGAGCTCATTCTGTCCCTGAAAACCTTGCAACTCTACAAAATCCACAAGTTGACTTAAGAAATCCATTTATAAATAGGTCACTTGAGGATTTATATCAGTTAGATTCAGAGTCTTCACTTTCATCCCCAAACAGAAGTGAACATCCTGGTAGCAGAGAAACTACTCCACTAGATTTACATTTCCTACATAATTTTGGTTTCTCTTATCCTAGATCAGCTCAACAATCTCTTGTTGGTCCATCCACTTCTGCTACCCATACACCCATTGTCCAAAACACTCCACTTTAGTCCACTTTCCCTCTTGTTAATCCACCTATTGTAAATCCACCTCCACCCCCTATCATGGCAACATGGTAAGCCTCGTTGGTCCTTCCTTTACCATTAGTCAATCTTCCACAGGACTATCAGTCCAAGATACCATTGTATGATGCCAGTAATGCTACTACTGCTTCACAACATATGGATAAGATGAATGACTTCTTTGACAGAAATGAGATTGATGATGAAACTGTCAAACTTAGACTATTTTCTCAAATTTTAGGGGGAGAAGTAAGAAAATGGTTCAAAGGCTTAACCCCTCATAGTATTAATGATCTCCAAGCCTTTCATCAGTTATTCTTAAATAAATGGGAAGTGAAGAAAAACCCTCTCCAAATACTTTCGGACTATAAGAATCTCCACAAAAACACTGGGGAAAGTGTACAAGCCTATTGCGCTAGGTTTAACAGTGTTTATAATGCACTTCCCCCAGACTTAAAACCTCCACAAGGCTCAAATTTAAACAAGTTGAAGGATTTGATCCTGAAATGGCCTATTAGCTGAGAGAGAGAGAGATCCTTTAACTCTCGAAGATATGCAAAAAGGAGCTCTTGCTGTGGAAGTAAATCTAATGGAGAAAAGAGCAAGAATGAAGAATGAGAATAAAGTGTCCTTTAGAGAGGAATCTACACCTTCCACATCTAGCTCAAATATGGAAAGAATGATGGAGGAGATGATGAAAAAGATGAGCATACTTGAGAGAGCACAAGCTAGTCAAAACCAAACAGCTCCTCAAAACATAAATCAAAACCAAAATCGGAATTTTAGGAGAAACCAGCCTCAAAACAGACCAAGGGAGGATGATCAACAGATTACTCCTCCTTTTCATCAAAATTATGTCAGTGAGGTTGAAGAAACATTAGAAAAAATAGAGGAAGATGATATAAACATGTTGGGAGTAGATAATGATGATTTTGAAGTTCATTACAATAGGAAACAAGGTCTATACACACCCTATGATGACAAGAGAGCAGAAGATGAATATTACTATCAGGAAATGGAAAATGTCATCATAGAAACCACAAAGGAATATGACTTTAGGAGCAAAAGCAATCAAGAAACTCCCAAAACTAAAACCTCTGAAAAATATGCACAAAACAGCATTGTAAATAAACCCAAAGTTACAAAACAGAAAGACAAAACAGTGGCTGGAAATTCTGATAAAAACAAAGAGAAAAGCACTCAAAACAATGAAAAACAGAATGCAGACCTTAGTAGCGTTAGCACCTCAACTATTTCTCCTGTTAAAACAATTTTGACAAATGTAAATAGAGGAAATCAGCAATCTGTTTTTTCCGATAAAATGGTGGTTAATAAGGCTGAAACAAGCACTTCAAGGAATCAAATGCCTTTTAGTTTGGAGCAGGAAATTTCCACAATCAAAATCTTTGTTCCTTTCACTGAATTAGTTGCCCAAGATGTATATAGATCTCAAATTTTGAAGGCTTTTAACATAGAAGAAAATAATGACACTGTCAATCTTAATGATGACCACCCAGAGCTCATATTTGGTCCTAAGATTGAGGGTAGATATCAAGAGGGACCAGTTCCTCCTTTTTATGTTAGTTTAAATGTTCATGACAAGATTTTGCACAATGTTATGCATGACTCAGGGGCCTCCCAAAATTTAATGCCCAAAGCTGTAATGGAGAGCCTAGGCCTTGAAATCACCAGACCTTACAAAGATCTTTACTCCTTTGACTCAAGCAGAGTGAAATTTTTCGGATTAATCAAAGACCTCTGTGTTAACTTAGCACAAATTCCAACAAAGTGTTTATTCATGGATATTGTAGTGGTTGATGTACCCCCAAAATATGGTATGTTGTTATCAAGATCTCGGGGAGCTAAGTTGCAAGGAACTATGTAGATGGATATGACATATGCAATCATCCCTGTTTTCAATCAGACTAGAAGACTTTATAGGAAGTCTCATATGCAATACATGGTTACTAGCCAAGAGAGACCGCAAAACTCTCCCCTTTATTTTGTAAATACAAGCTTTGACTCATTTATCCTTTTCAATGACAAAACATTCAGTGAACAAGTAACCTTAACTGAATTAATGGCAGATAGAGAGGAGAAGAAACACAACACAGAATTGTCAAAACAGTTTTCTAAACCCGAAAACTCCAGCAGACAAAACATAGGTCTACAGCTATAAATCATTCATCCATTGCTTTTAAACCTTGAGAGTCAAGAAAGCATTCCTCAACACAATGAAAAACCTGAGGAATTAAAACAAATTCAACAAAGTGTTGACCTTCAGGAACAATCCGAAAGCACACTAGTTGAAGAGGATAGTAACCAAACTGCTGAACCTGAAACTAGTCCTCTTTGGAGTATGAACTTCGATGGGTCTTGCACTAGGAACAATGCTAGTGCAGGCGTCTAGATACATAACACCAAAAATAATCACACTGAAGGCCATTCCTACAGATTAAATTTTCATTGTTCAAATAACATAGCGGAATACGAATCCCTTCTTTTAGGCTTACACTTGTTGAAGAAATTAGGAGCTAAAAGAATAAAAGTGCATGGGGATTCAGAGTTAATTGTTAGGCAAGTAAATGGGGAATACAGCACCAAACATCCCAGACTTAGAACCTATAGGAACGATGTCATGGATTTATTGAAAACGTTTGAGAAATCACAACTAATTTTTGTCCCAAGAGAAAAGAATATCCTTGCCCACAGTTTAGCTTTTGCTGCTATAACATGTTTAACACCATTTAAAACCAAACAATGTACAACTCAAATCAAATTTAGACCAGTTGTCCCTGATAACGAGAAATATTGGCAAGTGTTCGATGGAGACAAACAAATAGAAGAATTCCTGCAGTCCAGAAATGAATTTGAACTAACAAGTTCAGATTCAGACTCTGAAACAGACTGTCCTAGTGAAGAAAATCTACTTGATGAAGAAGAAAAATCTCCAAAGATGGTTGATGTAAATATGTTGTCTAACAAACTTGAAAACATAACAGAAATGGTCGCAGAGTTAGAAAAAGAAGACTTAGAAACTCTGCAGTCGAACAATCAAAGTTTGCCAAAGGGACTGGTCCCTTTAGAAGAGTTGTTTGATTTCAACAATGTGGCCAAGAAGCCAAAGTTGGAGCCTGTCGAGACTGAAGTAGAAGAGTGTAATATAGGCAGTGAACTAAAACCAAAGATGATCAACTGTCTAAAACTTTACCAGCTCACATCAAACTCAAATACATATAGTTGTTTAAAGAATTTTCTGATGTTTTTGCGTGGAGTTATGAGGATCTGAAATCCTATGACATTGTCCCAAATTTAGTTGTGAAAGGCATTCTAACACAGGACCCAGATGGAAAGAGAGGTAAGTGGATAGCTGTGATACTTGAATATGATTTATAAATCAAGCCCACTAAACTCATTAAAGGCCAAGGTCTAGCTAGATTAATGGTTGAATCCAATTTTTAAACTCTTGATATAAATATGATAAATGCTTTAGATGAACAAGAGGAACTGTCAGCTCCCATTGTTGAAGATCATTTTATGAATTCCTCTTGGTATGTTGATATTATATATGTTTTTCTTAATTTGAACACACCTCCTGGTTTGACAAAAACAAAGGCAAGGTTTTTCAAGTTAACAGCTGTAAACTACTGCATTACAGATAAATGTCTTTATTGGAAAAATGCAAGTGGGATATTGCTTAAATGTTTGACTGAGAATGATGCAGAGAAGGTCAAGCACGAATTCCATGAAGGAGAATGTGGAGGCCACCTCTACTGGAAGACTACAGCCAACAAAATCCTTAGAGCTGGTTACTATTGGGCCACCCTCTTTCTAGATGTACCCAAGATGATAATTGTTTGTCATAAATGCCAACTTTTTGAAGGCAAAAGAAAATTTCTTCCCTTACCTTTGCATCCAATCACTGTTGAAGCTCCTTTTCAACAGTGGGGTTTAGACTTCATAGGAGAAATCCATCCACCCTCATCTGCCCAACATAGATGGATTCTCACTACAACAGGCTACTTTACCAAATGGATAGAAGCCATCCCTTATAGGCAAGCCAATGAATCTGTCATCATAAAATTCATTGAGACTCATATCCTCTCTAGATTTGGCTGTCCTAGGAAGATCATCATTGATAATGCAACTTCATTTGGATCCAAAAAGATGGTTGAATTCTGTCACAAATATCAGATTACATTGATTCATTCTACTACTTATTACCCCCAAGGTAATGGGCTGGCAGAATCCTCAAACAAGAGTTTGGTGAACATAATCAAGAAGTTGTTGGAGGACAACAAGAAGTCTTGGCTTACAAAGCTAGTAAATGCACTCTGGGATGACAGATTGACACTTAAGAAATCTATTGGAATGTCACCCTACCAGCTTGTGTATGGAATAGATGCAATTTTTCCAACCAGCCTTGGTGTACCAGTCATGAAGCTGATTCAATAAGTGCAGTCTGAAGATAATTACATGACCAGAAGGATTAATCAGACTATACATCTTCAGCAAACCAGAGAGGAGGTTTACAACAGAGCATTACAAAAGCAATAGAGCATCAAGAAGATTTTTGATAGAAGGAAAAAGCCCAGTAATTTTAATGTTGGTGAAAAAGTGCTAAAGTGGGACTCAAGGAGAGAAGACAAGGGCAAGCATGGGAAATTTGATAACTTATGGCTTGGCCCTTATCTCATTCATTCTACTACTGATAACAATGCTTATTTATTGCAGGAATTGAATGGAGCTGAACTGTTTGGGGGTCTTGTCAATGGAAGGATGCTCAAACATTATTTCTCTTGATCCTATCATGTGTGGAAGCCTTTTTATCTTTTTTCTCATTATAAATATTTCATCCATCATTGCATTCAAAGTTAGAAAAATCAAAAATACAAAAACAATAGAAAGAGAAAAGAGGGCAGATTGTAAAAACAAGAAAGGTACAACCCCATACCAAAAAAGAGAAACAAAATCTGAAAGTGTGCAAGCTCAAATGCCACTCTTAAAAAACACACTCCTAGTTAGTCATACAGCCTAATCATGACTAATTAGTTTTAAATTGACTGCTGATAGGTTAGTGAAATTGGATTTTCCAAATAGCTTAATCTTGTCTTATCAGTTAGGAAGATTAGGATAGAAAATAAAGGTTCAAACAAGCTAAAAATTTGAACCTAAGATTCAAAAAGAAAGAATGACTCTAATCTGTTTAAATCATGAGTCAAAGACAGAAATAAACTAGTTCTAATAAGCCCAAAAATTGAACCAGATAACAAAGAAAAACAGCTCAAACAAGCCTAAAAACAGAGTTGAAGAAAAGAGAAGGATGTGCCTAAAACTTTCAGATCTTAAGCCTTCAACATTTTGATTTAATTTTCTGCAAATAAAAATTTATGTGCAGCTTGTTTTTATGCCATATATCAGCAACATGTTAGACTGTTCAATCCTGATTTGTATGCTTTTTAAATTTCTTGTTTTAGAAATTAGAGAATAAAAATATGTTAGACAGTCTAATCCTAACAGATAGTAGTTAGGTACATAAGCTTATGAACTCAACTGTTTAATCTGAGTTCATGGAGAAATAAGAAGTAGACTTAGATTAGTTTTTTTCTTTCAAAAGAATAAGATGTTTATAAAAGAGTTTGCCAATCCAAATGCACTCTCAAAGAAGAAAAAATGTTAGATCAGTAGGATTGGGTAGGTAGAAAGCTTGTTTGATAGAGTTCCATTGTTTTTCATGGTTGCTAACATTTTCAAAGCAAAAGAAGATCATCCAAGTGAAGAAAGTTGCAGCCCAATGGATGAGGCATTGATCAGCCCCCCAGAGAATACAAGTCTGAAGTTCTTGACACCTTCAATAAGGTGCCATCTCCATGTGGAGCCACTATTAGCCACCTATAAAATTTGTCATATCAAATTGTGGCTAAATCATTTTTGAAGCCTTCAAGAAACAATTTTATTGCCAAAATTTTTAGTTCTTGAATTCTTGTGAAGATGACTTATCCTTGAGTTAATATTCACTATTGTTTCCCTCTCAATTCTGAAAATCTATTGTTTTCCTGAAGAAAAGACTGTAGCAAAAACCTATTTTCCCCTTCATTTTTACCCCTTCTTCCACTCAAAATTAACCTCCCTTTTATTCCCTTTTCCCCATAAAAATCCTCCTTTTTTCCTCATGTTTCTCCATTTCCTTTCATAAATCCCCTTTAATCAGGTTTAAAACTCCTTTTTAAACCTTATCGAAACCCCCAAAATCCTTTGAAAATCCTTGAAAAATAAAAAATAAAACAGCCTTTTTGTGCTAAGGCCTTAAGCCCTTTTGGCCATAGCCCCCAAACCACTTCCCCACCATATAACCCGCGCCCAGGACCAAGAGTTAAGTCCCCAGCGCTAATCGCAATCGGAGGTTTACGATGGGCACGTTTCTTTGTTTAAACAAAAAAATCCTGATGCGATTGGCCCCTTTTTTTTTTAAAGCCCTTGACTCCTCCGCTCTCCTTCACATAACCCGGAGCCCGAAATTGGGCGCTAAAAATTATATAAAACCCTTCCCGAAACCAAATTTTCCTTTGTATTTTATAAAAACTCCGATTTTCTTATGTTTCAACAAGTCCCGACAGTTCATTGGTTGGGCGAATACCAACCGTTGATTTAAACCAATCAACAATCTGCGGGATCTTGCATCGGAGTTTTCCATTGGATGCGTTTAAATATTTTATTGCCCCCCTCCGATTGGCAACCTTCTAATGGTTTCTCAACCGTCGATCTGTTCCGCCATACCCAGATCTAACGACCCACATTGCTCTTTCCCAAAGCCCATGTTTCTGCTTTTGGCATTCATAAATAAATCTTTGTCGTCGATCTGATCCTCAGATCAACGGTCCTTGTTCAATCGCATCAGCACTTTTTCCCCTTGCCCCCACTGATTGCGATATTCTGATTGCATCTGGGCTGTCCATACACTAAGATCCGACGGTCCAGATCAATCCTCATTTCGCTTTGTTTTTTTCTCAAATCCCGTTGTGTAACCTCTTCAGTGAATCTCTGTTGTTGATCTCTATAGATCAATGGCCCACAATGGCCCATTCTCCGCCCAACCCTGCCTCATATGTTATTTTATTAGCCCCAAGTTTGAATCTGGGTCGTCCATATTGAAGATCAAATGGTCCAGATTCAACCCGATAGACCCAACTCTTTTGGGTCCTACCCTTCCCAGATCAAATCTCCTCCGTCCATTCCCTGATCTCACGGTCAAGATTAAAACCACTTTGACCCTGCCCCACCTCTTTCCGCCTGTGCATATTGTCTTATCGCACTCCAAACTCCACCATTAGATCTTTCCACCCTTCATCCAATGGCCAGGGACCCATATCGCGTGATTTTAAGCTCGAAGGATAATTTTTCAAAGTTACGTGATATGGGTGGTTTCTAAAGTACACATGTCAGCCGGGGACCTATATCACGTTTTTTTGGAGAAAATATAAAACCACCTCAATGCAACGCGACACCAGTGGTTTTTAATGCCGAAACCACTTTCCCCATTTACATTTTATTTCTTCATATTTTAATCTTTGCCATTCATCACATTCATCCAATGGCCCAGATTTCATCTGACCATTAAACTATCGCCCTCCACCCATCCTCCAAGGGCCTTCATCGATCAACCTTCGTCGTTGATCTCTGTGGAATAATCCAATCCAACGGCCCAGGATCGTTTGGAAACCCCAATTTCATTTTAAACCCTTTTTCCTCCGCCAAATATTTTTCACCCATTTCCTTGCATTTTCTTCCATTTCACAATAATGTGGCTCTTCTACATTATATTTTCCCAGTCAATCCCGACCGTTGATCTTTGTAGATCAACGACCCGGACTTAATTTCCCCACTATTCATCCAACCACCTCTCCTTTTGACCTCGGCAAAGTAATCCTCATCGTTGGATGCTTTCATCCAATGGCTGCAATCTAAACCTAAACCTCTGAAGCAGTTTTAACCTTCCCCGTAGGATTTTTTCTAATTTTTCTTTATTGTGCAGGTTTTAATGGTTTTTTCAAATGTTTTGAAAGAAAATTAAAGGCCGAGGATGATGATCCCCCAGGCCTTTATTCATCAATAATATCATTCTACAGGGTTCGACACCATGTTTCATCCATGCCTCATGAGCACTGATGCCATTTTAAAACCCTTTGCACACCTGCACATCAACAAGACACAACAAAACTTTAATCAAGCAAAGAGTGTCAGTGTTAAAGGATATAGTCACAGCAGAGATGAAGAATTGAAGATTGTTTGCACAGTTTTAAGGGATTACGGCCTACATTGACTATATAAAGCCTAATCCACTCAATTAAACACAGTTTGAAGAACAGAAGATATAATTTAGGCCTAATTAAGCCTAACACATAGAATTAAAGCAAATTAACAGTGATTAAAGAAGGAAAATCAGATCCATCTGTCTGAGAAAGCCTCCACTGCCACATTAGAGGCTAATTGAATCCTCTCAGCTACCAAAAGCCACCTGCAGCCTCAAAGCATTCAAAAGAGGCATAGTTATTACCAGAACAAAAGATATTCGCCTCAAGACCATTGAATAATTATTTCGAATCAGAGAAACTAATTTAAACTGTCAGCAAAGTTATTACAAAGATGAAAAATAATTTTAAAGTCAAAAAACTCTGCTAAGAAGATCAAACACTTAATACAAACCCATTAATATAGAGGAAATATCTAAAATCTTCTCCATTGAGCCCCTCAAAGGCCGAGAAGCATTAAACTGTATTAATTGAGCTTATAGATCTTTTCTCTCATCCCACCTCCTCATTCTCTTATAAAATATTCTTGAGGAGCTCATTGTAAAGGGTCGGTTGCTGAACTTTGATATTATACTTGTGCTCAAAAATTTCTACTTGTAAATAGCATTCAAAGGCTCTTGAAGCTCTATTTGTAATCAAATAAGTTAGGTTGAGAAGAGAAGATGATTGTTGAACTGAAACATTGGACTTGAAGAATGTAACTTGATTGACACCAATATACAAGCTGATTCTTAGGATCCTAGTCTATATCACTGGTGAAGTACTTCTTTCTGTGTTATTGTTTTCCTTTCATGTATGCCATTTTGTCCACTTATTCTCTGATAAATAACAGCAAGCATAGAGTTAGGATTTACTGTTTACAGTACCTTTCTCTAACTGATAAGATTTATCTCAATGTTTTCCTCCAAATTGTGTGTTTAAGAATAACTTAAGTTAAGTGTAAACATTATCAAAGAATGTTGGTTTGTCCCTGTCTTGAGGTGCGAAGCTTGAAAAGTAGTTCTTTAACGATATTTTCATTATATACTCAATAAAGATAGACTAGAAAATTTTATGGTTTGCCCTGTCTTCTAGTTTCTTTCTCCAAAGGTAGTTCTGAAATTTTCCCTAAGAGTATGCTAAAAGCAGTTTAGATTTAAAAGTATCTTATTTGATCTTAGGCTGCACTTTGTTTTTCTTATCTATTTTCATCCCTTCTGAAATTAATTATATGGATTACTGGATCGTTTGTCTGATGAGTTAGCTTAATACAAGCGTGTCCAAAGAAGTCTATGGTTAGCCCTGTCCTTTGGTTGGTTTTAAACAATTACTTAAAAGGCTTTTCTTGTTTGGAAAGACTGATAAATCCTAGTTGAAATTATTGTATTTTTCCACCCCTTCAACACTTTTATTGTTCCATTCCATCATTTTATCTAAGAGATCTTGTGATATAGATGACTTGCCCCTTGGACCACTCTTGAAATTGTTGCACAATTAAACCCTTTTATGACTCCATAGCCTAATGGACTAAAAATTAGCGTCATTTCTATCATATCAGCCAAATCTTGTTCTGATTGCATATACCTTCATCCCTTTGGAACTCTGTCATTTTAGGACTTTCCACTAAACTAAAAATCATGCTCAACCATCCAAAGCCAAAAAAAAAACCCTTGTTCTTAATAACTAGCCTAATATCACACATAAAAGCCTTAAAGATAAATCAATATTTGCACTTATAGAGAGATCCCTCTCTGGATTTAGGAGGGCTAGATCCTAGAATCCCAAAGTGGTTCAAATGTACTCTCCGCATTTTTAGTCTCACCAATCTGTTGAAATTACAGGGAGATAACACTTTCCAACATTACTGGACACATCCGACATTACAGAACAACTCACACCAATAAAGTTAAACCCATACTACATGGAACATGTAAAAACTGATGAAATCATGGACATGCATATCAAGAACACTCGCCAGTAGAGGATATATCTATATAGAGTTGTCAAACCATGCCAACTCCTTCACCAGGGCAAGTGGTTCACTAAGGACCTGGTTCAATAGAAATTTCCTCACCTCATGGAGGCTCTGCATGTAATGGTGACCATTTCATACTAAGAAGGGGGGATTGATCCAGGTGGATATTGGTGGCAACCCACCTATTCCACCAAGACCTCTAGTATGTTTCATCAGTTTCCTTTTTTAGAGCAACATTTACTATTATTAGCAGTTTTTTGGGTCTTGAACTTCCAGAGAAGTTTTGACCCCCTAAACAACGTTTCTTTGAGGTAAGCAGGAGGACCATAGCAATAGGTAGGGATATGTAAAATCCTATAGTAGTCATATGTATGTTTCCAATGAGGTATCGTACGCGCCAAATAGAGATAATATGACCAAGTTATAACCTCGGGAAGTTGGTTGCCCAACTAACCCCAACGGGGTCCATAAAATCTCAGCGTTCCATCTCCTGGGGTTAGGGTTTTGTTTGTTTAGGGTTTTCTCTTATTGTTCAATAATACAAATTCCCTTTAGCCTCATTGTAAAATAGTTCAAAGGCATGTAGCCACCACATCTCTTCTCAGAGATAAGCTACAATCGCTCAAGCTAGTTTATTTCCATTGTGTCTATAAGCTTGTTTCAGTTCTTTGATATTGATGAAATAAAGTGTTATTTTTGTTGCATCTATGTATTTATGGTTATATTGGTATTCTGTTCCATTCCTTTTTAAGTTCCTATCACTCAGGCTCAAGGATGTCATGTTCGTTCTGGGCCTAAAGAAAAATCTCATCTTTGTTGCAGTTTTGGAAGACCATGGTTACGATGTGATCTTCAACAAAGGAAAGGAATTCTTGAGACACATAACCACGGGACAGGTGAAGTAGATCAGGTTTCATGTGAAGAAATTTTATAAGCTATATGTGGAGGATTGTGTTGCATTAAGTACTAAGGCGAAGAAGGTGTAGAGTTGCAATGTCGGTGAAATTTGGCACAAAAGACTTGGCCATTTACATCATGGCACCCTGAAGTCATGCAACAGATAACCACAAGACTCCCCAAAGGAGCACTAGAGTATGAAAAGGATGTACCTTGGGGAAGTACACAAAATCCACATTCCATGAGCAAGAAAACAAAACACATGCAGTCCTAGAAAGGATCCACTTTGATGTTGTGGACCTTTTTCGACAACCTCCACTTTCAGGAAAAAATATTTTTTCATTTTTATGGATTACTTCTCACTTAAGTGTTGGATCTTCTTAATGCGAGAGAAAGATGATAAATTCTCCAAGTTCGTATAATTCAAGGCACTGGTTGAGAAAGAAACTGAAAAGAAGTTGAAGGCTCTCAAGAGAGATAATGGAGGTGAGTACGTGTCGAATGAATTTAAATATTTTTGTGAAAAATAAGGCATTTGACGAGAGTTGAAAACACCCCACAACCCACAACAGAATGGTGTGGTTGAGAGAAAGAACTGTAGAATTGTGGGAGAAATGAGGGAAATGTTGCATGACCAAAGCCTACCTCTGCACTTGTGGGCCAAGGCATGCCACACAACAGTCTATTTGCAAAATCTAATTCCTCATCAAATTTTGGGCATGATTACACTGGAGAAGGATTTCTCAAGGAGGAAGTCGGATGTGTCACACTTCAAGATTTTTGTAGCCTCTGTCTACTGCCATGTCTCCAAAGAATCAATGAAGAAGCTAGAGCCGACAACATAATTGGGGGTATTTGTGGGTTACACAGAAACTCCCCACAACTACCGTGTGTAATTTCCATCCCTCATAATGACATTTGTGTGAAGGGATGTAAAATTTGATAGGATAAAGTGACGTGGTGCTCTCTTGAGAGGCAGCTTCGGATCCCACTAAAAGAGGAGCTCTTATCTCCAAAGGAGGAACCTCAAGAAGTTGTGGAGCAACCACAAATTTAGGAGCAGAGAGTGGATACCACCATTCAAGAAGAACCAACCAGAGAAGGTAGAAAAATGACAAGAGAAATTGAGAGACTTGTGCAAGATGCGAGGGAGAATGTGGATGCTCCTTCAAATGTGTGCAAGTAGAGATATTCACGAGATTGGTACACTGACTACATGGCTCTAATGACCGAGCTTGTAGAGGTTGAGTCATCCTCCTTCAAGGAAGCAATAAAGTAACCTTTATGGGTTGATGCAATGGTGGATGCATATGAATCCATTGTAAAGAAAAGTGTTTGGGAGGTGGTCCCAAGACCAATATATAAATCAGTTGTGGGTTCGTGATGGATCTTAAAGGTAAAGCAGGCAATATATGGAAGCATAGATAAGTACAAGGCAATATTTGTGGCCAAGGGGTACTATCAAGTTGAAGGGATTGACTATGAGGATACCTTTACTCCTATTGTATAAATTAATTATATGTTCAATATTGCTCATGTAATGTTCTAAAACATAATACTCAAATCTACTCTACTCATGTATGGAAATCAATTCGTGATTGAGAAGCAATATCAAAACCATGCATCATGATTTAACACACATACACGAGGATATATCTAGGGGAAATAAACTGCTCAAAACCCATTCCTATCTATATTGTATTAATCATAAAATAGAGAAGAAATACAATGCTTTCTCAAGCTTGAGAAACCTCTGTACAAGTATAATCTATCTCACTGCTTCACAGACTGGCCCTAAACAATACTTAGCCAATTTTCCTACTTGCCAAGATCTTATTTCCTTGCACTATTTCTCAAGGAATTAGACCCCTATTAATTAGGGAAATCCCCATCATGAACTGGGAAATCACTATAGGTCCTTCTCTGACTACATGCACCACATGTACAACTTGGATAATTATACAACTGATAGTACACTACCTTTTAACTCCATTCTCAACTGGGTAACTCAAATTTCATGCATGCATTAGTTAATTATGGTTGATTTGTCTGTTAACTGGTTGAACACTGAAGTTTCACCCCACTGCTAAACCTCCTACTATTTCCTCCAATAGTTGGAACTAGTTTAACTCATTTTAACTCAATTTAATTGAATTAAATTATTACAACTCAAATTAAACTCAACCTAGGCTCCTAAAATTTAGGATTCACTCTACATGACTCAAGTTAGGCCCTCAACTTGAATTAACTGAGCCAGATAAGTGAAAATAACTTAGTTAAGTCATACAAGTTGTCTTGTGATGTGGAATTACAATTTTCTCCTAATTTAATTCAAGGGAAAATTAAATCATGATTTTCTTGTTGCCAGTTTTCAACATTCCCTCTCAACAAGAAACGGACTATCAGATACCCCAATCCTACCTCTATGGAATTCAAATTTTTCTCTTGAAAATTCCTTTTTCAAAATATTTGCACCTTATTCCTTTATAGGAATGTATTCCAGCAACATAATCCGCCTCTGCACACAATCTCGTAGATGGTGATACCGGATGTCGATATGCTTGGAACAATCATGAAAAAATTTATTTTTCAAATATTTTGATACAACTCTAATTGTCACAGTAAATCACAATGGGATCTATCATTTGACCAAATAACTAAACAAGAATCTTCCTCATCCAGATAGCTTCACAAGTTGCTTGACTAGTAGCCATGTACTCTGCTTCTGCTGAACTGAGTGAAACTGATCGTTGCTTCTTGTTGTACCAAGAAACTGGTGTTGACCCAATATTGAGGACTCATCCTAAATTAGTCTTCCAATATTATGGACTACCCACCCAATATGCATCTACGAAGCCTTGAATCTTCACTCCCTCTATTCATATGTACCAAAGACCATACTAAGTAGTGCCTCTGAGGTATATCAACACATGTTTGGCCACCTTCAAATAGAGTTTGGTTGGCCTAACCATTGCTTGAATAAGTTGGTTAACTGTATAACACATGTTTGTTCATGTGTTCACCAAGTAAATAAGTGAACCCAAAACCTACCTGTAAATAGTGGCCTCCACCTCCTCACCTGAAGTGACATCCTCTTTCCTCCAACTTCCTGCTAGAGGAGTGTACATGGTTTTTCTACTCTCCATGTGTAACTTCTTCAGTATCTTGTTGCCATACTTTCCCTGAGAGACAAACAATTCCCCATCTCCTTGCCATACTTCCAAACTGAGGAAATAATGCATGAGTCCCATGTACTTCATCTCGAATTCTCTTGTAAGATCCTGTTTACAAGATTTGATCAACTTTTCATCATCGGTTAAAATCAAATCATCAACATATAATACTATAATCAACAATTTACCTTCAGTAACAATATGGTAAATGTTTGCATCTACTTCACTTTTGGTGAAGCCCAACCTGGAGAAATAGTTTCAGATCCTGGTGTACCAAACATGTGGTGCTTGTTTCAATCCATGTAATTATTGCTTGAGTATTTAAACATGAGACTCTATGTTGAAGGTCTCAAATCATTTTGGTTTTTCAATGTACACCTCCCCCTCAATCACTCCATTGAGGAATGTTGTCCTCACACCCATCTGATGGATCTTCCATCCCATCTGTGTTTCAAGTGCTAGAATTGATATAATAGAAGAGTACCTTGTTACTGGAGAAAATTTATCCTCGTAATTATTTCCCTCCACCTAATAAAACCCCTTGGCCACAAATATGGCCTTGTGTATCTCAACTCTTCCGTCTGATACTTGCTTCATATTGTAGATCCACCTCAAACCTACCACTAACTTGTTCTCTGGTCTTGGAACCACTTCACAAACATTTTTTTTTACTATGGAATCATATTACTCTACCATGGAATCAACCCACACTGACTTCTGCACTACTTCCTCGAATTAGGATGGTTCTATCTCAACTAGATCACTCATCATAACCATGTACATAGTGTACTGATCCAATGACCTCTTATGCCCGTGCTATGATGGGGGTGCTCCCACATTCTCTCTAGCATCATGCAATAATATGTTAGCTTCCTTAGTGCACTTCATTCCTTCTGTGGATGTCCCTGCATGAGTGGGTTCTTCCACTCTCTACTCCTATACTTGTGGCTACTCCATAACATCCTGGGGTTCTTACTTTGGAGCTAAAATCTCCTCATATGCACGCAACTAAAGTTGCCTCTCAAGGGAACATATCATGGCCTTCTCTTCATCAAACTTCACATCTCTATGAGCAACTGTAATCATGTGAGATGGTAGGTACTCCCGATAGTTGTGAGGTGTATCAATGTACCCCACAAATATGCCCAACTCAGCTATCAACTCTAGATTTTTCCTTGCATCCTTGGAAACATGACAGTAAACTGATGAGCCAAAGATCTAGAAGTGTGACACATCTGTTTTCTTCCCTAAAAAATATTCTTCTAGCGTATTCATCTCGAGAATTCAACGAGGACTCTTGTTTTTCACATATACCATTGTGTTGCATGCTTCAACCAACAAGTGCAACGGTATGCCCTGATCATGCAACATCACTCGTGCAACTCCCACAATAATACTTTTCTTCCTCTCAGCCACCCCATTATGCTATTGGTTATGGGGTGCTATTAACCCTCGTTGAATGCCTTCTTTTTTACAGAATTTCTAGAACTCATTCAACACATATTCACCATCGTTATCGCTCTTGAGAGCCTTCACTTTCCTTCCAGTGTCTTTCTTAACAAGTGCTTTAAATTCGCAAAATTTTGAGAACGTCTGGTCTTTATTCTGCATGAAGAATATCCAACACTTACGTAATAAATCATCTACAAATATAACATATACATGTGCTTGGTCGTGGAGGCTATCGAGAAAGGTCCACACACATCTGAGTGAACTCTTTCGAGGAATTCTTGCGCTCTATTTTCCTTATCATGAAAGGTGGCTTTGGTGTAATTCCCAAGTTTGCACTCTTTACATGTATCTCGCTTCTCTAGTGCACCCTTCGTATGTCCTATAGAAATCTGTTATGTGATCTTCAAACCTCCACGGTGCAAATGGCCAAGTCCCATATGCCATATTTCACCTATGTATTGTCTTTGCACCTTATCTTCTTTCATACTCAAAGAAACACAGTCTTCTACATCCAATTTGCATAGGTTCTTCACCCGAACCCCAATCTGATTCACTTTTCCTGTGGCGATGTGTCGAAGGAAAGCCTTTCCT
Source organism: Pinus albicaulis (assembly GCA_034641835.2). Classification (NCBI taxonomy): domain Eukaryota; kingdom Viridiplantae; phylum Streptophyta; class Pinopsida; order Pinales; family Pinaceae; genus Pinus; species Pinus albicaulis. The sequence goes on along the minus strand of CM076582.1, from coordinate 448,524,845 downwards.
TTTTTAAATATCACATTGTAGCCACGATCTTCCAACATAGCAGCTAAAACTAAATTCTTCTTCAGACCCAAAACATACATGACATCTTTTAATGTGAGATGGGAGACACACTCCCTTTGAAAAGTAACTGTACCTATACCAGTCACACTATACCTTCCATCATATCACCAAAAAATTCTTTGTTTCTCGTCATATGGAATCAGGCTCTACTATCTAGATACCACATACTACCCATCACTGATGTCACCATGCATGTAATGAGGGTGAAATCCAACTCGAATTGTGAAGGTAGATATTCACCTATCTCTCCTCTTGATGGCTTCTTACCGACATTCTTGTGTGGAAACTTCATGGAATAGTGTCATAGCTCATGATAGTGAAAGCATTTGATCTTTGACAAAACTTTCTTCTTGCCCGCCTGACCAAAATCTCCTTTGGATTTGGATTTATGCCATTTCCCTTTCTTTTCCTTTCCAACCAAGGCACAGTTCTCCTCATCCTCAACCTTGGATGAATTCCTATCTCTTTTGCTCCCCCATGATCTCTTCTTGCACCAGATCAAACCATAACCACTCCCAACTTGGTAGTGTGTATCTACCATTCACGGAATTTTTCCAACTCTTGGGAAGACTGAACAGAGCTAGAGCTACCAAATATTCTTCTGCAACAGTCACACCGAGCCCACCAAGTTCATCACGAAATTGTATGAATTTTCTTAGGTACTGTAGAATTGATTTAGCCTTCTGCATTTTGATGCTATGAAGCTTGTCCTTTAGTGGTAGCTTCCTATGGTCATTTTTGTTCTCATACAATTTGATCAATGTTTTCCACATTGCAAATGTAGTTACTTTCCCGTGGATATTCGAGACGTTATGATCTCAAACTCCCTCCAATATGATCCTCCTCACTTTATCTACATCATTCTTCCACTGAGTGAGATCTTGGGCATCAGTTGTTGGGGGTTTAACTGTATATGTATTGATGTAATCTAGCAGCTCATTACCATCTAATACTACCTCCATATGAATCTTCCATGCCACAAATTTTTTGGTTCATTCCAGAGCATACTCGAGCCTAATTCTGGTGGAATTCATCTTCTCAGTCTTGGAGAAATCTTGCAACACTGATCTTGAAATTCAAACATCATGTAGAAACTTTGAATTATCTTCTCTACTATGATTCTAGCTCTGATACCATGTAGAAATTAATTATATATTTAATACTTCTGACGAAATGTTCTAAAACATAAGACTCAAATCTACTCTACTCATCTGTAGAAAGAAATTCACGATTTAGAATCAATATCAAAATCATGCATCATGATTTAACACACATACACGAGGATATATCTAGGGAAAAACAAATGCTAAAAACCTTTTCCTATCTATATTTCATTAATTAGAAAATTGAGAAGAAATATAATGCTTGCTCAATCCAGAGAAACCTCTGCACAAGTATAATATATCTCACTGCTTCACAAACTGACCTTGACCAATACTTCGCCAATTTTCTTGCCTTCTAATCTCTTATTTCCTTGTGTTGTTTATTAATGAATTAACCCCCTATTAATTAGGGAAATTCCCATCCTGAACTGTTCAATCCATATAGGTCCTTCTCTGATTGCATGCACCAACTGTACAACTTGGATAATTATACAAATGATAATACACTTCCCTTTAACTCCATTCTCAACTAGGTAACGTGAATTCCATGCATGCATGAGTTAATTATGGCTAATTTATCAGTTAACTAGTTGAACAGTGAAGTTGCAACCTTATGCTATGTTGAAAAGTGTAACTACGTTTAGTCTTCATATTGAATATGTAATTATGTATTTATGTAATGAAGAAGAAAAAGATAATAAAATAAATTTTTTAGCTTGCTTCATGGGTTTCATGAGCAAGAATTTTATTATAGGTCAAAAGAATTCTTCTTGATGTCTTTTAGAGATTTTTCATATTTTCATAAATAGAGTCATGTATATGAAGTAAATTCAATTATGGTATGCCTCAAGACCTTGTCAAATAAGCTTAAAGACATAGCTTTGAATAATTATGATGCTCCAGTTCAAATCAACATTGTAATACCTCTCCAAGTTGGCCTATAAACAACAAGAAAGTTGGCTTACAAACATTTTATAAACGACACGTCTATTCATAGGACATGTCTGCTTATTTATAGGTTCAGACTACTATATATACCCCAATATATTACGCAAAAAATAGTGACTCGAGAGTTCAGATATCTTCGTGATTTTAGGAAAAGTCTGCAATTACAGTACGGATCTCAGGTGCAAAGTTTAAGGGTGTTACATCTAAGAAAAAGTCTGCAATAAGTGTGTAAGGGTTTCTCTATATTTCGGATAGGAATATGCGCCATGATCTCTTCAATCTTAGCAAAGGAAAAGCAATCTTTCAATGGTTAATACTATTCAGTTCAGGATTATCATCAAGTGGAATAGGGTGCTAGAAGGAGGCTGAAGGGAGAAGTCACTTGGAAAATTAATTAAGTATATTATTGGAGGCCAAGGTTAATGTGTTAAGTTTTTTTGAATAGAGACCGATTTTCTCTAGGTAACAAGTGTAGAACAATGCAAAAAGAAGGAATAAGACAGTTAGAGATTGAGTTGTCTAGTCCTAGTGCAGAAAGGTGCAGGATAGTGCAGAAAAGAAGGATAAAATTAAGGATTCAAGGAAGAATCAATGACAAGGTCTTGGAGGCATACAAGGGTCAAGGCTCTGTTTCATGGTCATGGTGCTTGTCAATTGAAAGTCTATAGGGAGAATTTCTTGTGGGTTTTACTCTTCAAGAGGGAGAGGTTTTGGCCCTAGCTCGAAGAGCCTAAATTTGTGTCTCTTTTATTTTGGTAATTGACTTGATGAAAGACATAATAAGATAAGAAGATAACACATAAGTAATAGTAGTAAATTCACAAGTAATTATCAAGTAGAGAATTTGAATTAAACCTAGCCCTACCAAATTCTCAACATGGTTTTAGAGATAAGGTGATGAAGACAAGGGCTACTTGACAAGAAGACACCCAAGGATTAAATAAATGGAATCCATTTCTCTAGAAAGAATCAAAGTCAAGGTCAAATTTTGCATTGGAAAGTCAAATCAGTTTGCAAGAAAATTCTCAAGCCATCTCAAGAAGACCTTCAATCTCATTCAATGGATCCACTCATCAAGGAGATGATCTTTTTCCATCAAAGATTTATGATATTGAAGACATTGTTGGAAGACACATCATCCAACATTATCCAACATCTTTGAAGACATCATATCTCTACATACATCCTTGATCATTAAGGATCCAAGGTCACCTAATTTGAAGAATTCAATCGAAGATGGAGTCCCTGCCATCATCATCATCAAGGAAGCTGATAGAAGGAATAAATCAGTCTACACAAGTAAGTATTTCTATGACCTCTTTTTAATTTGTCAAAATGAATTATTGCAAAGAGATAAACAAATTGGTTGGGTCATAAAAATTTAGTGCATGGAAGAAAAGGACAAATTTGAATATTATTGAAGATGAAGTTATGGGCTACATTAAAGGATCTACAACTCAAACCTCAAAAGAAGATGCTCCAGCTCATGCCAAGTAGATGAAAGGAGAAATCAGAGCCCAAAGGATTCTCATAGAATCCATTAAGGACTCATCCATACCCTATGTATCAAAACTAGAAACTACAAAAGAAATATATGAGAAATTGGTGGATCTATTCTCCGTGAGTACTGCAAGAGAAGTAATCTCTTTGAGACAAGAAATATACAAGATGAAATTTTCAAGAGAGGAAGAAATCACTTCATATTTTATGAGGATTTCTAAAATACGAGACCAGTTGTAGGAATTGGGAGAAGCAATGTATGATAGTGAGATGACTACAATGGTGTTGAATGCTCTACTAGAAGAATGGGGAAACTTCACTTCAAGCTTATACAGGAAGAAAGAAGAAACACCATTCCAGAATCTATGGTCTTTATGTAATATATAGGAAACAAGATTGAAAGCCAAAGTTGATACAGGATCAAGTGAAGGGAATGAAGCCTTTGCTACCATGTCCAAGAAGAAAGGAAGATTCAATAAATTTGGCCCCTCAGAATAAAAGAATAAATATGGACAAGGTACAATTCTTTGGATGTAATGAACTTGGGTATTATAAAATGGATTGTCCTAAATCTAGAAATGACAAAAGGAAAAAAGAAGAAGCCCATGTCACAGAAGAATGGGAAGAATCTGATGCAAAGAAATCTATGAAAGAAGAAGAGAAATATCTCTACTATGATTGAGATCATCTTCATCTTTAAGTGATTTCTATCAGTTGTAAAATAGTATTTCAGGAAACATTGTACATTAATTGAATCCTGATAGAAGAATGGAAGGAGCACTTGTCATAGGAAGATGTCTACAATACAACTATGAAAGAAGTAGCTCCTGGAAACCTCACCGATAACAACATTGATGGAAGGAAGTCATCGAGATCAAGGGTCTTCATTAAATAATTAATATGGAAACAAGTGATGACATTTTATAATGGAGTCCTCTCTATATTCACTGATTAGAAATAAAGGAAAAGGTTTCATTGGGAATTCAATCTTTCGGAATTCTTGGATTAGGATATGATCACATATTGATGAAACAGGTCAAGGGAATGAAGTTCTTCATTCTAAGGAAATTGTTGCAAGATGACTCAAATGGATAAGATACGGTACATATATGCTAACACTGGATGTTGTGAAGTCATTTCATATGGTTGCAGGTGATGGAATTCTATCTTTAGAAGTATGATCAAGGAAAGGAGGATCTCTTCCGGTACACAGGTTGTCATTAACGGATAAAATTAAATATATCCTCATATGGAATATGAGGTGGTTGTATACAAACAAGGAACTATATGATGGAAGTTCCAGGGAATAAATGAAACTGTGTGGAGAAAGAAAGGAAGAGATCATAAAGTGAAACCACGTCAACATGAGGTTATCATCCGGAAACCAAGAAAATGTGGCTAGAAGATCTCTTGAGAAGATATGTAGACTCTAATATAATCCTGGTAAAGAAGAAGATGCTTGAAAATACATATCTTTAGGATATTTTTCAATCTGAATAAAGGATTTCGACGCCTACAAGAAGATTTCATGGTGAAAGATCATCACTGAGGTAACTTTTGATTTAAAATTTCTTATGTATATGTTTATCTGGAAAAGTTTATGCATGGCTACCAACCATGTGGAAGGATGTAAGATCCTTGGGAGATGGTTCGAAGGAAAACAACATGGCATAAAGGTGGACCATATGAGAAATACAGATGAATCACTTTCTGGTAGATGACATGACTCATGGATGAAGGTGATGGATGATCTATGCCCTATGAAGCTAAAGTTGGATATTCCTCAAGATTGAAATCCATGACATCAAGGGAAGGAATTCTTCATGAGCAACTTAGTGTCTCACCATTGCTATTGCAGATCCCTAGTTAAGAGGGAGCCTGGTGGTAATTTTCTTACTTGAAAGAAACTTGGTAATTCCTAATAATGAGCTTAGGTACATTCCTTGTATAGGAATGACTAAATTCCCTTGTGTAATAAGTCCTTTGTGGTTGAGAGGGAGATATAGACACATCATTCTAGTCTTCAACTGAGAAGACAAAATGGAGGATTGGGTAATCATATGGAATCTGATACTCTTTCAGAATGAGATAGGGTATTCAAGATAAGATTAATCGTGGGTCGATATTCTTTGAGGGCTAGCTACCTAAGAGAATAATGGGCCAAGAATGTCATACTTTGGGAACACTCGGGTGGAGTATTTAACTTGGAGAGACAATGACAATGGTGTTGATAAGTCATGTGTCTTGCCAAACTTTTATACCATTGTCTTGTTGAGAGATGGGGCTGATAGTCAAGTCCTTGCACTAGGACAATTCTAGTTGATATGTCCTATACAGATGCGATTACCAATCCAATTCTTCTTATGAGATTCTTCAGATTGAAAGTAACCATGTACCATTATGAATACCTCCCTAGTTAAGAGGGAGTGTTGAAAAGTGTAACTAGGTGTGGTCTTCATATTGAGTATGTAATTATGTATTTATGTAATGAAGAAGACAAAGATAATAAAATGTATTTGTAAGCTTGCTTCATGGGTTTCATGAGTAAGAATTTTATTATAGGTCAAGAGAATTCTTCTTGACACATTTTATGGATTTTTCATCTTGTCATAAATAGAGTAATGTATATGAAGTAAATTCAATGATGGTATGCCTCAAGACCTTACCAAAGAATCTTAAAGACATAGCTCAAAATAATGATGATGCTCCAGTTCGTATCATCGTTGGAATACCTCTCCAAGTCAGCCTATAACAACATGCATGTCAGCTTATAAACAATGTAGAAATGACACGTATATTCATAGGACACATCGGATTATTTATAGGTTCATACTACTATATATACCCCAATATACTGCACAGAAAATAGTGACACAAAAGTTCAAATATCTTCGTGATTTTCAGAAAATTCTGCAATTACAGTGCAAATCTCTGGTGCATAGTTTAAGGGTGCTACAGTGAAGTCTACAATAAGTGTGTAATGGTTTCTCTATATTTCGGATAGGAATTTGCACCATCATCTTTGCAATCTCAATGAAGGACAAGGAGTGTTTTAAGGATTAATACTATTCAGTTCAGGGCTATCATCAAGTGGAACATGGTGTTGGAAGGAGGCCGAAGGGAGAAGTCACTTGGAAAATTAAGGAAGGATATTTTTGGAGGCCAAGGTTACTGTGTTAATATTTGTTGAATATAGATTGATTTTGTCTAGGTAAAAAGTGTAGAATAATGCAGAAAGAAGGAAGAAGACAATTAGAGACTGAGCTCTCTAGTCCTAGTGCAGAAAGGTACAAGACAGTGCAAAAAAGAAGTATCAACTTAAGGAGTCAAGGAAGAACCAGTGACAAGGTCTTGGAGGCATACAAGGGTCAAGGTTTCGTGTCATGGTCATGGTATTTGTCAAATGAAAGTCTATAAGAAGAATTTATTGTGGGTTTTCCTCTCCAAGAGGGAGAGGTTTTGGCCCTGGCTTGAAGAGCCTAAATTTGTGTCTCTTGTGTTTTGGTAATTGACTTGATGAAAGAAATAATAAGCTAAAAAGAGAAGACATAAGTTAATAATGGTATGTTCACAAGTAATTATCAAGTATAGAGTTTGAATTAAACCTGGCCCTACCAAATTCTCAACATGCTAGACCTCCTACTAGTTCCTCCAACAGTTGGAATTAGTTTAAATGATTTTAAGTTAGTTTAACTGAATTAAATTATTACAACTCAAATTAAACTCAACCAAGGCTCCTAAAATTTAGGAGTCAGTCTACATGACTCAAGTTAGGCCCTCAACTCGAAGTAGTTGAGCCAACTAAGTGAAACTAACTTAGTTAACTCGTACAAGTTGTCTTGTGATGTGGAATTACAATTTTCTCCTAATTTAATTCAAGGAAAGATTAAATCAGGATTTTCTTGTTGCCATTTTCAACATAGAAAGGTACTCATCCATTAGATCAATTCTTGATTTCACCTATGAAAATGGGGTGGAAGATACACCAGATGGATGTAAAAACAACATTCCTCAATGGAGTTATTGAGGAGGAGGTGTACATTGAGAAACCAGAAGAATGTGATACTTTTGAGCAAGAGTCTCATGTGTGCATACTCAAGCGAGAGTTGTACAGTCTCAAGAAAGCACCTCGTGCCTAGTACACTAGGATCAATAGTTGTCTCACCGTTTTGTGCTTCACCAAAAGTGAAGCAGATGAAAACCTCTATCATATCTTTGTAGAAGGTAATTTTTTTATTATTGTCTTATATGTTGATGACTTGATTTTAACTTGTGATGAACAACTGGTCGGATTTGAAATGAAGGAAATGGGTCTCATGCACTACTTCCTCTAATTGGAAGTATGTAAAGGCGATGGGGAACTATTTGTCTCTAAAGAAAAGTATGCAAATGAGATACTATAGAGGTTCTACATGGAGAGTTTCAAACCCATGGAAACACCTTTAGTGACCAAATGGAGGAAGGAGGATGCCACTTCAGGTGAAGAAGTGGATGTTACTATTTACCAACAATTAGCGGGTTCATTGAAGTAACTTGTAAACACATGATCAAATATGTGTTATGCAACCAACCAGATGATCCAAGCTATGGTTAACGCAACAAAATTATTTTGAAGGGCAGCTAAGCATGTTCTACGGTACCTCAGAGGCACTACCCAGTTTGGACTATGGTACAAATGGATAGAGGAGTGAATATTTGTGGATTCACATATGCAGAATTAGTAGGGAGTCCAACATAACAAAAGAGTACATCAGGTGGAATTTTTAGTGTTGGGTCCACAACAGTTTCCTAGTACAACAGGAATTGGCAAAGATCTATGGCGCTCAACTTGGCAGAAGCAGAATACATGGCTATCAGTCAAGAAACATGTGAGGTGATCTGGATGAGAAAGATATTGTTGGATTGTTTTTTTAGATGATGGATCCAACTTTGATCTACTGTGATAATCAAATTTTCATCAAGCTCTCTCAAAATCCTATTTTTTACGATCTATCCAAGCATATAGATATCTAGTATCACCATTTGTGGGACTGTGTGCAGAGGTGGATAATGACGTTGCAGTACATTCCAACATAGGAACAAGATGTTGAAATTTTGAAAAAGGCCTTGTCAAGAGGGAAATTCAAGTTACACAGGTGCAGGATAGGGGTGGTTGATATCCCTTTCTTGCTAAGAGGGAGTGTTGAAAAATGCAGCAAGAAATTCTCAATTTGATTTTTCCTTAATTAAATTGAGAAAATTCAAATTTACACAACAACAGACAACTTGGATGATGTTAACTTGTGTGACATGGCTTGTGTCACTCACTTTACTCAGTAAATTCAATTTGGAGGAGTTACAGTTTAGTTAAGAATGTGTGATTGCTAATTTGTAGCAATCACAGTTAGTTATCTAAGGTTGTTTTCAGTTAACCTAGTTCCAACTATTGGAGGAACTAGTGGAGGGTTAGTTTTGGAATGGGATTTCACTATCAAACCAGTGATCATCAAGTTAACTAATCAATCATCGCGAAATATCTAGTGCATGCAGAGAATTCAAGTTCCCAAGGCTTGGTGGAGATTCCAAGGGAGTGTAACATCAATTGTAGACTAGTCTTGAGTGTACTAGTGTTGCGTGCAATTAGATGATCAACATAAGGAATTGTGAAATCTATTTTGGAGGAATTCCTAAATAATAGGGGCATAATTCCTCAAGGAAATAGGAGCTCAAGAAGAGGCATAAATTGACTAAGTATGGGCCAAAGCTGAATTCCTAAATAATAGGGGCCTAATTCCTCAAGAAACAACGCAAGGAAATAGGAGCTCAAGTAGAGGCAGGAATTGAGAAAGTCTGGGTCAGAGCTTCTCAGTGAGAAGAGAGATAGGCTATGCACTTGCAAGTTGTGCTTAGTTGAGAAAATCAATTATAATACATATTTATTCTTCTGATTTAATGCAAGCAAGAATTGCAATTTTTAGCAGATTTTTTTCCCCAAAGGAAAATATTTGTTGCATGTGTGTTATTTATTATTACATGTCTAAAATTTTTGTTCTAGTTTGTGAATTACTTTCCACGGAGCAGTAGAGTAGGTTTTATTATTGTGATTTTCATAAGACTTCATGAGCGGTTACAAATCTACAACATAATTTATAAACATACTTGTTTGTTCGAATTTCTATTTGTTAGGCCAAATTCTTACTTACCTGATTTTACTTTCTCCTTATTAAATTGATTGCATATTGCCTAATTGATTTTATACTTCCCCTAGTCAATTTCATCAATTTCATACCACCTAGCCGACTTCACATTTCTTGGTTGATTTCATACTTCTCCTTGTCGTTCACATTTACTTCGTCAATTTCTTACTTGGGCATTTTTTGTTACCCACATGTCGTATGACCATCTAGTTTGCTAAGAGGAGGATTGTATGGCCATGTCCTCATTTGATGAAGAACCCAAAATAGGGCGTAAAACCATATTTAGCCAGCGCATGTCCTCTCTCACTCTATTCTTTTGTATTTTGCTAGTAAACTTCAAATTGAACATTTTGGCATTTCGTTAGTTGCCTCCAAATTCCATTTTTGTTAGTATTTGTTGGCTAGATTTTGTTTCACTCTCTTTTATACCATTCAAGTCACTCAACTTTTTCCAGTGACTTATGTTAGTTCTTAGCTTAATTCATATACCTTTTGGCGATGAGAGGAATGAATTTATTTTCAAATTGAGTGTGAAATGGTTTACTCAAGCCATTCGAATTTAGGCCCCTTTTTCTTGAGAAAGAAAAATCTCACCTTAAAAAATCCCTTGTTTCCAATGGTTACTCAATCTCTTATATTAACACAACGTTTCATTCTACCCAACATTTTAGAACCCAATTCTAAAAACGCCCCCTCCTCCTCTCATCTTTTAGCTCTCATTTCTCTCTATTACATTCAGGGTACCACTCACCATATTTCTAGGATTTCTGCCCATAAAAACATTAACACTCTTTTTAAACCCTATAAATCCATCAAACACCTATTTGAAATTGCTAAAGATAAGTCTTACTTTATGGTTGGGAAAGGAGTTTACCAAATTTCATACTCTTGTGGCAAGTCTTACATAAGCCAAGCTAGCAAATCTTTCAAAGAGTTGTGTATGACACATTCCACAACCACATCTCCAAGTCAACTATCGTGAAGCACACCCATAATTCAACACACCTCATTTGCTTTGAATAAACCAACCTTCTCACCTTGGCCTCTCATTACTCCTCACATATTATTTGAAAAACAATAGAAATCGAAAAGCATCCTAATAATTTCAATCACCAAGATGACTACAAGTTGACCAATAATGACAACCCACTATTCATCAACTTATTCCATAAACCTCAATCACCAAGATAACTACAAGTTGACCAATAATAACAACCCACTATTCATCAACTTGTTCCATAAACCTCAATCAATAAAATGACTACAATTTGACCAATAATGACAACCCACTATTCATCAACTTGTTTCATAAATCTCAATAAAAAAATAACTACAAGTTGACCAATAATAACAACCCACTATTCATAAATCTCAATAAAAAAATAACTACAAGTTGACCAATAATAGCAACCCACTATTCATCAAATCTCAATCAAGAAAATGACTACAAGTTGACCAATAATGACAACCCACTATTCATCAACTTGTTCCATAAACCTCCTCTCTCCTTGTTTCAATAATATTCTTTCTTAGATCTCCATTTTTTCCCCAAGTAAAACTTTTCCTTCTTTAAAATTTAAGAGGTGTTCTTTTTCTATATCATTTGACCACCTTTATATTTCCATATTTAACATCGAAGCTTAACTTTTATTAATTTTGATTAATGACTCTTCTCTCTCCTTTGTTTCACCTTGTCCACTTAGGAACTTGGCTGCAGGAAACTTTATGATCAGATTTTGAAGGGACAAATGTCCTGGAATGCTTGCGTAAGCTTCATTCAGAGCTCACCGAATAAGAACACACCGAATCACCCCAAATATTCCCTTTTTAAAGCTTTTCCAAAACCTTAAATTAAAAAATCGAAAAAGGACTAATTTTCCCTAAATATGTCGTGATGCTTCAATACTGCAACACCCAGAGACTCAAGATAACGCAATCTAACAATCAATATATGTTTTGGACGCTTCATCTACTTGACACGTATCCGACATGACAGGTCAAGCAATCGAAAACGAAGAAACAGGATTGAATATTGCCACGTCATTTAATGCCACATAGGACAATTCCATTGCCGGACGCAATTTGATCGAGTGTCAGTTTCCCGGCGCCGGGCTGATTCTTTTCGTCTGCCGGCGGCAATCAATCATTGTGCCTCCCGGGACTCATTCTCACCGTCGGCGTTTACGAGGAGTTCACAAGCCAAGAAAGTTCATCTCTTTCTCATGGCGTGGTGGTCGAATCTCATCGTTCGAAATTGAAATGTTGTATAATATTTGACATAACATTATTTTAATTTTTTTTATTTTTCCTTAAAGGGAAACTTTCGTTATATGTATTATAACATTGATAGAAATTGAAATGCTATTTGGAGGAAGATGAATGCTTCCTTCTTTCGTTTTTTCTTAAAGCAGGAATTTTATCATAATTATATAGCAATATTAAAAATATATATTTTATGAAAAAACCTGAAGAAAATATATAGTTCCAGAAAATTCTAGAATTCTTTATATTATATATATTTATAAAATTAATTTTAATAATAATATTTTTATTCTCAGGATAAAACTTTATTATGTGTATAGGTTTAGTTTAAGTGATGGTGATTGCGCCGAGAGGTGCATTCTACAGCCTAGTATGACCCGATGGGTAAGTATGTCGGAAGCCAAAAAAAAATGTCGGCTTGAACAATAACTTACATAAACAAATAAAAGAACAATTAGAAATTTATTAAAAATAAATTATATAAACTTAAAATATGAAGAGGTTTACTAACACTCAAAAAAAAGATATGGTAAATAAGTAAAAATATAAATAAACCATAGGTATGGTAAATAAATAAAACCTCTTTTTATATTACTCAAGAGGTATAGTAAATAGATAAAAATATAAATAAACTAGAGGTATGGTAAATAAATAAAACTGATTTTTATATTTACTTAATAAACCACTTTATATTTACAAAACTCAAAAAGAGGTTTCATTTAGGCGAAGCCTATGGGACAAATTATTATTAATACCATGGGCCAAATACCATGGAAAAAATTATTAATAATACCATAGGCAAATACCATGGGCCAAATAATATATTTATAAAAGAGGTATGGTAAATAAATAAATATAAAAGAGGTATAAAGAGGTAAGGTAAATAAATAAAAATATATCAAATACGATTAGAAATCAAGATCTAATTATATATAAAATATAAGGGTCAAATACCATGGATCAAATTGTTATTAATATCATGCAAAAAAAAACATTATTAACCCTAACATTAATATTAAAATATTATTATTATTAAATTTAATATGTTTAGATTAATACAATATTAAACTTATTATATTGTAATATATATTAATATATCATGATATATGATAGAGGTGGAGAAATAGGGGCAGTGACAAGGGAGAAGAGGAATTAAGAGAGACAGAGGGAGAAGAGTGAGAGAGTTAGAGAAGGGTAAGAGAGGGAGATGGAGACTTAAAGACGGAGGTGGGAGAGAGATAAGGAGAGAGGGAGGAATAAGGAGAGAGGATTGGAGGGTAGAGAGTGAGAGAGAGAGAAAGAAGGGGGAAGGGAGAGGGTGGTAGGAGAGAAAGGGAGAGAGAGAAAGGATGAGAGGAGGAGGAGAGAAGGAGGGATAGAGAGATGGAGCTGGAGGCAGAGCGAGGAAAGGAAGAAGAAATACATAGAGAGGGAGTGACAAGGGAGAGATGGAGAGAGAGTGTGTATGATTATGGGTGGGATAAAGATACATAGAAGTGATGGAGACAAGGGGGGAAAGAAGGATAAAGGGGGAATGATGGAGACAAGGGGGGAGAGAAGGATAAAGGGAGAGAAACAGTAAGATAGTTGGAGAGTGAGAGAGAGTGATGGGGGAAGAGAGAGGATTGGAGGACAGAGAGAGAGAGAGAGAAAGAGAGTTGGGGGGTCAAATAGAAGGAGGCGAGAGAGGAATTATGAGAGAGAGGAAGAGAGCGATGGGGGAAGAGAGGATTGTAGGAGAGAGAGAGAGAGAGAGAGAGAGAGATGGGGGAAGAGAAAGGGAGGTAGGAGATAAAGGGAGAGAGAGGAAGGAAAAGAGAGGGGACTTGAAAGAGAGGAGGAGAGAGGGAGGGATAGAAATATGGATTTGGAGGGGGAGAGAGGGAGGGATTGAGAGACGGAGAGAGAGAGAGAGATGGGGGAAGAGAAAGGGAGGTAGGAGAGAAAGGGAGAGAGAGGAAGGAAAGGAGAGGGGACTTGAAAGAGAGGAGGAGAGAGGGGAGGAGAGAGGGAGGGATAGAAATATGGATTTGGAGGGGGAGAGAGGGAGGGATTGAGAGATGGAGCTGGATGAGGAGAGAGGGAGGGAAGAATAAATACATAGAGAGCAAGTAGTGGAGAGAGAGGGCGAGTGAAAAGGGAGAGATGAAGAGGGAGTGTGTATGTTTTGGGGTGAGATAAAGAGACAAATAAGGAGATATGGAGAGAAGGGGGGAGAGAAGGAGAGAGAGAGGCATATGGTAACAAAGTTGGAAGGTGAACTTAGAGAGACAGAGGGGGGGGGGGAGAGAAAGGAAGAGAGAGAGTGAAGAGAGGTAGGGAAAGAGACATGAAGATGGAGAGGCAGAGAGGGGGAGGTAATAATAAAGACATAGAGGGTGAAAGGTGGAGAGAGAGAGAGGGAATGATAAAGAAGATGGGGAGAGAGGGAGAAAGGGTAGCAGGAAGGAAGAGAGATAGAAGTGTGTGAGAGAGAGAGAGGGAGAGAGAGAAGAGGAGGAAGAGGGAGTGATAGAAAGATATATAGATTGGAGAAAGAGAGTTTATATTTTGGATTTGATATAGAGAGATAGAGTGAGATATAGATATAGATGTAAGGTGAAGAGAAAAAAAGATAGATAGAGAGAGGGAAGAAGATTTCTTGCAGTAGATGCATTGATTTCAGTGTAGATGGTGATTTCTAATCCTATTTGATTTCTTGCACTAGATGAATTGATTTTGGTGTAGATGTTGATTTATAATGATATTTTATTACTTACACTAGATGGGTTGATTTTAATGTAGATGATTTCTAATCCTATTTGATTGCTTGCATTAAATGCATTAATTTCAGTGTAGATGATGATTTCTAATCCTATTTGATCGATTTCACTAGATGCATTAATTTTAATATAGATTTTTATTTTTTGTTATATCTAATTTATTTCACTAGATGAATTGATTTCAATGTAGATTATTTTTAATCCTATTTTATTGCTTGCACTGAATGAATTGATTTCAACGTAGATGGTGATTTCTAATCCTATTTGATTTCTTTCGCTAAATGCCTTGATTTCAGTGTAGATCGTGATTTCTAATCTTATTTGATTGCTTGCACTAGATGCATTAATTTCAATGTAGATGTTGATTTATAATTATATTTGATTGCTTGCACTAAATGCATTGATTTAAATGTAGATGATTTAACTAAATGCATTGATTTAAATGTAGACAATTTATAATCCTATTTGCTTCCTTGCACTAAATGCATTTATTTCAGTGTAGATGGTGAT
This sequence comes from Pinus albicaulis, assembly GCA_034641835.2. Taxonomy (NCBI): domain Eukaryota; kingdom Viridiplantae; phylum Streptophyta; class Pinopsida; order Pinales; family Pinaceae; genus Pinus; species Pinus albicaulis. The sequence goes on along the minus strand of CM076582.1, from coordinate 448,509,524 downwards.
TTCTAATCCTATTTGATTGCATGCACTAGATGCATTGATTTCAATGTAGATGTTGGCTTTACATCCTATTTTCCTACTTGCACTAGACTCATTCATTTGAGTGTAGATGTTTATTTCTAATCATATTTCATTACTTGCATTAGATGCATTGATTTTAGTGTAGATGTTGTTCTCTATTATTATTTGATTTCTTGCATTAGTTGCATTGATTTCAGTGTATATGTTGATTTCTAATTTGATGTAATGGGATGTATGATGGTACATTAATTTTAAAGTCATTGGATTAATAGTGTGTGTGAAATGATTTCAGTGTAAGAACAAAAAATTATTGACAATGTACATCGATTTTTGTGTTATAGTAATTCAACCTATTAATATTGGAGAGAAAGAGAGACAAGGTATGATGTTTACTAGAACAGCTTGAGATAAATATTTAAATGGTTTACGATTCCAACTGTCCTTTTCAAATAATCAATATGAAAATATGACAAAACTAACATGGGCAAAAATAAGAATAGTAGAAGAAAAAAGTTTGAAATCGATCATAATGAAGACTATTCGTAATTGACTACATTCTTATTATTCACAGTGTCTATCATTCAATATTATTACATTGTCACTTTGCATTCAAAATTTTATTTCATCATTAAAGTTATTTTACAATATTTATCATCTCAACAAACTGACGTAACTAATCAAATTTAAAATTAAAATGACTCAATAAATCTCAGACATATTTAACATATTTAAAATGGTTATGTTAATATTAGATTTATTTACATATTATTGATAAAATTAACCATATGTTCCTCATATTATCCATAGATTTTCCTTGGTTTCACATCACTGAAACCAGCCTAGATCCATCTTAACTCTGAATCTATCAAGCGCCCAGAGGGATCAAATCTCTCGAGGTGAAAACCATTCCTCAAGTTTTGCACTAAAAAAAGAGGTTTTCACTTCGAGAGATTTGATCCCTCTCGGCGCTTGATAGATCCGGAGTTAAGATGGATCTATGTTGGTAAATTGAGTACTCTTCACTATGCTTGTATGAGTTGTTATTTGAGTTCACTATTTCTCTCATTTCAATGACATTGGTTGTTGGGTTCTTCTGCCACGATCACCTATAATAGTGTTACTTGGGTCATTTCTATTTGTATGAACAACTTTGGTACTTGTATGAATTCTATCCCCAAATATTTTTGGCGTTAGCTTTAGGATCGAGTGGCTTTGTGGTAGATGTCCGGGGAATGCCACCCTGTGGTTTTTAGCATGGTTAATTTTCAATAAAAATTCTTCGCTTCCGGCATAATTAGTTAATTAGTTAAGGGCCTTCAGGAATTTTTGTTACAGTTGAAAATTTGAGACACGGAATTGGTGTCTAAAATTACTTCTACCATAGGCATTCTCATGTAATAAAGGATGCAAGCTGGAAGGGTTGAAAGTGACGTAAATAGTGTGACAAGAGAAATTAAGAAATTTGTAACTAGTCAATACAAAGTATATAGGCAATCTGCTATTTTTAATGCTTTTATCTTTTTTTATCCATAATTTGGATATAATTTCTCCAATTATCAAGTTTGTGGACTCTCTGCGTAGAAGTTAAATTTTGTTTAATACTCTGACGTTAGTATAAGTATATAATTCTATGCTTACAATATAGCTATTTTATTATTAAAAATGTGTTATGGAATTATATATTTTGAATAGCTGAAGAGTGATAACGTGGAATCTTAAATTTTCTTCGCAAGTAATGCAATGTTACACATTCAAATACATATTTTTTTAATATAATATTTTTTTTAATTCCTACCATCCTTTAAGTAATTATTGATGATTAAATTGACATTTTTATATTGTAAAATAAATAATACATCTAAATAAAATATAAAATAAAAATAATAATAATATTCCCAAAATATTTAAATATCAAATTTTCAAAATATTATTCACACTCTAATTGTGTTCTTAAAATTTTATAAAAATGATATTCACTTTCGAAATTTTCAAAATATTATTCACATTCTATTTGTGTTCTTAAAATTTTATAAAAGTGATATTCACTTTTCTAATTGTATTTCTATTCGTATCCAGTTAACGTCAAACAATTGACTTGGATTCTTATCCACTTGATGTAAAATAACTGGTTGCCAGCACGGCCTGACCAGATCAGGGAACTGATGTTATTAAGATTTCAATTAAACCTTGGAGTTATTTATAAAATAAAAATCTGATTTGACGAAAACACGAAACACTATTATCAAGATTACCATTGAACAGCTGATTATCATTGAACACGGTATTATTCATAATACGGGGGAGACTGTCAAATAGATTTGACAAATTCAACAACCTTCTCAATTGACCGAAAGAAGCAAAAACTGTTATTAAGATTACCATAGAACAAGTGTTCTATTCATAACAAGGGCGGGCAATGGCCATGGCACTGTAACATAGATTTGACAAATTCAACGACCTTCTCAATTGACCGAAAGAAGCAAAAACAGTTATTAATATTACCATAGAACAAGTGTTCTATTCACCAGCCTAGATCCATCTTAACTCCAGATCTATCAAGCGCCGAGAGGGATCAAATCTCTCGAGGTGAAAACCTCTTTTTTGAGTGCAAAAATTGAGGAAAGGTTTTCACCTCGAGAGATTTGATCCCTCTCGGTGCTTGATAGATCCGGAGTTAAGATGGATCTAGGCTGGTATAGATTTAATTTAAGTGATGGTGAGATGGAGTATTATTTTCTTATTTATATTTTATTTCTATAAGTGATATATTGAACTCATAATTAGGATATTGTTATGATGGTGTTGATCTCTATTATTAACTTAGTCCAATGCTTTGTAGGATGTGGGATTTATTTTGAGTATTGAATGAGGGAACTTGCTTAGGGTTTTCCTCTAGATATATCACCTAGAAAAAAAAATTGTGTTATAGATTTATAGAATTATCTAATGTGTTTGGTAAATTCTCATGCACAATGTCCTTCTAGTTGGACCCTAGCCCTCACACATAGTCCCCCTTCCATGGCTCCTTCACCCACTCGGACATGGATTTGGGAGGGATCATTGCCATCCTCCTCCTTAAATAAAGGCAATGGATATCTAGGTCCTAGTCACCTCTCTTGGAAAATCATCTAAAAAATGTTAACGTTCTAAATTTGTGAAGAGAATACATCAAATTATTGATGATGTGCTTGCTACTATAGTTCCCTATCTCAAAATTGTCGTGTTTGTTGAATTTTTTTTTATTAGACAATCCACTAGTTCTTGGTGATCTTTGATGCAAAACAATGGATGTTTGGATGCAAAAGAAATAAATTGCCATTATCAAAGGAAAATTGTCATATTCTTTCTATGGGATAAGTTTTAATGCAATCATGTTCGTGTCAAAAGAAGATCAAGTTGTCATCAAGAATGGGCTATATGGGCTCAAGACATCTGTACCTCAATAAATGGGCTGTAGATTTTGATCCCAAGGTTGATGTGCCCTAAACAACATCTATCTAGGTTAAATTGCCCTATATGCCTCTTCATTGTTAGAATGATGAACCCCATCACGCCATTAACAACAATTGAGGAAAATATGTTGATAAATAAAAACCCATATATAAATGCTTTACATTACTAGAATCTATGTTGAAGCAAATATTTCAAAAAAATAATTTTAAAGCTAAACAACTAAAATCACCTATAAACAACAAGCAGTTATAGTGTAAAGCTTATCACAAATATAAACATTTTGTATGACTTTATAAAAAAATATCCTATCCAAATCTTATTGGGAAAAAAAAAAAATAGACATAATCCCAACATCTATTACAATTAAAAAAAAAACAATAACAACATAGGCATTATCCAAACAAAACATAAGCCCTCAACATCAACCCTAAACCATGTTAACAAGGTGACTATTCATATCCAACCTATCCCAAGAACACAATGTTTTGTGCCTCCAATCTACACTAATTAAAACATAAGTTTGAAATTCACCCAACATTACCAATAAAGTCTCTACTTACCTTTCTCACATCAAAATCTTCACGCGGCTAACATTAAAATGTCTTTGGTTCATCTCCAAGTTTCATTATTTTTTCTCCATCCAACGATATTGATTATTAAAAATAAAATACTTACATGTCAATTCATTCATACGTCACCAATTTGTTTCCATCTAACCATGGTTAGAAATTGAACTGTTGTCCGTCATATGTGAAGGAAGATGTTTTCATTTGTTTAACTATTTTTTATTAATTGGAAATTTCATTATAATTACGTACAACCATTCTTTGACACTGAAATAGTGTTGCATCATATATTCGAATTAAAATAATTTGTTTTTCATTTAAATTATGTTAAGTGAAAATTTACTATAAATATATATAATATTATTAATGATTAATTAAAAATTGTATGGTATTAAAAATGGTTTATATTGTTTAAAAAAAATATGATATTTTTGTTAATTATAAATAAAATATTTTAATATTTATTTTTAAATAAATATAAAAATAATGTAATTAAATATTTAAAAATTTATTTAAATATTAGTTATTTTTCACTTTTATTATGAAGAAAATGTACAATTCATATATATATATATTAATAAAAAATCATAATTTAAAAATTAAAGGAGAGTAAAGTATGTACACTTTCATAGACTTTAATAATCAAATTTAGACTTTAGTAGTCAAATCTATGCACATATGCAGTTCTCTTATCCCATAAACAATGGGATGCTAAGCAGATGTGGGTACCATTATCCCATAAACAAGAGGGTTTCATACACCAATTTGGTGTTTGACTTGGCTATCACGTTAAAATTAAAGTATTTTTATTATTATGATTATTATAAAATATTGAAAAAAATGATTAGAATATTTCAATGGTGTGTATCAATGGAGATTTGTAATTTCTTCTATGCTCAATGTAAAGTTGGCATGTGGAATGAATGCATACGCACACACAGTGTGTAAATACTCCATATCTATCAAATTATAAGAGGGAAAGTCCCTCAAGGTGAAAAAAATAAGATATATCAAGTTGTAAGAGGGATAAGTCCTATTAGGTGAAAAAATTAAGATTAAAAAAGCTTCACTATTATTGTGTCTAAAAGAACTTGCTATAGCCCACTATGAAGGAGATGTGTAGTTCACTCTATGTCCAACGTGGAGTTGGCAATGGCATTTAAAAGAGAATATTAATAAAATAATATTTCAACCTGAGCCATAAATAAAATATATAACTTCTTTCTACTTCCCATAGTCGTGAGATGTGTAATTCCTTGACATCTTAATATAGAGTTCACACATGGAATTAAAAAAAAATATTAATAACAAAAAAAATGTTTCTAAGTGGGACATAAATAAAAGGCGTTGTTTAACTATTCTATGTTTTGGAGTTTCTGGAAAAATAATTTTTGGTTAAATCATGTTCTTTTGTTGTTTAAAATATGTTTTTAAATGCATAAATGGATTCAATGCCCTGAAATCCCTAGGGAACTTGGATTTACAGAGTTCATAGATTGAACTTGTGATTCCAACAAATTCCTGCCATACTTGAAACAAATTTAACAGAAAAATATGTGTGGAAAACCTCCAAAACGTAGAACAATTAGACTACAACTAAATGGAATAGATCAATGTGCGTGTTAAATAAATATATTCTTATGGTAAAATATTTTAATGGTGTATTAAATCATCCTCGCATGGAGTTGACATATGGCACATGGAGAGAGAGAGAGAGAGAAAGAGAGTAAGTACAATTTTAACTCTTTATCTATCATGCATAAAGTCAAGAGGGATTAGGGTATTTTAGGTGAAAACCTTTTTTTTAATTTAAAAATATAGGAAAAGTGTACAACTTATATTAATTTGATCCTTCTTGATACATGATAGATTAGGAGTTAAGATAAACATACAATGGTTATAATTACATAAATTATTTTATAAAATAATATTTAAATTACATATTTTTATAAATTTATAGAATTGTTTAAATTATATGGGTTTATAAAATTATTTTTTATAATAATATTTAATTTAGAAAATTGTTATTGAGTGAAAAAAGTATTTTGTTTATGTGGATTTAGTTTGAGTCATTGTGAGATGAAGTGTTATCTTCATCACTTAGGTTATATTGCTATTAGTGGCATGTTGAGATCATAATGAGTATGTTGTTGTGATGGATTTGAGTCGTAGTATTGACCTAGCCTTGTGCCTTGAAGAATCTAGGATTTATCATGTGTATCATCTAAATGAGGGGAAGTGGTTCTAGATTTTCCTCGGGACATATTACCTAGAAAAAATGTTCAAATGCATGTTTATATAGAATTGTCCAATGTGTTTGATAGTTTCTCATGCAAAATCTTGCCCCTTAATTGAAACATGGCCCTTAGTGACAGAAAATGCCTACAAACCCCATTCTATGGCTCCCCCAACCTTTGATGGAAACCAGGGAAATACTGAGATGGGGGGGTGCCTCAGTGTTGTAGGAATTGTACCAATTTTACTAACTTTATTTCACTTTGTGCAAGAACACTAGTACACCATTAAGTACTTTAGTAATTAATTGAAACAAGCATGAAAAGAAACAATATCAACAATCAAAATGGAACACACAAAGAACAAACAAATTCTTCAAAACAACTCTTTAATTAATTCACAAGAAAACCTACAACTTGTTGTTACAATTCTCTGGCTACAACCAACAAGAAGCTTCAACTCCTTGATTTATCAGCTACAATTGAAAGGAGCTAGAAACCCAAATATTTACCAACACCCACTGGAAGGAGGACCAACCCCTAATTTGCAAGCTACAACTTACATGACACTCATTGATTCATATTTCATCAATTTTCATACTAGAACCATGAATGCCAACTCTACCTTCAAAATAAAACAGTTTACTCTAAATCATCAGTGCCTTCAACAGTCTCTGATTACTAAGAGCACTGACTACTTCACCTCAAATTGTTCATGAGAACTACTTTTTTTTCAATCTGCTTGCTCAAGCTTGCTTATAAAGAATTTTGGCTTGATATTTTTGGCCTCTTTTATTCTTGTATTGCTACATGAAACCATATTTTTTTTCCTTTTTCCTATTTATTTCAGCCCTCTTACTATGTTCTCCAAGTTCTCAGACCTCAACCAATTTTTTCTGCAAGTTAAATTGAGTTAATTTTCTTATTTTAGCAATTATTCCTTTTTAATAGGTTTTAGCGATACTTTTCTATTTTTGGTTGCATTTAACTTTGGCTTATCTGCCAAAACTTCCACTAAAGTGTTACTTGCTACCAACTCATTCCGCCAAAGCTTGTAGGATTTTTATATGTTCCTAGAATTAGCTGCTGACTCATCCATCCAAGTGCCTAAGAACTTTAATATAGGCCCAAAGGCCTTTTTAATAAACCATCGTTTTATAGGACATTTTGTCACATCTGGTTAATAGACCTACAAAATGGATCAATCAACATCCATGTGTTACAGGTCAATTTGGGCATCATCCCCCAAGACCAATATGAATAGGGTCTATCATCCCCTAATTCAGTTGCTATATGCCCTAAGAAAAGTCATTCCATTTATGGCTTCAATTATGAGATTTCCAATATTTTAAGTATAGATTATATGACCCATTGACTCATGAACGCTCCTCTGAATGGGCCTAAGTGCACTACAATGCACTTATCTACATGAAAGGGTGCACTGCAGTGAACCTCCCGACACTTAAGCGTGTGTTGGTCTCCTGGGAGCAAAATCATCATTGTTCCGGGAATCTCCACATGTCCAGTGCCTTCTAGAAGAGCTTATAGGTGTCATACTTTGAATACAAGTGTCCATCCATCAAAATTGAACTTGGAAACATGTCTCACCTATTATTAGAAAGCCATTCAATTCCATTTATTGAGAAACTACCTTCAATTTCCCTATAAATTGAGCACTCATCTAAGTGCTAGGGAGGAAGAAATTTGTGTAATGTTATGATGTTGGATTCTCAATTGATGAGAGCTAGAAGTACTATTATGCTCCTAAGATGATGCTTGGTGTGATGAGGATGGAATGAAGTTGGAGCAGGTTGATGACGAATCGATCTATTGTTTGTAATCTTCTCCTCCTACTTTCTTAATAAAGATATATGTTCACCCGGATGCGGGTGATCTACAAGTTTAATGGGGGACTTGGACGGTTGGCGGGCGCGTGGAGTTCATCTGCCATCAATATCCTTGGCACCCACAGCGAAATCAATTACATTAACTTCGACTGGTCCGGAGCAATTAAGTGGCACATTCCTCCAGTTTCACGCTCCATCTATTTCAACATGGCTTCTTCGGGACGCTTCCATTCTGGTTTGTATTCTCCTGGCTTTCGATGTGATACGAATACCCCTGTGCTTAATTCCTTTGGCTTTCATCTCTTTGGCTTTCGCTCTGTCTTTCTCCCCGCGGAGATCGACACCCGCCATCTTTCCAGTCTCGGCCTGAGTCTCTCCTTTTCACTCAGTTTCAAGCCCTTGCTTCTGATTTCGATGCCTCGTCTGAGACACAGGATGAGAAGCAGGAGGGGCCTTTGTCGCGGGGGTACTTCTCGCCGACCATCTCCTTCCTCGCCCAGCTCATCCTCACCGCCTTCTGATGCCTTGAGAGGCCGTTATCCCAATACTCGTAGCGGTATGAGCTCTCTGATGGGGCGTAGGTTTGATTTGCTGTCCAGAAATATCTCCAGTTTGCTTCTAGGTCAGAAACACAGCCCATTTTCGTTTCCCCTGCCTTCTCAACATGCCCACTGTCAGGGCTTCTATCACAATCGAATTCCATGAAGAACCGCCTGATTCGACTGCCAAGTTGGCTGATTCTCCTCCGGAGCACCTTACCTCGGATAAGGCCGGTTCTCCTCCTCACTCTGGTCCGAAGCAGAAGTCGGTTGATGGTGATTCCTTACAGGACCTGTTTGTGGATTCAAATGCTGAAGCTCTCAAGGGAGGCGGCTCCACTGCTCTGGGCGACGTTGGTAGGATGTACACTTCCAATCAGGCTGCTTCGAATGTCAATGCTGCTATGCAGGACGAGGACGCTCTGGCATGCCCGGTGGTTGAATCGCCTCACTCCTCTTTTGGTAATTAATGGCCTCTCCTTTCTCTGTTCGGTTTTGGTCTGCTCTCTGTGCCAGACTCGGCTCTGGCTCGCGCATGGTGGCTCGGTTCTGTTGGTTCTACCCTTGTTGCTGTTTTGAATGCCGGTTTTCCCCTAGTGGGCGGCAGATCATTTTGTATAACTATGTTTACATCTCAGTAGCTGATTGCTGTAGGTTAATACTCTGTTTTGACTCTCAGGCCGATTTCCCCATCCAGGGCGGCTTCTTTGTGCTTAGAAGTCTTTATGTCCATCATAGTTGTTTCAGTCTACAGGCACTATGTGTTGCTATTCTGTCAAACTTTCATGGCTGTGCTAGAATTCCCATCTCTCGGGCCAGAATTTCTTAGGCTTCGGCCTCCATGTAATATTTTTGTATATTAATAGATTAAATCTTACTCAGAAAAATAAAATAAAGATATATGTTGATTTTCTCATATGTATGCTCACATCTTGTGAATTGCATTCTCAATTGTGTATGTATTTTCATATCTAATCGGTTCGATTTGGTTAATATAAGTAGATACTTGGATATTTGTATGTTGTTTGTTGTTCTTTGTCTTTGATTGCAGGTATCGATCTAGCGGCTTTAGTTGGATTGAAAGTGACGACAACAACAAAAGAAGGAGAAAGAGAGAGAAAGGATTACAAGTAGGTTTCTTTCCTTTCTTTCTATCTATTTGTCTTAGAGAAAATAATAGTTGTCTTTCTTCTGTTGTTCTGAGTGAAGGAACACCACACTCAGGGAATCTAGTTTATCCGTAGATTAGAATTCCGTATAACAAATTGGCAACCATACTAAAGAGAAATCCATCATTTCCGGTGTTTCTATCTCTATTTACCATCATCAGTAGACTTTACTTCATTTTATCAGTCATTTGAATGAACTTTCTGCCTTAGAAGTGTGTTTAAGCTGCTTGTTTTCCAAACTTAGCTGTGCCCAACGCACTCTTGGTCAGGGTACAATGCACTGCAAAGCACCGTCTCCCTTTTAGGGGTGCACTGCAACGCATTATCTGCCCTTACAAGGTGTGTTGCCCCCTCAGCCAACCAAATTCCATTAAAATTTTTCTTTGCATTCATTTTCAACCAATTGTCTGTTGTATTCTCAGATGTCTGATTGCTCTAAGAAACCAGTAAACCTTACTTGTTCTTCCTCCTTTGAAATTTGTTTGTTCAATGTTTTATTAGTTGTTTTATTTGTCATTGGAAAATTAAAATCAAAGTTGTTAATTTTTGCATTAGATCAATTCTATTTTTGAAAAGGAAATTCTGATTCCATTCTTCATTTCCTATAGGAAAATTGCCGTTTCATTCTTCATTTTCCTAAGAGAAATTGTTGTTTCATTCCTAATTTCTCAAAAGAAAACATTTGTTTGACTGATTTGTGCATTTAGTTTCTTTTTACTCATTTACATTAAAATGAACTAAAAAGAAAAACATTCATGTGCATTTAAAGATTGTGTGTTGCATAGGAACAGATTAGGGAAATTTGCATTTAGTTTGTGCTCTTTGTTGTATGCTCAAAATCTAATTGCTCTTTCCCCTTAGTAGCTAAGACTTTTATTGAAAAACTGAATTGAAAAGTTTGTTTCTCATTTAGTTTGATTTTTTAGGAATTTCCCATTACATCACGCGGTGAACCTCAAAGATAAACTTTTAAACAAGATCAACATAAAATTTACCTCAATCAAGCTAAGAAAGCATTGTAACATTAACGATAACACTTAGAAGGTCTAGGCTAGAGATGTGTTTCGACGTCGTAAAACATAGCAGTTGTCGCTAACTTGTTTGTAATAAATTCCGAGTGTGAAATCCCACTCCATGTACGTAAGTGTATCGGAGCTTGTCCACGTACCTTTGGGTATATAAGGTGGTGTTCTTGTACGAAAAGTATAAGGGGGTCCTCTCACTGTGCGGTTTCAAATTTTATAGCGCTAATATGTACTTGGGCCTCCATGTACCTTCAAGTATATTTGGAAGGACAACTTTAGGTTTCTTACCATCCATAGGTAACCGAGTCGGCTACATTGTAACTTGTGATACACCGAACACAACATTCGGGGAGATTGTCTGCCCGTACTTCTTGGTTCGCCAAGAGGTATTCTGCAGTTCACAGTTACTTGGTAAACCTTTTCCCTAGTATCACCCTTTTATTTATTTTTTTGTTTTTGTAATAAAATCAATCAGTCAACATGGAATAAGAACATCCCTTCCCCCGTCGTTAGCATAGAATAACACTTAAACCACCTTTACCACTGAAAGCCATTTCTGGTCGACGAAGGTGAACCCGTTCTACCAAAAATAGTACCATCAGTACCTCTGGTGCGTCATCTTCATCACATCTACCAGAGTCGTCTCGAGTCATTTCTACACATCATGATTTATCTATTATCTTCGAAATGAAATCCTCACAACTACCTGTGGACATTGTAAATCCAATCAGTGAGACCATACCTCTCGAACCTGACATTGTTCAACTAGAAGTTGATCCGGATCCCATCGTTATTTTACCAGAACATCTAGATCTCGAAGTCTAACAACTGGAATTTGTTCCTATATTGGTCGCTCCTTAGTCGATCGCATCCATTGGGTCCTCCCTATCGCACAGTCAACCACCTGAATATATCTCGGGCTTGACGGAGAAATTCTTCCACCTGGTTTGATTTTGATTGAGGGAGAACCTCAACAAGAAACACGCCCTTCAACTCAAATTCATTTTGGATCAGTGCTTTATCTTTACAAGTCTATTCCTCAATTGAATTACACTGCTTTTGTTGATCATGTTTCAATACAAGTTCCTGTAGATCCTATAGGGTATACACTGGGTCATTTGACCATGGCTGAGTCAACATATCCAACTGTACTATCTGTTATAGTTGCGACAACATCTACTGTTGCTACTCCGTCAATGTTTACCATGTCACCCAAGTGACATCTTTATGGTGGTCCATCCGTCCCACCAAATTACCAATCGTTATCTGGAACCTACTTTGGTGTCTCCTCAAATCCATGGAATTCACTCATGTCAGCTTTTGGTATTTTATGTTGTTGAGATTGCAACAAGATGATGAGCTTAGTGGAAAGAAGTCGCCTTCACTAAGTGGGCCCGCAGGCTATTTTTGGGGCAAAGTATATTTTTAGACATGTCGATCATATTCTATGAGTTGAAGGATGCTATTTGTGGATGGTTGGTCAAGTCGGAAAAAATAGATGGACTTCTATTTTTAGACATATTGGGTGAAATCTATTTTTAGATTGCCAGTCTAAAAATAGATATGTCGAATATTATTAGCTCTTAATAATATTTGGACTATAAACATTATCTTATTCTCTTGGAGCACTTCAGTTAAGTGCACAGATGTGGCACAGGAGCTGACAGAAGGAATTACGCTATTCCCGAGGGTTAAGTGGAGCTATTGCATGGATACTTCAGTTAGAACTCATGTGACAGAGTTTGGTGGAGTTATTGAGGTAGTTGGTGGAGTTGTGTTCAGTTTAACTGAGTTAAACATAGTTGAGCTAGTTGTATCTAGTCTAACTGATCGATACACTAGTGAGAGTGGTGTGAATTAATTATTAATTAATTCACTAATTATTAACTCATTAATCAACTAAAGAATACATCAGTTAACTACAGTGCATGGACAGTTTCAGTGGAGACCAGTGAAGAGGTAGGTGAAAGAGCAGTGTGACTATCAGTTGTGAGTATATTGTTGCATGATTTGCAACAACCAGTGATTGGATATGACAATGAGGATTGCGCAGTCAAGGCTGGAACAATTCGAGTTCATTCAGAGCCATTCTTCAGCAGGGATTTCACAGTAGAGGCAGGCTATCAAGTGGCAGAGATTGGAGCATGTGATTTGCTAGATCGGGCTTGATTAGTGTGTAGCGATTGGAGATTGTACTGAGAGCTTTGTGAGGAGCTTTGTATAATGATTGTTACATGATCTATATGACATATAATATACAGATAGTTTGGGTTTTTAGCTTTAAGCTTTCCCATAAAATACTATGTTCATATGTGTGGTTGTTTATGGTTTTAATGTGCGCATGCAATTGTTTTTATTTCCGCAATTAATGATCAATGGTAGAAGAGATTCTGTATTGTGCATGAAGTTAAAATAGTGTGTGATCAGGAGAATATCGGTAAAATAACATATCAGTTATTCAAATTTATACATGGTATCAGAGTGATATTGATCATTGGAGCAATTACAAAACATTGAAGCGATTGAGTTTTGAGCTGGTGGAATTCGAATTTGCAGCAGTGTTTTCTTGGTGTCGAATATGAGATGTCTTTTAACGGATTGTGATTGGAGTATTCCCTTGAGGGCAGCTCGAATTATATTGCATGGAAGGACAGGATGGAGGCGGTGCTGGATGACAATGGGTTGAAGGAGTTCATAGATGCAGAAATTCCAAAACCTGCTTCTAGCGATGTTGCCGCACTTGACGCATGGAAAAATAAGACAGAAAGGTGTAGAAGAATTCAGTTGGAAGGTGTAAAGGATCACATAGTGTCCAGCCTTCATGGTAAGGCTTCTCCATTCTTGATGTGGAAAGTGTTGACAGACTTATTCCAAAGCAAGAGCGACCAGAGGAAGTTGGCGCTCAAGGATAAACTCAGGAACATAAAAATGGAGAATGGCAACAATATGCCCAAGTACCTCACGAAGTTTTTCTAGTGCAGGGATGAGATGGGAAGTGTAGGGGTGACTATAGATGATGAGGACTTGGTGAGCTTAGCTCTCCTTGGGCTTCTGAAGATTTTGCATTCCTATCAGGACTCTGTCAATGGTCGGGAGAAATTGCCAGGATGGGAGCAACTTTGGTCGGATCTTGTGCAAGAGGAGATAAGGCGAAGTACCAGGGATGGATCTTCATCAAAGAACTCAGATGAAGAAAATTTCACTTTGGCTGCCAAATCAAGGAAGGGGAAGAGCAAGAAGAATGCTTCTCAATCCAGTGCGAAAGGCGAGAAGCAGGACATGGTCCAAGGTGAAGTTCTTTCACTGTCACCAACACGGACATTACGCCACTAATTGTCCACAGAAGAAGAAAAATAAGCAGGTTGCTGGATCTGTAGCTGGAGAGGCCTTAGCCTCGCAGTTTGAGCTGGATTTTTCACTAATCGCATGCTTGGTCTCAATTATGATGGGTTCAGTGTGGTTTCTTGACAGTGGTGCGTCTTTTCATATGACCGGAGACAGAGATTTGTTTACTTATCTGGATGAGAAAGATCTTGGAGTGCACATCAAGATGGGCGATGATGGTAGATACAGTGCGACCAATATCGGCACCATTTCCTTTGAGAGGGAGTCTGGTAAACCCTTCGTATTGAAGGAAGTGATGCATATTCCAGGATTGAAGAATAATTTGATCTCGGTGGCCATGTTAGAAGACAAGGGATATGATGTTGTCTTTAGAGAGGGAAAGGCTTTCCTGCGTAGTAAGGCAACTGGTGAAACCCGGAGGATAGGGGTTCGAGTTAAGAACCTTTATCAGTTGCAGGTAGATGGCTGCGCAGCAATGGCAGGCAAGGCAGAAGGAGTGGTGAGCTGGGATGATGGAGAGTTGTGGCACAGGAGATTGGGCCACCTTCACCATGGAGCTTTGAAGATACTGCAGCAGATTTCTACTGGGCTTCCTAAAGGTACTCTTGCACAGTCAGATCAGTGCAAGGGATGTACCTTGGGAAAATTTGTGAAAGCCACCTTTCATGAGAAGGATAGTCATGCCACGATGATCCTTGAGAGAATTCACACAGACGTGTGTGGACCTTTCTCAGTAGCTTCGACAGCAAAGCACAGGTATTATGTGATATTTGTTGATGATTTTTCTCGTAAGTGCTGGATCTTCTTCATGCAGAAGAAGAGAGAGACATACTCAAAGTTCTGTGAGTTCAAGGCACTGGTTGAGAAAGAATCAGGGAAGCAGGTGAAGGCTCTTAGGAGCGACAATGGTGGTGAATTCATCTCTGGCGAATTCAAGGACTTTTGTAGCGCAGAAGGAATTCGAAGAGAGCTCATAGCACCTCATAACCCACAACAGAACGGGGTTGCTGAGCGGAAGAACAGAACGATCGTGGGTGTTGCACGGGTGATGTTGCATGATCAAGGCCTACCCATTCACTTGTGGGCGGAGGCATGCAATACTGCAGTATATGTGCAGAACCGTTGTCCTCACAGGATACTTGGCATGAGTACACCCGAGGAGGCATTTTCTGGTAAGAGGCCTGATATTTCCCATTTGAGGATTTTTGGTTCACTTGTTTACATTCATGTGACGAAGGATGCCAGGAAGAAGTTGGAGCCGACTGCAGAGGTTGGGATATTTGTGGGGTACACTGATACACCCCACAACTATCGTGTGTATTTTCCAGACAGTCGCAAGACTGTTGTGTGACATGATATCAAATTTCATGAGGAGAAAGCCATGAAGTGTTCGCTTGAGAGGGAGCCACACTTGCATGCAGATGAGGAGCTATTAGTTCCTAAGGATGAGCCTCAGGATGTGGATCGGCCACAAGAGGAGGTTCATGGAGTGGAAGAAACCACTCATGCAGTGCCAGCCATCAGAGGGGTGGAAGCACCTTTAAAGAAGGTGGCTAAATCTTGCTGCGAGAAGATTGTAGGAGCACCTACATCACGAAGCTGTGACGACGATCCCGATCATTTTACTAGATACATGGCGCTGATGAGCAAGTGTATCTTGACAAAACCATCTTCTTTCCAGGAAGCTGTGGAGGACCCTACATGGGTAGATGCCATGGTGGAAGAGTATGATTCGATTGTCAGAAACAGTGCATGGGAGATTGTCCCAAGGCTGGAAGGGAAATTAGTGGTGGGTTCGAGATGGATCTACAAAGTGAAGCAAGTAGCTGACGAGAGTGTGGAGAAGTACAAGGCAAGATTTGTTGCCTGAGGCTTCTCACACATTGAGGGGATCGATTATGAGGAAACCTTTGCACCTATCACAAGGTATTATTCCATACGAATGATTCTTGCTCTCTCAGCGCAGATGGGGTGGCACATTCATCAGATGGATGTGAAGACTGCATTCCTCAATGGAGTGATTAAGGAGGAGGTGTACATAGAGCAGCCCGAAGGTTTCGAGATCTTCAGCAGCGAGTCGCATGTGTGCAGGCTCAAGAGAGCGTTGTATGGGTTGAAACAAGCACCTCGTGCTTGGTACACATGGATAGACAGTTATTTCACCGGACTTGGATTCTCCAAGAGTGAGGCGGATCCGAACCTATACCAGATTGTGGTGGAGGGTAAGTTTCTGATCATTGTACTTTATGTAGATGATTTGATTTTGACAAGTGATGAGCTGTTGATACACTCATGCAAGGCTGATCTTGCAAAGGAGTTTGAGATGAAGGACTTGGGCCTCCTTCATTATTTCCTGGGATTGGAAATTTGGCAGCGCAGTGATGGACTATTTGTGTCTCAAGGCAAGTATGCCCAGGAGATACTGGAGAAGTTCAACATGCATGGCTGCAAGCCTATCGACACTCCTCTTCTTGGTGGATGGAGGAAAGAGGATGCTACATCGGCAGAGGTAGTGGATGCCACTGTTTATCGACAGTTGGTGGGGTCACTTATGTATCTGGTCAATACATGACCCGACATATGCTATGCTGTTAACCAGCTTTCACAAGCTATGGTTAAGCCTACCAAGCTCTTTTGGAAGGCAGGAAAGCATGTATTGAGATATCTCAGAGGCACATCGAGATATGGATTATGGTACAGACAGTCGGATGAGGTGAAGCTGTGTGGCTTCACGGATGTAGATTGGGCAGGGAGCCCAACGAACAGAAAGAGCACATCTGGAGGGATTTTAAATATTGGGTCAACAGCAGTTTCTTGGTACAGCAGGAAGAAAATATCTTTGGCACTCATTTCAGCAGAGGCCGAGTATATGGCAGCGAGTTTGGCTGCATGCGAGGCTATATGGATGAGGAAGATCCTGGTCGGGTTGTTCGGTTCACACTTAGATCCTACTGTGATATATTGTGATAATAAGAGTTGCATCAAACTCTCGGTTAATCCAGTATTTCATGATAGATCTAAACACATTGACATCTGGTATCATCATATCAGAGATTGCGTGCAGTGGAAGATCATGTTACTTTCATACATTCCCACGGAGGATCGGGATGCTGATATCTTGATGAAGGCGCTCACCATGAGAAAATTCGAATACCACAGGGGCAGGATAGGGGTGGCAAATAATCCTTATCTTGTTGAGAGGGAGTGTTGAGATTGCAACAAGATGATGATCTTTGTGAAAAGAAGTCGCCTTCACTAAGTGGGCCTGCAGGCTATTTTTGGCGCAAGTCTATTTTTATACATGTCGATCATATTCTATGAGTTGCAGGATGCTATTTGTGGATGGTTGGTGAAGTTGGAAAAATAGATGGACTTCTATTTTTAGACATACTCGGTGTAATCTATTTTTAGATTGCCAGTCTGAAAATAGATATGTCAAATATTATTAGCTCTTAGTAATATTTGGACTATAAACATTATCTTATTCTCTTGGAGCACTTCAGTTAAGTGCACAGATGTGGCACAGGAGCTGACAGAAGGAATTACGCTATTCCTGAGGGTTAAGTGGAGCTATTACATGGAGAATTCGGTTAGAACTCATGTGACAGAGTTTGGTGGAGTTATTGAGGTAGTTGGTGGAGTTTTGTTCAGTTTAACTCAGTTAAACATAGTTGAGCTAGCTGTATCTCGTCTAAATGATTGATACACTAGTGAGAGTGGTGTGAATTAATTATTAATTAATTCACTAATTATTAACTCATTAATCAACTAAAGAACACATCAGTTAACTACAGTGCATGGACAGTTTCAGTGGAGACCAGTGAAGAGGTAGGTGAAAGAGCAGTGTGACTATCAGTTGTGACTATACTGTTGCATGATTTGCAACAACCAGTGATTGGAGATGCCAATGAGGATTGCGCAGTCAAGGACGGACCAATTCGAGTTCATTCAGATCCATTCTTCAGCAGGGATTGCACAGTAGAGGTAGGCTATCATGTGGCAGAGATTGGAGCATGTGATTTGCTAGATCGGGCTTGATTAGTGTGTAGCGATTGGAGATTGTACTGAGAGCTTTGTGAGGAGCTTTGTATAATTATTGTTACATGATCTCTATGAAATATAATATACAAATAGTTAGGGGTTTTTAGCTTTAAGCTTTCCCATAAAATACTGTGTTCATATGTGTGGTTGTTTATGGTTTTAATGTGCGCATGCGATTGTTTTTATTTCCGTAATTAATGATCAATGGTAGAAGAGATTCTGTATTGTGCATGAAGTTAAAATAGTGTGTGATCGGGAGAATATTGGTAAAATAACATATCAGTTATTCAAATTTCTACATATGTGGTACATCTCTAATGAGTATTGAAGGGCTTGATCCTTTATATACATATTCAATGCAACATCAAGCTGGTACATCTGGGTACATTCCATCCAGTTCAATGTCGACCAGACTCCCAACATTTAGAGAACAATATATTCCATCGTATTATACTCCCCACGATGGGGGGCAACCTATGGTCACCCATTTTGACATTAATACATCTTTCATGGTCACCCAAATGTTGGAATGATTGTTTGTCAGTGGCAACCTATCCTGCTCGTTCAACCACAAACAGTTGTGCATTCATATCAAACGGTTCAACTTGTTGCACCTACATCTACTCCACCTGTTAATACTTCATTACCCCTTTTACAGGCTCATTTGGATGTATCTCAACCATCTCAGGCGGGTCCTTCAACCCATTACCCTCAAGTTTTGGGCCTCCAAACTCCAACTCCTTCAGTTGGTTTATAACAGCCACCTGTATCCAGAATCTTTCAAACGCAGGATGAATTACCTTTTTATGGGATATCATAGGCTCCTACCAGTCTTACCTATTCACAACTGGGTCCAAGCT
Source organism: Pinus albicaulis (assembly GCA_034641835.2). NCBI lineage: Eukaryota > Viridiplantae > Streptophyta > Pinopsida > Pinales > Pinaceae > Pinus > Pinus albicaulis. The sequence goes on along the minus strand of CM076582.1, from coordinate 448,490,427 downwards.
ATTCTAGTTCTTGGCAGCCACATCCTCAAATGCCACAACAACAATTCCAACAACAAACAACTTACCCAAGTCTTGGTCAATAGATCTCTCAAGCATTTGGTCATCAAAACAACCCCTATCTAGGTTACCAGCAGCAAATACCTTATGCTGGTGCAAGGCCTATTGCCCAAGAAATTCCATCATATCCTGGTTATGCTCAACGTGAATTGAATCGACATTTTCCCTTTTTCGCAAATTTAGAATTACTCGATTTAAATCGGCTTACCAATGATCCTATTGGATATTCTCCTTGGTGGTCGGTGGTACCACATATATTACCCTCCGACATTCCTAAATTCAATGGAAACCCTGAAGAAGACCCGTCAATGCATGTTATGACTTATCATTTGTGGTTCTCATCAAACTCCTTAAATGATGACTTTGTTAGACTACATATTTTCCAGCGTATGCTTACTATTCTGGCCACGAAGTGGTACATCGAACTACCACGAGCTTCATTTGATAACTTCACTGCCTTAGCCACTACCTTCTTAACCCACTTCCGGTTACCCATATGATATGAAATTGGAATGGAACTGTTAACCAATTTTAAACAGACAACTGCTACTCACATTTCTAATTATATTCATGAGTGGCTTCATCATCGTAGAATGGTCAAAACATTTGTTCCTAGTCAACTCCTCAATGAGTCATTTATTAAGTCCTTGTTGTCATCTATCACAGAGGATGTAGCTAAAGGTGGTGTCCTCATTGAAGATCAGGTCATTTCTCATGCCCAGTACTTAGATTTTATTTATACTCAGTCTGGAAAGCTCTATGAGAAAATTCCAAACGTGCCGCGATCAAATTTTATTGTTCCTCCTCCATCTGGTAAGGACTCTCATGTCAGTGACGGTATGATTAGTTCTGAAAACGCTCACAACTCTACTGCATTTGATCTTGTGCCTTCTTCCTAAATTCATTTTGTGTCATATAACAAAGGCAAAAGTGACAAGAAACCTGCAAGCAAGAAAAATGGGAAAGCGTAGAAAAAGTAAAATTCAACTCCACAGGAACGATCATTTGATAAAAAATCCAGAAATTCTCGGAAACCTCATTACCCTTGCTTGATATGTAATGAGAACACTTTGTTTGAGACTATCCTCAATGAGTCGAAGTCTCAAAATTTCTTAAGACCTCAACTCCATCTGCTGTGTTGACAGATCCTTTTCTGAATCCAGACACAAACATGGTTGCTACGGATCCCGCTTCCAGTTCCCAAGTGATTATGCTATCTATCACAAAGAAAAAAACTGATGTTTTGGTGTCTATGCAAAACAAATATTACGGTAGTCAGGCTACTAATAAACCTACTACCTCGACCATGAATTCGTCCACTTAATCAATTCTTCCAACTACTATTCCAGAGTTAACAATAAAGCCACCAAAGGGAGTTGTCCACAAATTGACGTTCAATCCTCGAGCCCGCGCAACTCAAAATTATAATATAGTTGAAGATTTGGCTCAGTCACCTTCAGCTATGTCGACGCTTGAGGTACTTCAAAATTTTCCCTCCCAGAAGAAGGCTTTATTGTTGAAAATTGGTGGAATCGACCCGACGGATTCCAATCTTGTAGTCTTTAATCATATGGGCTATGTGCCACAATTTCTAGCTGAATTAGCATTCTCGATCCAAGTAAATTTTCTCAATCACCTCGTTCATCACACTATTATTGATGAGGGAGCATCTACTTGTATTATGTCTCTAAATTGCTGGAAGTCACTTGGCTTGCCTTGCTTATCTCAATCGCCTACGGCGTTGAAAGATTTTGACGGACGTACATATAAGCCTTGCGGTATCATCAATAACCTGCATGTTGAACTAGGGGGAAAACTGTAACTTTTGAAGTTGAGGTCATTGAAGGACCCCTTGACTACAACATTTTACTCGGAAGGCCATGGGTTTATGCTATGAGTGCGATCGTCTCTACTTACTTTTAGATGATCGCCTTCCCTCATAAATGCGTTATCATAGTCATTAATAAACTCTCCTTCTTTGACTCTAATTCCAAAGTAAATGGAAGCATTCCATTATTTCACGCATCCCAACTAGCACTTCAAAACATTGGTGTAGGGCTCTTAAAGGATTCGTCCCTAATGGGCACCTTTCCATTACCACCGCCTACGACGTCAGCGGAAATTGCAAGAATAGAGACCTGTTGCATGATATCTTCCACTTCATCTGACTTAAGGAGGATTACCAATGATTCTGAAGTTGATACGTTGGATGAATTTTTGCCACCAAGCCCAATTGAGCTGGCATAGCAATCAATTTACATGACTTGGGCGGTGCATCATGATTCATCATCGCCGATCATTTGGGTTGATCATTCATTAGATTTCAGTACTTCATCTTATCCTTTTTCATCCACATTCTTGACTGATGAGAACATTATGGAATCCATGATGCCAGAAGGAGAAACATGGGAAGATCATCATCATCATCGTTCCCATCTTCAGGATTACAACGAGGATAATCTTATTGAACTATATCACCCTACGATCTCTACTTTCTTTTCGAATTCTATTCCAATTAATTCCATAGAATCCGAGAGAAACTTATCAAATATTGAAGAAACCATTTCTATTGATATTTTGACCAAAACCGGCATTGTAGAAAAGATTCATGTCAACGTGTCTTGTCCTCCATCCGAACTCTATAATTATCGCTCTCTTTTTCGTGAATTCCGAGATATATTTTCTTGGTCTTATAAGGAAATGGAAGACATAGATTCTAGTATCGTTAAACACACAATTAAAATGTACCTTGATGTTAGAACGGTACGTCAATTCCTTCATCCTGTTCATCCGAAGAAGGCTGCTGCCATTAAAGCATAAGTTGAATTTTTTTTGCATGCTGGTTTCATTTACCCTGTTCCGCTTACTGAATGGGTTTCCAACATTGTTCCTATCATGAAGAAACAAGGGACAATCATAGTGTGCGTCGATTATCAGTATGTCAATCTTTCTTTTCCAAAAGACAACTATCCTACTCCCTTTATTGACCAGATTATTGACGAATGTGCTGACCGTGAAATATTTTTGTTGACGGATGGATTCTCTGGTTAAATTCAAATCAATATTTTCCCAGAGGACCAATATAAGACATCATTCATATGTCCCTTGGGCACATTCGCTTACCGTAAACTCCATTTGGTTTAAAGAATGCTAGGGCAACATTTCAGAGAGAAATGGATTATGCTTTCAATGACATTAAGCACATTGTTCAACCTTATCTAGATGATTTACCCGAGCATTCACGAAAAAATATTGATCACCCAGTGCATTTGAGAGCTATATTTCTATGCTTTCGACACTACAAGATATGCCTAAATCCACACAAATGTGTGTTTTGTCTTGGTTCTGGTCGTTTGATTGGATTTTTCGTCTCAAAATATGGAATTCGAATCGACCCACTTAAGGTCCAGGCCATTCTTGATTTTCCTGCGCCATCAAACTTACTTCAGCTACAGAAACTTGAAGGAAAGGCTAACTTCCTAAGAAGGTTCATACCGAACTATGCCAAAATGGCTAAAGGATTTACTCGTCTCTTGAAAAAGGGGATTCCCTTCCATTGGGATAAGGTTTCACAAGCTTCTTTTGATGCTCTTAAAGATACCTTGATCCAAGCGTCATTAATGTATCCCCCTAATTATCAGAGTGATTATTTCCTATATATCGTCGCGACAGATACAACCATTGTTATGGTTTTGGTCCAAGAAAAAGATGGGATAGAACATCTGATATATTATTTGAGTCCTAATCTCAATGATACGGAAGTTAAGTATTCATACGTCGAAAAGCTCACATTGGCAATCATTCAAGATGTCCTAATATTTTGCCATTGCTCTGGAGGACCATTATCCTTTCGGATTGCAACCCCATGAAATACATTATATCACGTCAATTTCTAGGGGGAAAATATTCAAAATGGATCGTCATTTTGTAGGGATTTGATTTGGAATTTATCAAATCCAAGTCAAAGAAGTCTTTAGTTTTGGTTGAGCTTCTCTGCGACCTTTTCTATGATAGTACTGAAACTACATCGGAACCATCAATTCCAGATGAGTCTCTATTTCTGATTGGGTTATCTGACCCTTGGTATGTGGATTTTATCATTTATCTCCAAACCCAAAATGTCTAGCCCGATACCTCTCGCTCACAATAACTACGTATTCAATACCAAGCCAAAAATGATTTGATCGTCGGCGATACAATTTATCATCGTGGTGTCGATATGATTTTAAGGAGGTGCCTCACTCATGAGGAGGCTAATAAACTTCTAAATGGTTGTCATGCTAGTGCTTGTGGTGGACACTTGTCTAGATACACTACCGTGCAGATGATTCTCTGCGCCAGTTACTTTTGGCCAACCATATTTCGTGACTGCATCCTCGCGGTTAGGATTTGTCATGCGTGCCAGATATTTGATCATAAAATCCACATGTCGCCAACACCAATGCATCCTATCATCGATGTGGGACCATTTGCAAAATGGGGCATTGACTTCATGAACTGAAACCCTCATTCAGCCCGGGGGTATGGTTATGTTATTTTCACAGTCGACTACTTTACCAAGTGGGCCAAAGCGATGCCTGCATTCAATAACACAGGCGAAACAACTGCATTATTCTTTTTCAATCATGTTGTCTCACGGTTTGGCATAACACAAGCTATAGTTACAGATCATGGTAAGAATTTTCGCAATAACATGATGAATGAGTTGACTGCCAAATTAGGATTGTTGCATGATAGTTCTAACCATTATTGTTATCACTGGAAAATTAGACAAGAAAAGATGAAATTATTAAATGTAATGCAAAAGGATTTACAGGTCTAAGGCACATTAGATAATTTGAAAAATTTTAAAAATCTCTAAGGTCCATAAGAAAAATCAAATTGCGCACTCAAGAAACTAACAAAATGCGCCTTCGCGTGAATTTTTCTTCGATAGGCACGCCCTTGCACGAATTTCCCTCAAAAGTCCGCGTGGACCTGAGAGTGGCAGAATTCACTTTCTAGGACCACAAGGCACACTCCAGGAAATTGATCCCACACTTGAGGCCGCCCAAGGATAGCTTCCTAAACCTCCTTGGGACCTCAAGGGAGCACACAATGGAATCATGTGGCACACAATGAAATCATGCCCCCTCTCTTGGGTCATCATCCACCAATGTACCAAGAGATGGAAGAAGAGTTTGAATTCATCTATAAAAGGCCACCAAGATATGAAAAAAGGGAGAGAAGATTGTTATGCTGGCCAAAATGGCTTCAAGCAATCCAGCAGTGCGTGATCCGGAGCAGAAGTAGAGAGGGGATTCAGTTGTTGGCCACCTAAAAACTCCAATCCTTTGGATTAGAGAGAGGGACCTTGGACCAAGGCAGCTAGGAGGTAAAAATGTCCTTGCATCGAGTCTTAGAACTCCATAGTTCTAAGGGCCCCTTGGCAAGTGTGTAAATGTTCTATCTTTTATTCCTAATAGCACACAATAATATGGGACATAGATGCCACTGTTAGTATTATTTTGTTGTTTGAATCTATATGAGCTTTCATGTTATTTATTTAGTTAAGTCTTTTTTTCTCTCTATATATGCATACTATATCATTATCTAGTGTGTTTTGTTGTATGGCATGTTCACTAACCTGCTAACTCTTTTGTTTATCTTCTTGTGACCAAAAACTTAAGAGGAAGCAACCACTCCTCTTAAGAAAGTGTGGATTGGTACACTTGTGCACCAAATCCACCAACACACTTATTATCCACAATCCAATGGATAAGTTGAAGCCATTAACAAGATCCTTAAGTGAATTCTTGAATGAATGATAGGGGTTCACAAACGAAATTAGAATTTAATCCTGTACTCAGCTCTGTGGGCATATCGAACCTCGATGAGAAATGCAACCGGATTTACCCCCTTTCAGATGGTGTAGATGCAACCGGATTTGAGCCACTATGGCATATCGAACCTCGATGAGAAATGCAACCGGATTTGAGCCACTATGGCATGGCCCTTACACTACTACATTTGGCGGAAATTCCGACACTTGGTTCCGACGCTTTTGACCAAATGTCGGAAATTTCCCCAAATTTTTTCCATCCCGCCCGAACCCGTCGCTATACCGACGTTTATAGAAAAGTGTCGCAAAACCGACACTTAGAAAAGTGTCACAATTGCGACGTTTGGAGGAAGACGTCGCAATTGCGACACTATGGCCCAAAGCGTCGCTATTGAGATGACTCCAATCGTCGCAAGTGCGACACAATGTCTAGGTGTCGCCATTGCGACGTTTAGGTACCGTCGCAATAGCGACGCTTTTTCCGCCGTCGGTATAACGACACTTATATGCGCGCCACATAAAAATACGAAACTTATATGCGCGCTACATAAAAATTCGAAACTTATATGCGCGCTACATAAAAATTCGAAACTTATATGCGCGCTACATAAAAATGATTTTATTGTTTCGTATGCGTCGCAATAGCTACATTAACGTCTGATATGACGCACGCATTCGCCCTCCGCTCTTGCAGAACAGCATTCGCCCTCAGCTCTTGTAGAACAGCATTTTCCCTCAGCATTCACGCTCAGCTCTTGCAGAACAGCATTTTCCCTCAGCATTCGCCCTCAGCGTTCGCCCTCAGCTCTTGCAGAACAGCATTCGCCCTCAGCTCTTGCAAAATGGTAAGTTCTTACTGCAGGCCCTTCCTCCTATAGTAGGGTTGACTCTATTTGGGTTTTTTGGTCAATTCCATTGGATTGTGTTAGGCTGTAGGGTTCTCTCTAGATGTCAAGAATCAAGATTCAATACCCTCTATTATCTTCATCACCCAATACAAGATTTAAATTTTTCCCAAAGAAACGCTTATTAATTTGGCGGCCATTATTTCTCCCTGCTTTAAAAACCCTACATTTAAATGAAAACAAGCATTGCATTTTTTTTCAACACAAAATCTAACCTGGTCGTTTAGTAGCCATGTTATGCATTAACGTCACGTCACCGTGGCTTGGCGTTGCCCTCACGTCTCTTGCGGACGTGTTCGCCCTCGGCATTCACCCTCTCTCGGCTCTTTAACGAACGACGTCGCCCTCGGCCGGTCGCCTCAGCTCTTGCAGAACAACATTCGCCCTCAGCATTCGCCCTGAGCTCTTGTGCAGGCCCTTCCTCCCATAGTAGGGTTGACTCTATTTGGGTTTTTTTGGTCAATTCCATTGGATTGTGTTAGGCTGTAGGGTTCTCTCTAGATGTCAAGAATGAAGATTCAATACCCTCTATTATCTTCATCACCCAATACAAGATTTAAATTTTTCCCAAAGAAACGCTTATTAATTTGGCAGCCATTATTTCTCCCTGCTTTTAAAACCCTACATTTAAATGAAAACAAGCATTGCATTTCAACTACAAAAATCTATTAGTGTTCAAATGTACATGTGTGCATCACTTGTGTAGGGTATTCCTTTTCCACTTTCACATTATCCAAGAATGTGTGTAGTATAGTTCATATTTTTTGTGATTTAGATTATCTTGAAAAAGGAAAGGTAAATTATTTCCCATGGAAAAAGAAGGTTTTCCTTTTTTATAGGTTGTTTGGACTTACGTGGAAAAATTTATGGTATGCCTTTCATATTATGTAGTTTAAATTTGAATTAACAGATTATTCTACATGAAAATATAATTACCTATGTGATGTCCTTCATCACTAATTAAAATTATAGGTTTCAATTTCCTAGACTCTAACTCATCTGATGCTAAATTCTAGGTTCTCATTGGTGGATCACTCTTCCATTGATTTCCTTTCCCTCTGGATCTTGTCATACTTTAAAAGTCATCAATGATACATATATTATTTCAGGTATCCCAAAAGGCTTTATAGTAGAACATATTGTGAAGTTTTTTTGACACTTGAGGATTCTTTTTAGAACTGTAACGCGGTCTATGCTATCGAGTTATATACCAAGCAACTTGTCCTTAATAACCACACTATGAGGTAGGTTCAACCAGTTTGAACTTGTTGGGACATAGCATATGAAGTTGTGTGATGAGTCCATATCATAGGTCTATTATGGTGACAAAAGTGAAGACACGTAATGATAGTTATTATGTTAACATTACTAGAAACATTTTCTAAATTATCCATGCTATCAAGATGTCAAAATTCCAGGCATTAGGTGTCAATACTCGTAGCTAATAGATAATAATAATAATATAAAAAAATCACAACTTTATTTTTGAAATATGATTGTTACACATTGGTAACCTAGTTCATGAGTTACTATCACCCAAAGATTGCAAAACAAACTTAAAATATAAATTAAACCAACATGAGAACCCAACTAAGGGTTTCTCGACAAAATCATGCCATAACCTGGCATTTTGAAACCCAAATTTGAATCCATCATAAGTAATACAATGCAAACTCAGATGGATTTTCAATGCATGTTTGCATGCTACACTTATTCTCTGTCTAGATATCATTTTTTAAATGGAACCATTAGTCAAGCCCACAGTCCTTTTTATGTGAAAAATTCAGCTCTATTTGAGCTCTTTTTTGCTCCACCACCTCCATAAACCAGTGTTACACGGGGTCTCCCCCCCCCCCCCCACCTAGGGGTCTAGATTCCTCGCCCCCTCGCGCTCCGGGGTCTTGGGGACTTCTAGGGGACGTTTCCCTCACTTCCCCTCACGCCCCCGCACACCCCCTTTCACACCCCCTCACGCCCCCTCACACCCCCCCTTCATGCCCCCTCACGTCCCCTCACCACCCCTTTTAGTTTATGGTTTCGTGTTAAAATTTGATGTGCCACTTAGCATATTTGAGAATTCAAGTGATTCTGATTCAGATGGTGACATGGTTGATCCTGATATATTCGTGCAGAAGTTGGATGCAGAGACTAGTGGGGCATTAACTTGAGCATTTATGCTCATTTATCATTATGATGATATCATTTGATATTCATATGTTATGTTTTATGTTTTATGTTTCAGACATAACTTATTTGCGTTTAAGTTTTATGTTTCATACTTGAGTTGTAAACTTCAGTTTAAACTCTATTTTGAATCTTGATATAATATGTCATATGATATCTTAAACTTTATTTTCATTGTACATTGTTAGTAGTTACATTAATGATTATATAGTTACAAACTTACAAACTTACATGCATGATTGTATGATGTATGTTTTAACTTTTAACTTTTAAATTTGTTTTAATTATATGATTCATCATTCATCGATTTGTAATTTTATCATTTATGATTTATCTTTCATGATGCAAGTGTATGATGACTGTATATACATTCCTTGCAAAAATATAGTTACATTTTAAATATTAAATTTTATAATTTTTATGACCCCCGACGTCCCCCCACGTTTCCTGAAAATTGGTAGGGAGCTTTTGCATAGGCCGCTCCCACGCTCCCTCGTCCCCTCGCTCCCACCTCCAGGGGACTTGGTGGAACATTGCCATAAACATATGCAAACATATATCATGATCTTGGAATTCCGTTACATATGTATGTGCCAATGTTCCACAATCATGCCCCATCATCAATTTAAGAAATTTCCATTGAATATCAAATTATGGAGGGGGGAAACTTTTTGCTGCAACATTTGGCTCAAAATCAGGGACCATCTCCATATGAGGTGAATGAGAACTATAGATATTTGAAGAAGTAGATTAGTGCCTTTTCCTCTGGCCATGGAGTCATATACAGTCATCCATCACAAAATTTGTCTTTGTTCATTCTCACCTTGAAAGTTGCAAAAATTCATGCCCTAATTGAAACGACACTAAATTTGAAAGATATAATAAAAATGCAAGCTAGAAGTGCCCTATTAATACAAAGGGAAAAACCTTCCTACCTACCCTAACTGAGATAAATTTTGGTTGAATAGGAAACATGATATTTCCTATGGAGTTGATCCAACAACTTGTTAAATGTATGGGACTAAATCATGCATTTGATTTCCAGGGAAACATGCGCATGAAGAGAAAAAGTGCAGAATTAATGGAAAATCCATACATGCCACTTATAAAAACTACACCGAAAGGTAAAAAAATACTTCAGGCCTTAACTTAATTTGAATCCAAAAATGACAAAACAGGATTAGTGAAAACACGAGAGTGGTGTGGGTGAACAACATAAATAAAAAGTGAGGATACCTTTCCCCAAGATGCCTTTGTCACCATTGTATGAAAACATGTTTTCCTTTCCCTTTATACATGCAAGTGAATGCATTATAGGTATGGTGTTTTCCCAGAATAGGAGAAGCCTACTTAAATATATCATTCGTGGAGTGAATGTTTGGGTGCCTTAATGTGCAATGACATGTTTCCAGGACTGAATTCAATGCAAGGCATATTTCAAACTCTAACTCTGTCTTCCGGTGTCTTATTAGAAATTATTTCAGTTTTCATTTTGTGTTTTCAAGTTAGATATTGTTTTCAAGTTTTTACATTTATAATTTTATTGCAATGTGGCAGACTGATCAGAGCAGTGCAGGAACAACCCGAGACGGGATGATCGCGGAAAGAGGCCAGCGGAAGAACATGTAAAGTTCCAGCATTGCTCTATCTTCAGGTATTTTAGTTATTTACATAATTGAAATAATATTAATTTTGTTCAAATATGTAGACACCTAGCCATGGTACGCCTGATGATTCCCTCTTTGAGGAAGAGCTTTCTTCATCCCTATCTCCAGTGTTCTTGTTGCAAAAAAGGGCACGAGATGCAAGGTCGGAATTTAATGCTTTGATAGACGCGCCTCAAACACCTGAAACAGAAGAGAGGATACAACATCTTATGAGGCAGCTAGAAAGATATCAGGTAATAATAAAAATTCAAAAGGATATTTTTTTTTTTCTGCATGAGATGAATTGTGATAGTTTGATTTTTAATTTTTACATTGACTAAACTAACAAAAAGTTCTTTTGTATGTAGCGTTTTCTGGCATTTGCTGAACCCGGTGTTGGTGGTAGTGGGACACAAGGGCAAGAGATTTCCCAACAACCCTCTCGTACACCTTTTACTCCTTTAGGTGCTAGCCAAGAAACACACCCTGCCCAAGCAGACACCCAGCCAACCGCTGAACGTGTTGGCAATGATGAGGCTGATATGGCCAACTACATTATTGCGTTTCCTGGAGCTACACGTGTCAGCTCCACAGGGACCATTAATGGCACGTTGTTGGTGAACGATGAAGGTGTCCCTATAAAGCATGTACAACTCCTAGATAAATTTTAATATTTTAACTATTTCATGTACTTTATCTAAAACATATTTATCATGATTTTTATTTTTAAATTAATGATAATATCTTCTTCTTTTTTTGGTTTTATTCTGTGTAGGAAACAATGAGTTCTACAGGATTCTGGAGAGCCATGCGTTGGTAATTTTTGCCCAACCATACGTACAGGGTGTAATTCCTAGAATTCCAATCTAAAAAAAGAACTTCTAGATTATCTAGAAGCCCTTTTTGGGGTCGGCACATTTGACAAAACAACGGTGGCTCAGGTAGCCGGCAAATATTTGAAATATACCAGGGACACCTATAGGACGCAATTGCAATTTAACCCTAGATATGAGCGTCCTCTCGCAGTTTCAGAGAGTGAGTGGAGAGCACTCATCCATGACGGAAAAGAGAAAATGGCAAAGAAAGATGGAAAAATGCCAACTGGACCCGCAAGGTAAATTACAACTTTAATTCAATAGCTTTAATTTTCTTTATGTCTAAAATAAAAGTGTGCTACGTCATATCCGACTTCAATCTTTTGATGCTAGGTTGCCTGACACCTCAAAGGCAACCAAAGATAGGATTGAGAAAAAGGGCCATCACAAGCTCGACCAGGGTGGCTACTTGAAATTAGCTGCAAGAATTGTAATTAAGTAGATAAACATCTTATAATTAATCGTATCGCCTTCCAACGTTTTTGTAATCCTATCAGATATGATTAAAAATACACAATCATATATAATGTAGGGTGATGACTTCAGAACAATAACTACAGAGGAAGATAAAAATATCGCTTTCCGTTTTTGCTATCAAGCTGTAGTTGAACGTCGCAGAAGCTTGGGGTAGGTCCCAAGATCTACAATGCCTGATAAGGTAAAACATTAACCTTTCAATATTTTTGTTTTCGTCCATAAATTTAATGTCTAACAACTTTGTTTAAATCAGGGGAGCAACACTACCGACGAGGCAAATAACCCGGTTTTAGAGCCAGATGTAGATGATCCTCTCGTGCAACCTGATCATTGTAGTGGGGACCAGGCCGACAATGCTGCTATCAGTGAGGGCCGTGACGGTAATTAATTTCCACTTATAATTTTTTCTAATTATACCTTGATGGTTTTCCTTATAACGTTTTTTGTTTAAATGATAGAGAATGTTTCCCTTGAGGATCTTACCACCAGAGAGGAAGACAGGGCAACAGTCCCAACGGCGACAACTGGTGCACCAGGTAAATAATCTCATTGCAATTTTTTTTATTAATATTACCTAACTAGTTCAATGATATTTAAAAACTGACAATTAAAATTTAATATTATCTGTTTTTGTAGGCGATGCCCCGTCACTGGATGAGACCAGACATCGTGACTACGCAACTAGGTCAGCGACGACAACTGGTGCACCAGGTAAATAATCTCATTGCAATTTTTTTTATTATTAATATTACCGAACTAGTTCAATGATATTTAAAAACTGACAATTAAAATTTAATATTATCTGTTTTTGTAGGCGATGCCCCGTCACTGGATGAGCCCAGACATCGTGAATACGCAACTAGGTCAGCAGTGCGGGTTGAAAGGCACGAAACAGGAGCAGAGTACGATGATATTGATGATGTAATTAGGAGCTTTAAAAATAGGAAGAAGAAAAAGAAAATTTGACAATGTAAAATATTGTATTATTATAAGACAAACGTTACCATACTTGGAACGTTTTTTGCGTTATATAAAACTAATTTATCATACTATTTTTATGTCAAGCATTAATTCCAATGTTTCCTTGCGTACTTTTTGTTGAATTTTTTTTTATTAGTTATTGAATATTTTTTTTTATGCTCATGAAAGTAAAAAATGAAATATAGATTGGGTATTGGGGAATTGAGAGTGATGTGAGGGCGGGGGGGAGGGGGCATAAGAGCTTCCACCTTCACGTGGTTGGCCCTGTTTAGTAGAGAATAATTTATTGGAGCGATTTAATCTTGGAGCAAACCACCCTCGATCCAGTGTAGCAACAAAAAAGTCACTGTTGACTTAGTTGCTACTCTTTCAAATCGTGGGAGGCTTGTTCCAAGTTCATGCGACTCCAATAAATTGTTCTTGAAACGAAGAGGAGCTTATTCAGGTATGTTTTGACATTTTCAACATATGTTCTAAAATTATCATAAGAATGCATCTTAGAGTAAAAAATACTGCATCAATTACTTGTATTTATTGTATAGATAATGATGGATTTTGATTGACTTGGCAGTGCAGGTACAAATCCTCTTGCATCATGAGTAATACAACTTGTCAACCAGGGTCATGTCCAGGATATTTTTTCTTGTGCGCTTGACCAGGTTCGTAATGTCACATTTTGTAAGTTCCTTTACAGTTCATAATTCAATATTAAGCTTGTTCATGATTATTATCTAGGCTTTTTGTATGTGTTTTTTCATCTATTTGATTGTAAGCAACTCTGCATGTTTCCTGTTGTTCACTATGATTTCTCCCATTACCACTCCTAGGATGAATATGAATTTATTGTTACATAGGTTACTTTATTGTTACTATGATTTCTCCATTTACGATTTCATAGGTTACATCATGTAAAGTTGTCAATCTCAAGTTGGTGATGAGCTTTAGTTCTCTAGATTTGGGGATTTTCTGATATTTTCTCCCTCATGTCATTCCTGCATCACCTCGTTGTTTGAGCATGCCAATTGTCTACCACTTGTACCAATTTGCACATGTCAATCTCTGAGTGGTGCCACATTTCACCTATTTTCAGTGAGAGTTTAGGGTTTCTCTAACATAGCTTCAGAAATCCGATTCAGTGCCTGCTTGAATATTGTCACATAATACTTATGGTTTGAATTGATGAGCATGTTCTGAATGGTTGGTTGATTCATAAGAACCACCCATATAGTCATCTTGAGATATTTCAGAAGGTTTCTCGGGTTTCCTTTTTCACCGTTTCTAGTGGGTGGGATGGTGTGGGGTGATCCATCAATACTCGTGCTCTTGTAGTAGGGAATTTGTTTTTGGGGATATAAAGGAGCATTTGATGTAGATATCCCATTGGATGCATTCATAGATGGGCACGAGAGGTCAAGAATTTAAATTAAATATATGCAACCTCTAGCATGGCAACCTGAAGGCCGCGAGAGACACTAGTTAAAGATTGTTTTGTGCTAGCCTTAATATAGTCGTGATTTATTTCTATTATCTTAATGCAAATATATAGTCCGGTCTCATTAAAATGAAGATTGTGGTTGTATTTCTCTTTGGTTGTTTCTCTCTTAATGCTCCAGAAGTTGCCAAAAGTTGCGATAGTTGTTTAGTTTGCCTGTTACAACTTAAAAGTGGTTTTTAGCAATGGGAGTCATGTTTTTTAAGGTTCATACTAATATGAAGATCTTGTAATTCTATATTCGGCATAAGAGAAGATGGCCTCTGCTTTGGGCAGTATGACAACAATTGCCACATCTACCTCATTGGGTAACAATGGAAAGGGGAAGAAGTTGGGTGCAATGTTTGATAATTATGGCAGACAATTGTCTTCTCTTTCAGTTTTTTCACCCATTTCCTTTAATTTCTCAAGCAGAAGAGGGACTCTGAGATTACGTGACAGAGAGAAGGTAGTTAATACAAGAGCTATGGAAAAGGAGTTGTACTTCAACAAGGATGGCTCAATGACAAAAAAATTGCAGGTCAGAGAAAAAATTATGTTTAAAGGAAGGTCACCTGCACGTGAAACTTCACTGCGGTGGATCTTTCCTTGTCCACTTATATTCGATTTTAATGTGTTATTTTATTTTTTCATGGAGGGTTGTTTTGGCATATGGTCTGGCATTCAATTGCACACTTACTGAAAGCATTGTCAATTTGTCTTGCAGGCGGTGTGAACAAAATTGCTGATCTTGTTGGAGTCACCCTTGGGGCGAAGGGAAAAATGTTGTCTTGGAGAGCAAGCATGGTTCTCCGAAAATAGTTAATGATGGTGTGAAAGTAGCTAAGGAGGTAATTTGTAGATGTGTGCTTTGGTTTTCTTTTTAACGTTGTATTAGTTCCCCCTCTTAAATGTCTTAGATTTGGTAGGCATAATTTGAAAACTCAAAGGTGAAAGGAAACATATTTATTACCCAGTGGTCTACTTGGCCTATGGACTAGCCACATTAGAGTAATGCATAAAGCTTTTCACAACAATAAAAGGAAAGGGTTATGGTTGAGTCAAATTTTATTGTTATTGACAGTGTAATGAAATGTATCTCAATGCTATGGTTTCGGCCTTTTTATTGGTTGAATTAGAGGACCCAGTTGAAAATATTGGGGCCAAGTTGGTAAGGCAAGCTGCGGCAAAGACAAATGATTTAGCTGGGGATGGAACCACAACATCCGTTGTTCTTGCACATGTTGGAATATTGAAAAATTCCATAACAATGAATGGAGAATAAATCTCCCTTCCTCTCACACAGAGAAAATAAAAATTTCTTTGACAGGAGACAGAGTTTCAATACTTTGAAAACAAACTTCTATTCCCTTCAACAACTCAAAAAAAAACTATTACACTACTTCCTCACTGAGAGGGATTACAAAATTATGACTGCTACAAAACGCAGTGCATAAAACCAACTCACTGTCTGTTCAAAACAAACATACTCCGTCTCTAAAACACTCTGCTGTGTTTTTCCCTTTCGCACTGTTGTGCATACACACTTAAAAAGTTACACTCAGTCTTTCACTTTTTACACACTGCTGTGTAATAAAAAATTTACGTACTGTCTATAAAAAAAACTACCAAGCTTTTTCAACCTTTTTATTTTTATATGCCGTAACATATAAAACATATTATAATAAACCCTCTTTTAAAAAAAATAAAATTAAAACTAAATTCTATGGCCCACCTTTCATTTCGCATATGATATATATATAATATATGTTTAAAACATATGTATATATTAAACTATCAAAACATTAAAGAACCCTTTCTATCGGACTTCAAAAGTCTGAATAGATTGAATTTCAAACCAAATTCGCGTTCCAAAATGGGATGCTGACGTCTGCCTAATTTTAACTCGAATTCTCAATCCAATGTGCCCTATAAAAAATTCGGGTCCGTTTTTCAGGTTTTCAGATTCCCTTCAATTTCATGCGATCCAATATTAATGCTCCACGTGTCCTCCTTTTGAATTTACAAAACTGTCGGGTAAATTTCTGTTTGTTTAATTTCTGGTTGGTGAATTGCGTTAATGCCGGTTGTTGTGTTTAAATACAATCTTGTACAGAAATATGGCTGCGGCCGTCTACAAAAAAAACTTGCAGGAATTTTAAATGCTGAATTAAATTTCTGGATGGCATGCAAGCAACCTCCAAAAAAAATGTTGCTGCTGCATCCGTCCTTCTGCTGCAGCAGTTGAAGTTAAAATTCAACAACACAGGGTTTAATAAGTGAGGGTGTAAAGGTAACTTTTTGTCGATAGTACTGGATTAAGATCATCTATTCATTTTTGTAGGGTCTTATGGCGTTTGGTTTTTTAGTTTTGGGTTGGGCTTATTGAGTCTAAGATAGTTTTTGAGTGAAAAAATTGCTATCAGGTATTAAAAAAATTTGGTTCTTTTGTCAAAATTTATGAGCTTTTTAGGAAATACAAAACTGACAATGGTTGTATCTTAAATTTGTGGAAAATAATTTGAAATGAAACCTTTTTGTTTAGGTTGTTGCAGCAGGTGCAAACCCCATTCAAATTACTAGGGCATTGACAAGACAATAAAGGCCCTTGTTTCGGAACTCAAAATTTTGTCAAAGGAGGTAAACGCTTGCCTTTTGAGTAGGCTGGTTTTCCTTTTTGCTGATGGTTTGGTGTATCTAATTGAATTAGTTGCCTAAGGTATTTTTGGTTGCAAACGCCTTTTCATTTTTCATACAGTATTGGCCTTGTGGAATACATTTGATTGTGTGGTCTTGTTAGATCTACAACATTTGTAGTTGTTTAGTCTTATGGCCGAGGTGTATTTTTATTATGGAAATAGTTGATGCAATATTGTCATTTAATCCTTACTGCAGGGTAGCATGTTGAGAAGTTTCTTGTGAAACATTTGGTATTCAAAATGACACTTGATCCTATACAAGATCATGCACTTGACTTCAAAATTCATATTCAAAGTTTGCCAGACAATTCTTGCAAAATTTCAAATATTTATGTTGTTTTAAACCATTATCTTTTTCATGTATTGGATGCTGAAAATGTAAAAAAGACTTTGGTATGAAACCAACTGGTGAATAATTTCCAGCACAACAACCACTTCCAAGACATGATTTAGAAGTAGAACAAATGTGCTTATGAAGCATAGAAAGATATCCTTGATGCATTGTCAATGTTTGGCTAGGGTTATTTTGGGAGAAAATAACTCCTTATTCCTAGAATAGTGATCTTCAATACAAGTAAATGCCAGAGAAGAGAGATCATCGTGTGACGCAAAAAAACTGAAATTGGACCCCTAAGGAGAGCTGGTGTGTCTACAATCGCTCTGTCAGCATTTTCCCCTGGTTTACCCTGTTCTTTTCCTCCAGCCTGGGTCTTCATTGACTTCTTCTTTCTTCGGGTTTATTTATCAAATTCGTAGAATTTGATAAATAAATACCATCCACAATGGTTGGACTTTAATTTATATTCCCGACTTTATATTATCTCCAAGCCTTATAACCAATGTTTAAATTTCAACACTTTGTATTTATACTCCACGTTTCTTTTTAAATAAATAACTTGTAATGAACTTTCGGCTCTATATTTCACCACCCAGCCTTACAACAATCACGCTCCAGAATTATGCTAATTATCTGCCAATCGTTTAATTAAACAATTTCATTATACTCCGGCCCCACCTATATATATCAATAACCAATCAAACACTCGTATCGTACCTGGCTATCCTCCGCACACCTTAGTTAACCTCCTGGCAAGTTCAACGTGCGACCACCGTCCGATGGCCCTTCTCCAAATCAACGACTCTTGGCAATTTCGCTCGGCTTCCAACGTCGGGCTTTAACGTGCGATGGCATGGGTTAAACGGTTGTTTGCCGGGGTCACTTCGCCACGTGTCGCATTCCCTATGGAATCGCTCGCGAATAGGAAATACCGCCTACTCCGCAAAAGCGGTGCGATATGGGCAACCCGCTTTTGTGATTCCGCTCATGGTTTTGGTAGAGGGCTTGACCACGGGTGCAAGTCTGGTTCCGCTATCCTTTTGTTTGTTAACTCATGTCCAATCCTCGGGTCAGGTTCCGAAAACACAACAATTTTGTCTCTTTATTAAGCGGGATTTTTATATTTGAACAGTTTTCACGACCCCGGTTCTCTACACAGACCTCGCCTTGGATATTTTTACATAAAAATGATTGTTCTCAATAATTATTTATATAAATTTTCCACATGTTAAGTGTGGTATTCCCATGATTTATTATAAATATGTGTATTATCAAAGAAAACCAACACAAATTTTATAAGATGGGATCAAACAAAATTGTTCTTAAGTCGAGTCCGCCGGACTTCAAACGGCGATAAACCATAATTCAAACCAAATTCGCGTTCCAAAATAGCCTGCTGACGTCGGCCAATTTTGTGACGCGGAAACCAAATGAATTCCGCCCTAATATTTTTCGGGTCCGAAGTTGGGCTGGCGTACGGAGGGAAGTTGTGACGCGAATTTCTTATCAAATTCGCCCTAATATTTTTCGGGTCCGGATTTCCACTGTGCGAGCAGCCCAAACAAAGATCCGCTCCAATCAATTTCTGCCACGTGTCCTCAATAAAAACTTGCCCTGCTCCCGGCTGCGGGTGCATTCGATGGCGTTTAAGGTGATGGGACATGGATATGGCAATTTCATATCAATCGCATTAACATTTAACGCCGTTCAATTAAGTTTTCACATCAAATCCGCATTAATTAATTTTTAACACTGTTCAAGATCGGACCTCCACTCCTCTTAGCGATTCCGCACGCTCCAATTTGATCCAAACGTCTTATGACACGATCAGATTAATTTTACGGGGCGTCTTGATTGGCATTGCGTCGTGTCGGCGGTACCAGGTTTAGCCATGGCTTTTCGTACGTTTGTTGGCTGATTACACCGCCCGCTAACCGTGACGATATGAGAAGTGGGCCACCGAACCGCCGCCTAGACCTTGGCTGTGATATTTTCATTTCTCTCTGTTTTTCTCTAACCGTTCTCCTCTGCTAATTGAATTCCTCGCTCTCCGTCTCCCTCTTTTGTGCCCATCGCGCCCGAGATTTAACCCATGCTCGCGGCGTCATAGGATGCGTTGCCGCAGGGGGAGCACTAGAGGTCAACCCCTGCGCGCTCCCTCCAGCCCCTCAACAGAGTCGACTTCCGGCCAGTCCAGTGAATATTACGCAGGTCGATATCCAAATACTAGGAGTGGGCGGGGTCGGCTTGTAGGATCTGGCCACCGTATGGATTCCCCTGCTCCTCGCTTCCCCACCACTAGTTCACCTTCTCCCACGACGCGCACTGCGCAATTTTCCTTTAATTTCTCTCTCAACCGCCCGCGAATCACGGCTTTAGTCACTGTGGTCTTCCGCAAGGAGGCCCAAACGGAGGAAGAATGCACCCGTCTGGCGGGTCTGAGCTCGGAAAAAGCCGGCCAGCATTCGGGCCTTCAGGAGGGGAGCCGTGGCATGCATGTGGAGGTAGCACCTAGCGATCCTGGACCTTCCGAAGGATGGCGCCGAATCGTGGAGGAACCACCGGAGGAGTAGTTTGGTTAATTTGTTTTTCTTGCTTAGCAGGCCCACTTAATTGGGCTGCTTTTAGATTATTTTACTGTGCTGGACCTTTGTAATATTTTTGAATTCTGTTAATAAACGTTCAAGACTGGTTTCCCCGTATGAGGGCAGTCTTCTTAATATTTTGATTTTTTGATGACAAATTTGCCATGTGTATGGCCAGGCAATGTTTTTGACTTCGGTGTAATTTTATTCGCAATGTTAATAGATTAACTTTACATAGAATTCTCACATGATTAGCGTTTTTCTTGATCTGTTCAAGGATTTTGGGTACTTTAATTTGTATTTTGAACAATGGACGTCGGTACTCTATCTGTTGCTTTACTGTTCTACATGTTAGAGTCGGCCTTTGCAGCCCTCCGTCAGTGATCATTTCGTCTTTTGCATATTCATTATTAGGTGTCTCGCTTGTTCCACTTCGTTGCATTCCACTAGGAGCATGCCATGCACTGACGAAGGGGTCTGTCGTCTTATGTTTCCTCATGTTTACACCTGCAGTGCTATTTTAAAAATTTTCCTCAAAAAATCATTCATAGTCATTGTCATTACATATATGGTCATTAAAATTGTCAATAAGTGTCTTAGGTCTTAGTGTCTAGGGTTTTTGAGTCATTTATATACCAGTCATAAAGCCTGCAAGGTGAGGAAAGTTCCGCATATTGTGATTTTTTGTTTTATTATCATCAGCATTTTGAAAAATATTTCTAGTCCAAAACTCTGTTTTGGAACTAGAAAATTGTTCATTATCATTTTGTAATAAATTGTAATTATTCCGCCAAGAAGACATTGTCAAGGGCAGACCCCTGGTCTCTTCCTTAGCTAAATAGCCATATCCCTGCAAAAAGACAGCAAAATCATCAAAATCGACCTCAGAAAAGCCAAAAGAAGATTGTATTTAAAAAGCCAAAAGTGAAATTACAAAAACATTGTAATATGGGTTTTCAATTAGATTTGAAACAAAATCTGATTGTGAAGATATTTGTATCATATATAAAAGCCAAGCAAGTTTCATTTGCACCAAAACTACAGCACCCAAATCGTGTTTTGGAGATTGGAGGTCGATTTCAAAGTTTTAAGCTGCATGGACAGAGTTTTGGGGCTCGAGCGACCCACCTGGGCGCGAGCGACCCACGTAGGTCATTTCAGCAGTGTAAAGTTGCAAGGGGCGCGACCCACCTGGGCCGAGCGACCCACGCAGGAGGTGAGCGACCCACGCAAATACAGAAGTTCGAAAATTCATTCTGAGCGCCCAGTCTTATCGATTCATCGGCCTTCAAACAGGTTTCTAGCAATTGCTTGATGTTTTTGAATGCATTGGTGGCATCGTTGGTGGTTGCAAACATTTCAAATGGAGGATTTAAACATCACAGTCATAGCAATATCGTTTTCAGGGTTTTGAAATGAAAATCTATGGTTGCATGAGTTTGCTTTTTATCTTATATCAGTGACACATCCAGCCTTGCATATAATATCAAAACCATATTGCTCTCATGCCCATTATGCCATTGTGACCATTGCTATTATTATACCATGTTTAAAACCTTTGTTCCATGGTGACTGTGGTTGTATTATGTCTCACTGCCCAATGTAAAAACATTCTCATGACTTTGTTTCAAACTGCCCATTGACACTTTTGTTGTTATTACTCAGGGACAAAAACATTCATATGATGCCCTTCTCCCTTTCACTAGACTTGTTCAATATTTTGAAGGTTGCCTGCTCCCTTTGGTCAAAATTTCACTTGCATTCAAAACAGAGATTGTGCCTTTTCCAATCCATTTAAAAACTGATATTTTATCATGGTTTGTTTCCTTATGGTGTTGTGACGGTGGGATATTTGTTGGGTTTTGAAACACACCATCATAACCTTGTTTGCACTGCTTTCATATCAGTATACATAGTACCAAAAGCTTGGTCAGAGTCATGTCGGAGACAGAGTCAGAATATGAGTTAGGGTCAGGCAGTGATTCGGTGACTGAAGGTAATGTGCCACGGGGGTCCCGCAAAGATCATAGAAGTGGTGATCATCGCAGAGAGGAGCCTACTTCTTTGGCTCGGTTGCAGGCATGTCCATTAGCTATGGATTTTTTTCGATTTTTGTCATGTTTCAGATTTTGTGAGATGGTTGCACAAACCCGGCCTCATCGTGAATTGGCCCGTCTGTTTGTTCTTCATTTACGGGATGGTCGGGTAAGTCTTGCTGGGGTTGATTTCATTGTGTCACCCTTGACTATTGCTCAAGCCACTGGTATACCAAACATGGGCAAGGAATGGAACAAGGGTCAGCAGTTAGAGAAATTTCATTATGAGCCATACATTAAAACTGGATATATGGCTTACTTGAGCAGAGTTTTTCCATTCAGATTCTTGAGAGATGAGTATGCACCGCTCATGAGGCTCATCATTCAGTATTTTAGTTGTGAGGGCAGGTATGCTCGTCTTTTCGCGTTCCATATTCGTTTCTTGATGCACTTCACAAGGGTACGTATGATGAATATTCCGTATTTCATACACCGCAACATAGAGAGGATGGTGACATTTGTGCAGAAGAAGACGAGCCCAGTGCAGCAGTACAGGAGTATATATCATTTCACTTTGATCAAAATCTTGGTGTTACATCAGTTGGCAGAGCAGGGCATCACTTGGGAGGATTTCATTTCTAGAGACTTTTTCAGAGTGCCACAGCAGCCTCCCGAGGCAGTTTATGATGCAGGAGAGCCCTCACACCAGCCGGACATGCTTGAGGTTGGGCATATCATTACTCCTTTGGTTCGGACATATCAGCGAGGCCACAGGGCCTTATTTGCAGCGACACGGCGGGTACTATCTCCACGTGAGGTGGAAGGGGTCCTGCCGACTTCATCGACACGGCGAGTATTATCTCCACGTGATGTGGAAAGGGTCTTGCTTTCTTCTTCAGTGCAGGTACAGGTACAAGACAGGGGCAAGAGGCCCATGCATGATGAGGGCCCATCAGGAGGCCGGGACACCGATATGACAGTCATTGATGTTGATACGAGCTCTCCTAGCTCGAAGCTGAGGGAAGTCATCCAGGAGCAAAGGGCCGAGAATGACCAGCTGAAAGACCAATTGCAGAAGGCTCAGTGGGTGATTAACTATTTTGAGCAGCGCAACAAACAGCTCGAGGATGAGCTCACATTTTATGAGGTGCGCCAAATCCGTGAGGACAGGCAGTGGAATCGAAAGAGGCCCGGTGACATGACACCAGCTGACAGAGATACTGTACTCACGCGGGTGAATATACATCTGGAGAAGTTGTTGGCGAAGGCCAATCGGGACAAAGACATGCTTCGCCACATGAAAGGCCATTACTGGGCTCGCATGCATGTTTGCAAAGCGAGGATGAAGATCATGAAGAGGAGGTTGCGCAAGGCACTTCGACGGCGGAAACGACCTAATCCACTTCGGATTTTGGCCGAGGCTTCATTGAATGGGTAGGACACATGATGGAGAACCTCCGCTCCGAATTTGGGCAAATTCGGAGAAAATTTTGTCATTTTCAAATTTTTGGTCTAAAAAACAGGTTTTGCAGCTACGTGGGTCGCGCGCTCATGCGCTCGCTTTTTTTTGAGACACTTGCTGGAGGAGATTTTTACATTTTTTGGATTTTTCATGGTTAATTATGCATCCTCTGAAGTCAACTTAGCATTTCAAACAAAATACGGATGGTCTCCAAATAGCTCGAAAAACACCATAGAAACCACCTTACTGTGCAACACACCCAACATGGGTACTCTGGAAGGTAGGGTTTTGGAGGGGTCAAATCGCTCCAAATTCAGAAATTCCACTTGGGTGGAAGGTAGACATCCAGGAGCTTTCTAACGAGATATCATGAGCTCAAGTTGGATCAGGAACTACCTCAAATTTAGCCTGGAACATAGCGACCACCACGGTTCGAGGGCTTGAACCACAGAGTTTTACAGATTTTTGAGTGCTAGCTGAAGTATTCGCCTATTATGAAGACATGATTTGCTTATGGATAGAATTTTGGGTTTTTATGATGTAAATTCATGTTTGATATGTAACTTTGGCTTGTTTTATCTCTTCTAGAAAGGATTCCTCTCGAATGAGTAAAAAATCATGTAATGGATCGGTTTCCACTCTTTTTAGAGGCAGGTTATTGTTGCCTAGATTGTGGTTCCATGATTGAATTGGTTGAAACTGATCCCTGAAGAAATTCGACCCCTAGAGGTGGAAAAGGAGTTAGGTGATCTATATGTTGTAATTTACGAAGGCCATTCTCGATTTGGACTCTTGGGATACTTGCTTTTGATACCATTGTACATATTTTTCATATTTGGCTAAGGAAGATCAGGGGATTTTGCAGCCTTGTTGAGATCCTTGTAGGTATTATGTTCTTGATGGTGTTTCTTCTTTGTTTCACCTTAAGTTTCTTCATGTTTAATATATTCCATCCTTTCATTTTTATACGAACTAAATTGAATGAGTGATTAAATTTGAATCCATTGTTTCTAGGTGCTTGGCCTTTGAATTGAAGTTGAATTCTATATGTTTTAGAGGTTTGTTTGGAGAGGATCAAGTTCTTCTTTGCCCTCTTGACTCCTCGTCGGTCTAATATCCATATATCCAATTTTAAAAAGCATCAAGATCATCACCTACCCCTGTGACTTAGACTACCTGTCGCTGTCCCGGACCCAAAATTTGTTTTTCCCATTATAAACAAAACCAAAAAACCAAAATCAAACATACCTCTCTTTACTAGCCTAAAGTCAGTTCTTATTTATAGAGGTCATCTGCATCCTATTGCTTATTTTCTGAGATTAGTGGAGAAGGCCTCTCACATCCTCGTAGGGCTAGCTACGAGGGTGGCGTGGTTTGATGTAGCCTTGAGTTTACTTCATTTCATTTCTTGAGGTAGATTTGAGTGATAACATAGTGGCGACCATCACACAGGATAATCTCAATGGTTTGCTTGGTGATGTGTTTGTTCCACGAGGTCTTGGAGACGGAGTACGAGTCACGCCGGGTAGCTTTTTGGCTTTTTATTATGCATAAAGCGGAAGGTAAATAAATGTTTGCGGTCGATCTAGAGTAAGCTTGTGTGTGCAATGCTTCGATTTGTAAATCACCCCAGTATGTGACCGTTCTGGACCTTTTGGATGATTGAGTCTAAGAGTAGAAAGGTGAAAATAATTGGCTATGTTCCTTAAATTTTCCTAGAAAATCGATACACTTTGACTTCGAAGGAATCTGGGGCGAATCCTGACCACAAATCCACCAACAATATTCGAAAATCCAAATCGGATTCAAGGACCCTTATAAAACAAGAAAGTCAGAAAGTTACGAAGAAAGCCAATTGAGTTTTGAGAGTTCCCAGTGCTTACCGTCACATCTGTCCTGTCAAAATCATATATATTGATGAAATTCCTTGCAGTGCAGTTTAGATTCAGCATCCTTGTTTGTGAATTTTAGAAAGTGAATTGTCGAAGATTAGTTCCAGATCCATTTATTTACGAAGATTTGCAATATAGATTTATTCACATTCCTGGATAACGATTGCAAAGTTCTATTGAGGATACTAACACTCCTTGAGTTCTAGATAAAGCCTTTAATTCTTGACCCATCTGAAGTGCATCAAGTTCACGGATCTCACGAGCCTCCTTTATCCCTACCATTCCGGTTCAGCACAGGCTTGCTGATCGACCAATCAATAGTAATTTCTCCTGCGTCTCCATTGAATACACATCTGGCAGGACCCTCACGCCCACTCCTCCTGTGTCTCCTCGACAGCAGTTGTCTTGATCCACGAAGCTATCATTTGCTCGTTTGCACCTCTTGTGTTACCACGGCGATTAGATAATGTACTGTAGACTATAGAGCAAAGATCCCAACATTTGATGACACTCCCGAGTCTTCACACTGTGACATGTAGACAATATAGCGATTTGCTGATCGTTTGAGATTGATGAAGAGAGAATGAGTATGAGGCTTTTTTTATTGCAAACCTTTGGAGAGAGAGAGTAAGAAAATGGTTAGGAGCCTTGCCGTGAAAAAAGAAGCATGGTCATTGGCGAGAACTCCGAGAGGCGATTTTAGATCGATGGGGAGATGAAAAAAGGATGCTGCAGTTACTTAGAATATACAAATCTCAAACGTAATCCTGGTGAGTACGTATGGGGATTATGTCATTAAGATTCAATACGATTGTATAATGCTATTCGGATGACTTGAGAATGATAAAAGTGCTCTCCTTGGTCCGGATGCCTTTGGCTCCAGGAGATGGCTTATTCCTTAATGATAGAGATCCACTCAACACAGAAGATATCCCGGAAAGTGTTTATTAAGTGTTAGAGGGCAAATACGAATGATAAAAGGCACGGTTGAAAAGCGGAAAAAGAGGTAACGATAGGAAGAGCCTTCTCATCTATATGAACGACACTTAGCTCGTGAGTTGGAAAAGGTTTTGAAAGAATGAATCTCGACAAATCGAAGCTCAGTTTCGAAATCAAATTTCATGGCCAGCGAGCCCATTACAATTCAAAAGAATTAAGCAGTGTAGACAAGCTAAAACCAGGCATTAGCAATGATTAAGACCCCTCTTTTGCAGAATTTTGTGAGTCATGACTACTGATGATGATGATGATGTATAGAGGTGAGCAAAATCATTTCTTCACTCCGGGTAGTTTGCCTATTTATATCAGGGATGAGGTGGTGAAAGTTGGGTTGTTCGGGAAAGATGAGATTTCATCTAACAAATCATGCTGATTTAGAGAAGAGTAGGATGAATACAAGAGGATATGGATACATTGGTACTTGGTGAAACAATATCATTGAGAAGTCGAGATGTGCCCATAAATCCCATTGAGAAAAAAAGAAAAAAGCTTGTTATAGAAAATGATTCAAATACCACAGAAAGAGGAAAAGAAACAAGGTATTGCCAGTAAGTAAAAAGTGCCATCGGTGTAAAGGAAAGGTAAATCGGTGAACATTGAAAGACAGGTGAAAAGAGAAGTTCCAGTTAAAAAAGAGGTTAAGAAGGTTTGACATTTAGTTTGAAAATAGAAATTTTAATGAAAATATCTATTCCTTTGACGGAAACTATGAAGAAAAACGATCTGGTAGTCAAGTCACAAAATTCTGAACTTTGATCCAATGATTGACACGATTAAATGTTGGGGATGATCGGTAGGAATTGATTTGAGCTGCATTAAATGGTAGGTCTCACAGCGGTAATATTTCCTCCTTTACATGTTTGAGAGTTGCATGAATATATATTGCACAATCTTGTATAGGTTAATTGCTTAGCACAATTTGATGCCAAAAGCAATCATGGAAAAGTTAGGATTAGACATTCTGAGGAAGTATCATGATTTGTATTCATTACGATTCCAGTAGGAGTAAAGTGTATAGGACTCATGAAATTTGGTGGTAAGTTTAGATCAAATCCCGGTGAAGAATGTTTTGATGGATGTAGTGGTTGCGGGGGAAACCTGGTTCCTCCTTGATTCGGGATGCTCCTTGCAAGATCTTAGAGAAACCAGAGTTGAAGGTACCGCCGATTTAGATTTCTCTTGTACTGCAATTCCAGGTCTTGATCGAATGAGAAAGTTATATGGGAAGCGAGAAGATGAAATACATGATAACTAGCGAAAGAGAAGCGGTCCCGATCATCCTTTGTATG
The DNA here is from genome assembly GCA_034641835.2 of Pinus albicaulis. Taxonomy (NCBI): domain Eukaryota; kingdom Viridiplantae; phylum Streptophyta; class Pinopsida; order Pinales; family Pinaceae; genus Pinus; species Pinus albicaulis. The sequence goes on along the minus strand of CM076582.1, from coordinate 448,462,711 downwards.
AATTATGTATGCGATTTAAGTCGTTTGTGTTGTGTGAAAGTAGTTTTAATGATGTGAAAGTCAATTAGTTCGAGCGGAAGACATACCAGTAAATGAGAATTTTGAAGAAGTTCTGCAAAGAAGAAGAAAAACAAAGTGGCACAGGTGATCGGTGAAGACAATAGGCGACCAAAGCAGAGAAAACAAAGCCGGCACGGTTTGACATTTGAAGGGGACGATGAAGATGGTCTTTGGACCATGGATTTTGATGGTACGTTAGGCGGTGATGGTCTTTGAGATTGGTGTGTGGATTAAGAAGTCCATTTTCCATCTGATAGAGTTAAAATAATGAGAGTGTGTTCTTACAAGCTTGCATTCGATTGTTCAAATAATGAAGCGGAGATACGGGCTCTTATTGCATAGCCTTAAGATTCTTAAAAAGTGAATGCGAAGAGGATTACAGTGTGTGGTGATTCGAAATTAGTGATAATGATTAAAGGTGAGTTTAAATTGCAGCATCCTCGCGAGGAGCTTCTGAAATACGGGTTTTGGACATTATAAAGTGTTTCTGATCATACTTTGACATATGTGCCCGCATACAAAATGGTATTGTGATGGACTTGCTAAAGTGACAATCTTAAGTTCAGTGAATTCAAGCCAACAAGTTTGAGATACATGTGAAACACGTGGTTCCAGGACAATCGAGCGGTGTTGGCAAGTCTTTGGGGATGATGAGAGATTAGTGAATTTGCGGAATAAGGTGAGATTTGAGAATACCTCCATTAGATACGAGTTATGATGATGGTATTATTGATGACATACGGATAAACCAAATGGATGTGCACTTAAGGATAACATCATTCCCTAAGGATTGATTCCTTTTGGAAGAGAGTTGTTTGATCAGACTAATTCTGCTTGGTAAACCTACATTGAGGCCAACGGGAGAAGGGTGTCGAAGAGGTAAATATTGGGACGAACAAGAATCCCAAGATGGTAAAATTGCTCGAAGTCTTGTTGTCATACAAAAGAGTAAGAAGCGAATATATGGTGTTATCTTCATTTTACGATGTGTTTGCGTAGGATTATTAGGATCTTAAAACACTTATGATACTAACATCATTAAACATCTCTTCCATCAAACCAAATGTGTCGGAGAAGCCTTACGTCAAAAAGTTGAGAGGATCAATCAAAATGCTGCCATCAGTGAAAAAGGGTAAATGGGTTGTATAAGTCGGGAATCATTGTGCTATTAGTTTCAGTTGGATATCGAACTTGGTGCCGTGAGAAAGAAATAAGGTGGGATAGTTTATCATATTGACTTAAATACGAATAAGGTATCATTAAAGAACAATTATCACTTCAGATGGATCATATGTTATGGCAGGTAGTTGGAGCATCAAGGATGTCACTATAGCGGATGCTCGAGTTGTAATCAGTTTAGTGCGGAAGATGATCGTAACAAAGCTGCATTCACCACTCAACAAGGAACATTTCATTATGCAAAGATACGTTTAGTTTAAAGAATACGGCGCTACTTTTCGGTGATACGATGGACATGGCTTTTGTTAGGAAATATGTGTTTTGGTTTGTTTGTGATGATCTATTTATGTTCCAGTTACAGTGAGGAACATTTATATCATTTGAAAATTGTTTCCAGTACGGAAAATATGGCATTTTAAGCTAGATAAGAAAAGACCTTTTCGCCATGGATGAAGAGCTCACTTGGCCACATCATATCGAAATATAGCATTCGAGTTGATCTGCCACGTGTTGAAGCCATACAGCAGTTGAACGGCCAAGAAACAAGAAAGAAATACGGTCATTTAATATTAAAATGAATTTTCTGCGTCGTTTCATTTTCAAATCTTGCGAACACCTTAGAAATCACGAACATCTTGAAAAGACGATCGAGTAATTAGATGACGGTAAAGTCATTCAATTTGGTAAAGATAGCTCTTTCTCGGCTCTATTTTAACATCATTGGATTATACATGACTTCATTTATTTTCTTTAAGTACAAGCACATTTAGCAATTGTTTGTTTAAAAAAAGGATGGAGTTGAGAAGCCATTGCTTTCTTGATCGGATCATTAGAGATGGAGCATTTGGGCTATCATCACTAAACCCGAAAACAAGCACTTGCGCTTGTAAAGGCCTTGAAGAAGTTTACGTGTGTACATATTGCATTCCACATTCTGACATCATTCCCTAACGGCGATTAAAGATGTTTTGATACGGGGAGAAGATCCGGAAGGAAGAAGAGAGTAAGTGGATACGTTTCGTTAACATAGAGAATCGATGTGGAGAGATTAAGCAGAACGGGTGATCGAAAGAAGGACAAGGACTAGCCAAGCTCATGGGCGAAACAAATCGCATGCTCTAGACATAAATTTGATTAACATGTATACAGTGAAGAGAGAGAAAGTGCGTCGGTTAGGAGTGCTCAAATATTTGTTTCTTCTCCTTGGTATCTTGACATTTATATGTGTCGAGAATTTGTCTCTGCACTTAGAGTATGTAGAAATAAAGAGTAGAACATTGAAGCTAGAAGGTACTAAATTACACATTTTGAATTCTGCATTGTAATGGAAAGACCTGAGTATGTTGTTGAATTGTTTGGTAGAGAGGAAGCTCGAAAGGTTTGGAGGATTTTCACAAGGTAGTATGGAGGTCATTTGTTTTGGAGACCCACAGTGAATAAGATTCTAAGGCGAAGTATTATTGACGTATTTGTTTTACGAGTGTATTTCAAGGGCATTTAAAAATTGTCATGAGTGTCGAATTTTAGAAGGGAAACGAAACTACGGTATTTTACCTCTAAAACCGATCGAAGTTAGTGCACCATTCCAGTAGGTGGGGGATTGGATTTTATCGGGGAAATCACCGGCATCTTCCCGGACGGCATAGATGGATCTTCGACGACTCTGGTTCTGCATGCGAAAGTGGATTAAGGCGATTCCTCGAAGACCCTTTGATGCGGTAATTATTTTCTTTCCCTTGAAAACAGTAATACCATCACGCTTTTGGGTGTCCTAGTAAAATAATCAGATAATGCGGCGGTATTTAAGTCTAAGAGAATGGTTGATTTTTGTTTTAAGTACAATGTTGCACCTTGGGACATTCGTGGCCTACCATATGAGAAATAGGTTTTGGCGGAATCTTCAAATAAATCCTTGGTGAATATCATTAAGAAATTATGAAATCAACAAAAAGGGCATGGCACAAAAGTTGGTGAATACATTTATGAAATTTGATAGGGTAAGTGGGAAAAGTCTGTTGGCATGTCTCCTTTCGGGTTGGTGTATAGAGACGGATACGATTTTCCTACTTCACTTGCGCATCCCGAGTGGGTGGCCCGGAGGTGGAGTGAAGGGGATCCTGTGATGAGAAGTTAGTGAGATGATTCATTCTGATAGAACCACGAGAGAGAGTATTTGAAAACACTTCCTGCCAAGTTACGAGACGCATAAAGAAGATCGACGGAAAGGCAAAAGCGGATAAGTTTCGATTGGATGAGGTGGTTTTGAAATGGGATGCTCGGAATGAAGATAAGGAAAGCACGTAGAATTTGAAAATACGTGGAAGGTCTATTTTAAGATTACGGCGTATCGGGGCGAATACATTCTTCTCAAAGAGAAATGAATGGAGATAGCAGTTATCACAGAGGACAGTCAATGATGGGATTCTTTGAAGCGTTATTATTTACGAGTGTGCTGTGATCTCATTGTCATTGTATATATCATTTTACTTTTGTTTCATTGCCATTATGCACCTTCCAAATCTCTCATTTTAGATGCCGAGGCCGAGAGCGAAGGTATAATTACGGAGATAGAGGTTGGTTGGTTTGAAATTGTCAAATTAAGTTTCATCAATCTTTAAGTTTTAAAGTCATATCGGTTTGAGTCTCATGTCGAGTTTTGGTCAAATTGCATGATTAGTCTTTGGTCGAATATCAGTCAATAAATTGTCAAAGTTTGTTATCGGTTAAGTAATGATTCATACGCCAAATGGATGTGTTCTCCTGACTCCCCGAGAATCTCTTAATTCTTGGCATCTCCATGGAGCCACCATCCCCATTGGAACTGATATTAAGTACGACCTTTACGACCCATCAATCGATGAATCATTTCGTCTTTTGCATATTCATTATTAGTTGTCTCGCTTGTTCCATCGTTGCATTCCACTGAGAGCATGCCATGTGACGAAAGTGCCTTCGTCTTATGTTTCCTCATATTTACCCCTGCGGTGCTATTTAAAAAATTTTCCTCGAAAAAAATCATTCATAGTCATTGTCCTTCATAACTGGTCATTAAAGGTATAAATGATCTGTCTTAGGTCTTATGTCTAGGGTTTTTGAGTCATTTATATACGATCCTTAAAGCCTGTGAGTCAGGGAAAGTTCGCATGTTGTGATTTTTTGTTTTTGTGTCAGCCATTTTTGAAAAATATTTCTGGTCAAAACTACTGTTTTGGAACTAGAAAATTGTTCATTATATCATTTTGTAATAAATTATAATTATTCACCCGAAAGACATTGTCAAAGGGCGGACCCTGGTCTCTTCCTTAGCTAAATAGCCATATCACAAAGAGCAGCCAAAATCTCAAAATCGACCTCAAGAGAAAAAGCCAAAAAGAATTGTATTTAAAAGCCAAAGTAAAATTACAAAACATTTGTAATGTGGGTTCAATTGAATTTGGAAACAAAAAGATAAATTGTGAAGATATTTGTATCATATATAAAAAGCCAAGCAAGTTTCATTTTGCACAAAACTACGGCACCCAAATCGTGTTTGGGAGGTTGAGAGGGTCGATTTCGAAGTTTTAAGGCTGCGTGGACGAGTTTTGGGGCTACGGCGGCCCACACCAGGCATGGCGGCCCACAGGCGAGAGGCGACCCCGTCGTCGACCTCCCGCGAGTGGGAAGTTGTAAAGGCGACCCACGGGCCGAAGCGACCCACGCGGTGGCGCCCACGCGAGCACGAAGTTCGAAAATTCATTTTGAGCGCCCGGTCTTGTAGGATCGGTCCATGGCCTTCAAACGGTTTCTAGCAATTGTGTTGATGTTTTTGAATGCATTGGTGTGTCGTTGGTGGTTGCCAAACATTTCAAATGGAGATTTAAACATCACGGTCCATAGCAATATCGTTTCGGGGTTTTGAAATGAAAATCTGTGGTTGCATGGGTTTGCTTTTTGCTCTTATATCGATTGACACATCCATTGTACATGCTCATCATCAAAACCATATTTCTCTCATGCCCATTATGCCATTGTGACCATTCACTGTTATTATGCCATGTTTAAAACCTTGACTGCATGGTGGTATGTGGTTGTGTTATGTCTCAACGCCCAATGCAAAAACATTCCTCATGACTTACTGTTCATTCTTGTTGACACCTTTGTTATTACTCATGAGCAAACACATTCTATTGATGCCATGCTCTTCTTTGATAAGATTTATTTCAATATTTTGGCAGTTGCGCTCCCTTTGGTCAAAATTTCACTTGCATTCAAAGCAGAGAGATTACCTTTTCAATCCATTTTATTTGATATTTTATCATGGTTGCTCCTTATGGTGTTGTGACGATGGGATATTTGTTGGGTTTTGGAAACACACCATCATAACCTTGTTTGCTAGCACCATATGGAGTATACATAGTGCGAGCTTGGGTGAGAGCCATGTAAGGCAGTGAGAATATGAGCTAAAGTCAATGATGATCGGTAGTGAAGGTAATGTACCCGAAGTCCGCAGAGATCATAGAAGTGGTGATCATATGAAGGAGCCTACTTCTTTGGCTCTGGGATTGCAGGCATGTCAGCTACGCTATGGATTATTTCGATTTTTGTCATGTTTGATTTTGTGAGATGGTTACTGAAACTGGCCTCATATTGAATTGGCGTCTGTTTGTTCTTCATTTCTACAGAGATGAAGTAGGTAAATATGCTGAGAGTTGATTTCATTTATATCACCTTGACTATTGCTCAAGCCTTTGGTATCTAGAACATGGCGAGAATGGAACAAGGGTCGAGTTAGAGAGAAATTTCATTACCAAACCATATATTAAGAAGCGGATATATAAACACTTGAGCGAGGTTTTCATTGATTCTTCAAGAGATGAGTATACACACTTGAGACTCATCATTCGATATTTTAGTTGTGGCGGTGTACTCGTCTTTGCGTACCATATTCGTTTCTTTGATCACACTTCTTACGAGGGTACGTATGATGAATATTCCGTGTTCTTCACGCAACATAGAGATGGTGACATTTGTGCGAAGGCAGACCAGTGCGATACGAGGTATATATCATTTCCTTTGACGGTCGAAAATCTTGGTGTCCCTTCAGTTGGCGACGAGCATCACTTGGGAAGTTTCATTTCTAGAGACTTTCCAGTGCCACGGTATTACTCCAGGACGATTCATGATGGAGAGCCTTCACCAACCCAGGACATGCTTGAGGTTGAGCATGTCGCCTCCTTTGGTTGGGACATATCGGCGAGGCCACGGGGGCCTTGTTGCGGTGGCAGGAAATCTCACGTGAGAGTGGAAGATCTTACCAGAGCTTCATCGACACGGCGAGTATTATCTCCACGTGATATGAAAGGGTCTGCTTTCTTCTTCGATGCGAGAGTACGAGTACGGACGAGCCAAGAGAGCCCATGCATGATGAGGCCCTTGGAGTCGGGACACCGTCTGTGAGTCATTGATGTTGATCGAGCTCTCCTGGCTCGAGTGAAGAAGTGTCCAAGGAGCAAAGGGCGAGGAGCCATTTCAAATACCAATTACGAGGAAAGCTGGAGTGGTGTCTTTGGACGTATGACAAACGGCACAAAGGCGAGCTCACATTTTATGGTCATGGTCCGTGAGAACAGACGGTGGAATGAAAGAGACCGGTGACATGACACCGGTGTGGAGATCTGCAACCACTCACGCGGGTGAATATACATACGGAGAAAGTTGTTGGCGAAGGCCAATTGAGACAAAGACATGCTTCGTCACATGAAAGGCCATTATTGGGCTCGCATGCATGTCTGCAAAGCGAGAATGAAGATCATGAAAGAGGAGGTTGCGCAAGGCACTTAGACGGCGGAAAAGGCCTAATCCACTTCGGATTTTGGCCGAGGCTTCATTGACTGGGTAGGACACATGATGGAGGACCTCCGCTCCGAATTTGGGCAAATTCAGAGAAAATTTTGTCATTTTCAAATTTTTGGTCTAAAAAACAGGTTTTGCAGTTACGTGGGTCGCGCGCTCATGCGCTCACTTTTTTTTGGGATACTTGCTGGAGGAGATTTTTACATTTTTGGATTTTGTGGATTAGTCTCATCCTGCGAAGTCAACTTATAATTTCAACAAATACGGATGAAATTGACAGCTCAAAAACACCATGAAAACCACCTTGCTGCCACCTTTTGCACCAGCAGGAAGTACCTCTGGGAGAATGAGGTTTTGGAGGGTCAAATCAACTCCAAATTCAGAAATTCTACTTGGGTTGGAAAGTAGACATCCAGGTATTTCCAACGAGCTATCATGAGCTCAATTTGGATGTCGGTAGCTACCTCAAAATCAGCCTGGAACATGAGTGACCCACGCAGTTCAGGAGCGACCCACCTAGAGATTTTTCTGAGTTTTCAGCTGCCAGCTCAGTATTTCGCCTATTATGGACCAGTTTTGCTTATGGATAGAATTTTTGGGCTTTTATGATGTAAATTCATGTTTGATATGTAACTTTGGCTTGTTTTTATCTCTTCTAGAAGATTCACTCTCAAATGAGTAAAAAATCATGTAATGGATCAGTTTCCACTCTTTTAGAGGCAAGTGGTTAGCTGCCTAGATTGTAGTTCCATGATTAGAATTGTTTGAAACTGATCCCTGAAGAGGGAATTCGACCCCTAGAGGTGGGGAAAGGGGTTAGAGTGATCTATATATTGTAATTTCTGAGGCATTCTACAGGTTGGACTCTTGGGATACTTTTGATACTATTGTACATACTTTTCATATTTTGGCTAAGGAAAGATCGGGGGTTTTGCGGCACTTGTTGGGATCCTTGTGGTGTTCTGTTCTTGATGATGTTTCTCCTTTGTTTACTGTAAGTTTCTTCATGTTTAATGTTGCCATCCTTTCATTATGCTTCTGAACTAAATTGAATGAGTGATTAAGGTTGAATCCATTGTTTACAGTGCTTGGCCTTTGAATTCAGTTAGTTCTATATGTTTTCAGCTGTTTGGAGAGGATCCAATTTCTTCTTTTCCCTCTTCAGCTCCTCGTCGGTCTAATCTATCCATAAATCCAATTCGAAGCATCAAGATCATCACCTACCTCGCCCCAGCTTGAACTCTGCAAAGGTCTGACCTTATCCCCGGACCCAAAATTTGTTTTCCCATTTCTCCAGCGAAAACCCAAAAACTAAAAATCAAACATACCTATCTCTTTACTAGCCTAAAATCAGTTCTTATTGTAAGTCATCTCGCATTCTATTGCTCATTTTCTCGATATTGACGGAGAGAGCCCTCTCCTGTCCTCGTAGGGCTAGCTACGAGGCTGAGCGTGGTTTGATGTAGCCTTGAGTTTTACTTCATTTCAGCCTGAGGTAGATTTGAGTGCTAACACTACATACTGCTATTTCACTTTCTTATAGATGCCTGGGGCATATTTGAATGCTTTCTCAGATTGTCGATAATCTCCATGTGGACCATTACTGGATTTTATATCATGTCCCTATATGTGACATGGGGTATTTTTCTATCATTGTCTGGGGTGGGACTTCCACTTTTCTGGATGGATATTTGGGTTCCAATCTTCAGATGTGAGAATGTAATGACTTCATGGATTGTTTTACTTCATATAATATATTCAAAACAACGTTTTTTCTCTTCTGAAAAAAAAATTATTAATGTTTATCATTCTGCCTTCAAAACTAGCGATGCTGGTCTATGTTGCTGGTTTATTGATATGGTCTGATGGTCTTTTTATATTTTGGACATATCACACTCCTCACATGATTAGCGTTTTTCTCTGTTCAAGGATTTTGGGTACTTTAATTTTTATTTGGAACAATGGACGTCGGTACGTACTCTATCTATTGCTTTACTATTCTACATACTGCTATTTCACTTTCTTATAAATGCCTCGGACATATTTGGATGCTTTCTCAGATTGTCGATAATCTCCATGTGGACTGTTACTGGGTTTTATATCAAGTCGCTGTATGTGACATGGGGTATTTTTCTATCATTGTCTGGGGTGGGACTTCCACTTTTCTGGATGGATATTTGGGTTCCAATCTTCAGATGTGAAAATGTAATGACTTCATGGGCTGTTTTACTTCATATAATATATTCAAAACAACGTTTTTTCTCTTGTGAAAAAAAAATGATTAATGTTTATCACTCTGCCTTCAAAACTAGCGATGTTGGTCTATGTTGCTAGTTTATTGATATGGTCTGATGGTCTTTTTATATTTTGGACATATCACACTCCTCACATGATTAGCGTTTTTCTCTATTCAAGGATTTTGGGTACTTTAATTTGTATTTGGAACAATGGACGTCGGTACTCTATATGTTGCTTTACTATTCTACATACTGCTATTTCACTTTCTTATAGATGCCTCGGGCATATTTGGATGCTTTCTCAGATTGTCGATAATCTCCATGTGGACCGTTGCTGGGTTTTATATCATGTCCCTGTATGTGACATGGGGTATTTTTCTATCATTGTCTGGGGTGGGACTTCCACTTTTCTGGATGGATATTTGGGTTCCAATCTTCGGATGTGAAAATGTAATGACTTCATGGACTGTTTTACTTCATATAATATATTCAAAACAACATTTTTTCTCTTGTGAAAAAAAAAAATGATTAATGTTTATCACTCTGCCTTCAAAACTAGCGATGCTGGTCTATGTTGCTGGTTTATTGATATGGTCTGATGGTATTTTTATATTTTGGACATATCACACTCCTCACATGATTAGCGTTTTCTCTGTTCAAGGATTTTGGGTACTTTAATTTGTATTTGGAACAATGGACGTCGGTACTCTATCTGTTGCTTTACTATTCTACATACTGCTATTTCACTTTCTTATAGATGCCTCGGGCATGTTTGGATGCTTTCTCAGATTGTCGATAATCTCCATGTGGACCGTTACTGGGTTTTATATCAAGTCCCTGTATGTGACATGGGGTATTTTTCTATCACTGTCTGGGGTGGAACTTCCACTTTTATGGATGGATATTTGGGTTCCAATCTTCAGATGTGAAAATGTAATGACTTCATGGACTGTTTTACTTCATATAATATATTCAAAACAACGTTTTTTCTCTTGTGAAAAAAAAAATGATTAATGTTTATCACTCTGCCTTCAAAACTAGCGATGCTAGTTTATGTTGCTGGTTTATTGATATGGTCTGATGGTCTTTTTATATTTTGGACATATCACACTCCTCACATGATTAGCGTTTTTCTCTGATGCAGGGTTTTGGGTACTTTAATTTGTATTTGGAACAATGGACGTCGGTACTCTATCTGTTGCTTTACTATTCTACATACTGTTATTTCACTTTCTTATAGATGCCTCGGGCATATTTGGATGCTTTCTCAGATTTGTAGATAATCTCCATGTGGACCGTTACTGGGTTTTATATCATGTCCCTGTAGGTGACATGGGGTATTTTTCTATCATTGTCTGGGGCGGGACTTCCACTTTTCTGGATGGATATTTGGGTTCCAATCTTCAGATGTGAAAATGTAATCATGGACTGTTTTACTTCATATAATATATTCAAAATAGCGTTTTTTCTCTTGTGAAAAAAAAATGATTAATGTTTATCACTCTGCCTTCAAAACTAGCGATGCTGGTCTATGTTGCTGGTTTATTGATATGGTCTGATGGTATTTTTTTATTTTGGACATATCACACTCCTCACATGATTAACATTTTTCTCTGTTGCAGGATTTTGGGTACTTTAATTTGTATTTGGAACAATGGACGTTGGTACTCTATCTGTTGCTTTACTATTCTACATACTGCTATTTCACTTTCTTATAGATGCCTCGGGCATATTTGGATGCTTTCTCGGATTTGTAGATAATCTCCATGTGGACCGTTACTGGGTTTTATATCATGTCCCTGTATGTGACATGGGGTATTTTTCTATCATTGTCTGGGGTGGGACTTCCACTTTTCTGGATGGATATTTGGGTTCCAATCTTCAAATGTGAAAATGTAATGACTTCATGGACTGTTTTACTTCATATAATATATTCAAAACAGCGTTTCTCGTCTTTTAAAATTTCATTTTTTTTTTTAAAATTGAACCCTCCGTCGGTCTACCGACGCCTTGTAGACGTCGGAACTGCGACAACCTAGAAACGTCGGAAGAGAGACAGTATAAAAACGTCGGACCACATTTCGTCGGAATTACGATAGCTTACAAACGTCGGAAGAACGACGTTACAAACGTCGGACCACATTTCGTCGGCATTGCGACATCTTACAGACGTCGGAAGAGCGACGTCCAAAATGTCGGACCACGTTGCGTCGGAATTGTGACTGTTTACAAACGTCGGAAGAGCGACGTTCAAAACATCGGACCACATTTCGTCGGAAGTGCGACAGTTTACAAACGTCGGAGGCGCGATGGTTTGTGAGACGTCGGAAGAGTGACGCTTGTTCGGAAGCGACGGAAGAAGTGTCGATAGTGCGACACTTTTTACGTGCGTCGGAACTGCGACGGCATGACAAACCACGTTTTGTCCGCCCTCAAACTGTCGCTCTTGCGACGACTATGTGTCGGAATAGCGACGAATTGGCCGTCGGAATTTCCGCCAAATTTTCTAGTGTTACATTGTCAAAAGATTTTTGGCTAAGGGTGCCTACGAGTTAGTTGATTATGATGGAATTCCATTAGCACAACCTCGAAATGGGTTGTATCTTAAACATTAGTATGATTAATTAAGCGTAGTAAACTTTTGTATCATATTGTATATATGATTTGATTTGCATTTACTGTCTTAGGTTTTTTTTAAGAGTTTTCTTGAATTTGGTAATCCACTTTACATTTCATCGCAGATGACTGAATATTTAGAACCATTTGTTGGGTACATTAATGGTGCTAGTCCTAGTACGTAGAACTTATCCTTTGTAGCATGGGCCATTTTCGCTCCAGGTGGCGAGTTAGTGAGTTTTCAAGGGATTTGTATCGGTTGATCCACAAACAATATCATTGAGTATAGCACATTGATCGAACTTCTCTCTGATGTCATTTCATTTGGTATTAATTGTATCATCATTAGGTTAGACTCACAACTTTTCGTACTACAACCAACTAGCGTCTATACTGCCCAAAATCCAACACTTCATCGTATGTTCCTAAGAGTTCGACTTTTGGAAAGACATTTTGATTACATTCAATATCAACACATTTCCAGGAATTTGAACCCGTTACTAATTCCTTAGCGAATTATGTTTTAAAAAAACATTTGCAACACATGTAAAGATACATTTTCAATTCACATCACATAATTGAATAGGATTGCACATTAAACATAGGAAAACACTGAAAATAAATAGATAGATATGTTAGGTTTTTACAAAATTTGTGCCCAAGACACATTGGTCATCTGACCTCAAAATGTATGTAAAAATGTTAAAAGTAAACTAGTGATGCTGATGATAACAAGCAACTGCTCTTGCTATCCTACGCAATAAATGAATCCAACGATTAGGAACACCAATAGTATGGCACTGCAGTCTCATAGGTAACTCCTTGATCTGGAAATCTGGTATCCCAAGAGTCAATCCCTCGACATGCTACTACAACTCAGCAAGAGTCTCGTTCAAATCTAAATATCGAAGGACTTCTCTCCCGATATTCCTACCTGCTGGCTCATCTGTGTACATCAAAAATTTAGATTAGTCATGGGAAACATCAAAAATAAAAAAACATGTTGAAACCTTAAAAATCAAAAAACATGGTCAAAACAATTTTTACCCATTGTACCCCATTGAGCGTCATCTAGTAAAATCAAGTCTGGATCTCCACGAAAATCTATGCCTGCATATGGATACTCATCTATGGTGGTCATTTTTCATCTGAACCGGGCAAAGAATGAAGTAGAGAATATGATGGTCGATTTAATAGCATGTATAGCCATCAATTCAACCCATCTCTACATTCGAGGATATCTAGGACCAGATATGCTCAGTGTAACATGCTACGGCTGCATCAATGGAACTCGATCTAAAATGAAGGAAATCAGGATCGAGCCATAACTGAAATTATTCTTCCTACCACCCTTTTATTTAGTCAATTGTTCTTTCATCAGAAAGAGTACTGCTTCAACCCAGTTGAACACTGTCGGTTCTAGGCACTTAAGAGCACACTACATGTATGATCGGTTTGCAACATGTGGGTTCGCGGAACCAACAAGCTTTGCAATAGAAAAAAGGATGGATCTCAAAGGAAAATCACACACATCACGGATATTTATTTTTCCATATTTACTAGGTTCAGTCCCTATCTAACAATTTTGGCATATGTAATCCTTCACTGTCTCTCCTCTAAGAGAAGATCCTGCAAGGGAAATAGGAAAAAATTGTCTCGATAATCCAGTAAGAAAGTAAATATCCTCAACCAATGAGGGGAGCACTTTTTCCCCAACGTGAAAATCCTGCAATATCGGATCCCATGAACAAAATAGGAACTCTAATAGTTCCATATGCTGCCTCATCCCCGATAATATGAAGTATTTAAGCAACCCACAATCCCTGAGGGCTCTTACTATACCTGGATCATTTAGGGCAATCACATCTTTTATTCATGTTCTCTTTCTCACCATGTAATAGTCATTTTAATCCGATCAATACATGAAAGCCAATTGTAAGCTTCATTAGGATCCATTTCATGTAAAAAATTTGGGAAATTTTGGGCACACAGAAAGAAAAAAAAATGAAAAATGTGCCCAACGCACCCCAATTCAATGGACAGAGAGTTGCAATGCACCTGGACTTTAATTCTAGTGCATTGAAACACACCTTGCGACATTCAAGGGTGTGTTGCCCTCAGGATGTAATATATTTACCCTAAAGGGACCAAAACCATAAAAATATTACCATGAAATGCAACATAGATGATACTAAAATAAAGAGAAGGTCCATAGCTCCAACCTAGATCAAACGACAAGAGAAATCGTCCACTGAAACTATAGCAATCAATTGCTGAAGTTCGAGGGGAAAAACTGGTTCAGAGCTCCTAATTTTCAAATGGTAACTATGGAATGGTAAAAACTACTTTTTAATAGTCATTTTGATTATTTTATTCATATTTAATGATGTGACTCTAGTTTTTATTCATTTTTACTATGAAACATGTATTTGTAATCCATTTGATGGTTCTTTGAACATGTTTTACAGTTGATACAGTGAGTTTGAAGTGCATAATTATTCGAAAGTGATTTGACCACAAAGCATACTTTTATCCTCTTTTTTCGAGCTTTGATAAAAATGAAAAAGGAATTAAAGCACACTTTTATCTCTTTTCGAGCTTTGATAAATGCAAAAAATGAACCCCCTGGAGTCTTCTTTTATCTCTTTTCAAACTCCGATAATGTGAAAATATTGTCAAGCACTTGTATTTTCGAGGTCGTAAAAGTAAATGAAACGAAATCTACTCAGTATAAGTTTAACCCTTTTTTGGACTGAGATGGATTATTTATGAAAAAGGAACACCTTATTCGAACATGGCTAAGAGGTTTTCTCAGGTATCATTTTACACTTTTTCAGACCAGAGTGACAAATTAACGAAAAATGACTCATGGAGTTTTGTTTTTGTCCCTTTTTCAAACTCTCTAAATATGAAAAAGGATCGGGTTTTCACTATTGTTAGACTCGTCAAAACATAAAATAGCGACAGACTTGTCGATCATGGAAAGATCAAGTTTCATTATCTTTAGACTCATTAAATCATTAAATAGCGATGGATTCACTCGAAGGGTCGAATTATAGATCAAGCATATGTTACCCTCCTCAACCTTGTTAAAAAATAAAGAGGTACTAGTTAGCAATAACTGGGGAAAATTTGGGAAAAAGAACAGAACGATTTATAGTAGCAGGTCGCTCTTGAACATGACACGTTCACTTCATCACAGTGGCTTTGGGTTGGCTAATATTCTTGACGGTTTGTCATACCTATGGTCCATCATACCATCACTTTGATTTTGGGTCAATGCTACCAAATCATTTTAGTGTCGCCGATATGTTCAAGATAAGTCATCCAGTAATTCCTCATATTCTGCAATACTCATAAACCTTCATTTTCATGACCACCATCCCTGAACATTGCCACATCAAGTCACATTTTGTCTCCAAAATTATTACTCCCATTTCACGATAAATTTTCTTCTTGTCGACATTAGCTCATCATCCAGGAAGTTAACTTAGAAACATCTTTCCAGTACCTTGGAGCTTGCTACATCATCGGCAGGTTTCTCGCTTTCGGACCTTTGACCGAAATATTTTGTTTCGTGTTCGACATCAAATCATCTATTCACGCCTTGAAAATTGTATTGCAGTACCTTGAGAACCATTAAAATCAAAGGTGGTTTCTCTCACATTTGTTAACAACTTACATCAATGGCTGATAATCAAATGATGTATTTCCATGTTCGACTTCAGATCATATATTCGCATGGTTAGACTTGTACTTGAACGATCGAGTGAACGAGATAAGAAGACCCCAGATCTAGTTTTAGCAATTGTACCACATCATCCATACGATGGCTTTACATACATATGGTAATTCAAACATGAGCCTATATCTCTAAGCATGTCTATATCTGTAAACGAATTTCTGAATTGTGTACATGTTATTATAGTTTATGTGTTGAGCATGGGAATCCCTCCCTCAAAAATTCATGTACAATATGTAATATATCATGATGTAATATATTGCAAATTGATGCAGGTCACCATTCGCTTCAGATCCTACTCATCACATCGTAAAAAATCTCATCCAAATATTATCATTATTTTGACTTCATGTTTTAGGGGGCAGCTGTTACAGGTCAATTTGGGCATCATCCACCAAGACTTGGTCAAATTGGGCATCATCCCCGAAGACCAATATGAATAGGGTCTACCATCCCCTAATTCAGTTGTTATATGCCCTAAGAAAAGTCATTCCATTGATGGCTTCAATTGTGAGATTTCCAATATTTGAAGTATAGATTAGATGACCCATTAACTCATAAAGGCTCCTCTGAATGGGCATAAGTGCACTGAAATGCACTTATCTCCATGCAAGGGTGCACTACAGTGCACTTCCCGACACTTAAGGGTACGTTGGTCTCCTGGGAACCAAATCATCATTGTTCCGGAAATCTCCACATGTCCATTGCCTTCTAGAAGAGATCATAGGTGTCATTCTTCGAATACAAGTGTTCATCCATCACCACTGAACTTGGAAACATGTCTCTCCTATTATTAGAAAGCCATTCAATTCCATTTATTGAGAAAATACCTTCAATTTACCTATAAATTGAGCACTCATCTAAATGCTAGGGAGGGAGAAATTTGTGTAATGTTATGTTGTTGGATTCTCAATTGATGAGAACTGGAAGTACTATTATGCTACTAAGATGATGCTTGGTGTGATGAGGATGGAATGAAGTTGGAGCAGGTTGACGATGAATCAATATATTAGTTGTAATATTCTCCTCCTACTTTCTTAATAAAGATATATGTCCATTTTCTCATATGTATGCTTATATCTTGTGAATTTCATTCTCAATTGTGTATGTATTCACAAATATAATCGGTTATATTTGGTTAAGATAAATAGATACTTGTATATTTGTATGTTTTTTGTTGTTCTCTGTCTTTGATTGTAGGTATCAATCTAGCGGCTTTAATTGGATTGAGAGTGACAACAACAACGAAAACAGGAGAAAGAGAGTGAAAGGATTAAAAGTAGGTTTATTTTCTTTTTGTCTATATATTTGTCTTAGAGAAAAGAATAGTTGTCTTTATTCTATTGTTTTGAGTGAAGGAACACCACACTCAGAGAATCTAGTTTATTCGTAGATTAGAATTTCATATAACACCATGAACACCTTGTCATCATTCCTACACAAATCCCTAAGCATGACTCTCCCAAATCTCTAAGTTTATGAGCTTAAATACTTCACTTCCATTATTTTAAGGCCCAATGCACCCTGGCCCTTTAGAGATCTGCGTTCACCAACAGATTGCCCCAATTTACACATGCATTGATCATTAATAGGTTGCCCCTTGCTGTGGGTGCGAAAATTCTAGAAATCTGGGAAAAATAAAAAAAATATCGAAGTTTCCTCTTCCAGAAGCTTCCAAGAGTTGTTTCAACCATTTACCTTGGATAAGAACTTTGAATCCTATCTAATCCTACTTTGGATATATCACTTCTTATCCCTTGATCTCATCCTCCCATCAAGAGTGAATCTCAAGCCTAGATTGGTAAATGAACAATAATTCCTAAAATACCATCCTCTCCTATATATTTACTGTCAGCCACAAGCTAGGGGTTGGATTTTGGAGACTAATCATACCCTTATTTTTCTTCTTTGATCATAAGAGAGTTATCAATCCCAAGCATTAGGGTGACTTTGAGGTGCACATTGTGGCAAGGAAGGACAAGTCAACTTAGGGAGATCTCTACAAGATCAGCTTCCACTTTTGGTTGTAAACTCTCTTCTTTCATATTAATATAAATACTATATCGTTTTCCTATATGTGTTATGTTATTATTACATTCATATATTTCAATGTTATGTTAATCCATTGAATAGAGTGATTGGATAATGCTGCATAGATGTCGTAGATCTTTGGCTTGTGTTGATTGTTTTTGCAGGTTCTAATTATTGCGATCAGAGCTACCGTTGGAGCTTACAATACAAGAGGAGAGAAGAGCTTTTGATGGATCAAAAGTAATCATATTTCCATTATCCAATTTCTCTAAGAGAACTTTACAGTCTTTTCTTTCTATTGTTATAAACTAGGCCACTAGGTATAGGGAAAATACTTTTGTCCGTAGTTGTAGATTCTGTATAAGGAATTGGTGACTTAACTGGGGAATGGTTTATTCCCTTCGTGGTTTCCTTATCCTTAGTACTTGTTTTTCCTCTTGTTCAAGCCTTCGTTGTCTCACTCGGTCCTAAAAAAACCTAGGAAGACATTTCATTGAGATTCAATTGCATTTTTTGTGTTGGAACTTGTCATTCCTTTATCAACGGCCCCCATAGTTTGGAGATAGAGCATCGCAGTGCACCCTAGCCTTCTCTACACCTGCATTGCAGAGAACTAGTGCCCTTCCAGCACCTGCGTTGCCCTGTTTCATGCAAAAACTTTCCTTTTTCTAATTTTCTCTAATTTCATATTTGTTCCAGTTGCTCTTACTTGTGTCCCTTAGTGTCATTTTGTCCCTCAGAAGCCTCCATATTGTTTTATTTTGGTTTTGAGTGTCTTTGATGAAAATTTGTTCGGATTTTTCTTTTTTCTTGTCATTAGGTAATTAGAAAAATGATTATTTGATCATTGAGTGCTTGAAATAATTGGTGTTTCAGTCATCGTTCTGAATAGTTTATTTTATCAATGATTAAGCATACATATTAGTTTTCATGTTATTTTGAAAATTAAGTGGAATTGAAAAAAAAATCTCTTTGCATCGCATATAAGGCTTTGATTTTGGTTGGAATAGTGAATTTGAGGAGATATATTGTTTCATCACTTTTTTATTGCATTGTTGACTGATTTCTTCTTCCCCTACTAAGTTATACCTTCCATTGTTAAAAGGAGAATGAAAAGAGTTATTTTTTTCATTTTAGATGCATAATAGTTGTGTTAAGGTGACATCAAGTTTTGAGCTAAGAAATTGAAAGTTAATTCAAGTTCAACTTTAAAATTTACTTAATCAACCTAAGGAGCATTTGTAACATTAGCAAAAACATTTAGAGGTCTAGGCTAGAGATGTGTTCCGACATCTTTAAATGTAGTAGCTACCATTTTTTTTCAGTGTTACAATCAAGGGGTGATATCTCGTTCCATGTACGTAAGTGCATAATACCGTTCTCCACATATCTTCGGGTATATTGGATGGCACTCCACACATGATAAGTATATGGGAACACTCTCATTGAACATATAGACATTAGACAACACTACTACGGATTGCGCTTCCACGTACTGTCAAGTATATTTTGGAAGTCCCCTATAGGTTTCTATCCTCATCTTAGGTAACCGAGTCGACCACCTTGTAAACTATGATACATCTAACACATAATTCAAGGATATTTCCTACTCGTATGTAAATCCTTTATTTACCAAGGTGATATATTGCAGTTCATAGTGACTTGTTAATCATTTTTTCCTAGTTACCTTTTTGATTTATTTGTGTCTTTAATTTATAAAATCAATTAATTGATCATGGAACAACATCCTCACCATGGAATAACTCCTTAGTGGATGTTAGGTTGAGATTAATAGCAACAATTTCAGAGTCTACCGATCAAGGAAACCCTTCTGACATGAATCCTAGTGTTATAGCATCATTTTTCACCCTCATGTGATTCATGATTGTCTCTTTGGCCTTGGGCACCCATTCCCATAGACTTGAATAAAAGTTCATAAAAACAATGTTTAAAATCCCATACGCGGATATGCCCAGACTTTTCCACATGTATACGCGAGTCCAGAGATACTTTTCCACGTATGCCATTAAAATCATTAAAAAATATATTAAAATCCCTATTTTCGAGGCTGGGTTGATGGTTATTCGTGTAATTCAACCACCCCAGCCCGTGGCCAACTGTTTCCAATAGATTGAAACTACTTTGAGGGAGTATAAAAGCCCCTCATATGCATGGCCTAAGGGAGGGAGAAAATTATAGACATTATACTCTGTTGGAGCCCAATTCAAGTCTGATTTCCCGTGCCTCCTGCACTTCCCAGATTTTTACAAGAAACCCTTGTTTCCTGGAGATGTTCATCAGCTTATATGTCATCTCATGTGCACAAGTCTTGAAAGAATCATAGCGAGGCAAGGGTGGGACGGATCCGGACGACGGTCTATTCGAAGATCGTGGAAGGATTCAGGTGATCTCTCCACCTTTCTATTATTGTACATGTTGTTCGTAATGAAGAAGAACCATCTTGTTCCCGAATTCACATGTTAATATCTGCTTGCATATGTGAAAAGGTTCTTAATTAAGCATTTATTATCGTTTATATGATGTTTCACATGGATTACACTGAAATTTAGGAAAGATATATGTTGTACAACTAGATTTCCGTGCATGTCTCTTCTTGATTTCCAGGTTGAAGAGGAAGAAGGGTTGCTGGGGGTTTGGACCCCGCGGGATCTACATCAAACGTAGGATCTACGGGTGAGTTCTACAATCTATAATATCTAGCTTTTAGCACACAAGTTTGGTTGTGTGAGTCCTTCTTGAATAGCATGCCCTGATCTGTGGAGGTTTTTGACCCAACGACCTCTAGGGAGTTATTTCCCGAAACAGAACTGGCGACTCCACTGGGGATCGCATTCTTGTGATTCCCCTGTTGGGTGGTTTCAGCTGTTTAAAAGGTTTTCAACAGTTTTAATCATTATTTCCAGTCCAGTTAGTTTTTTCTCAGTCAGACTAAAGACCTGGTTCTTTAGCCACGCTTGATCATTTTTATTTTTCATTATTTACTTTTCCATACGCTAGTTTTCCTCTACACAGACGCGTATACACGCAGGTTTTGTCAAAGGAAGTCACGTATACGCGTTTTTCCTTTCCCACAGTCGTGTATGCACGCTTGTTTCAAAACTGCTAAGTAGCGTATGCCTGGGCAAATTTTGAAATTTTTGAGTTTTTGACTTTTTGGTCTTGTCTGCCTGTGGAGACCTGTTCCTGCAGTGTCCTTTTAGTCTCTGGATTGTGTTGAAAGTGGTTATTGGTCTTTTTCTCTCTTGTTCAGTTGAATACTGGCTCATTTGGAAAATCTTGTTTTGTGCTTGCATTTCTGGTCCGAGTACCAAGATCTCTTTCTGGGGGATTCTTGGCTGTTCTGCTTAATCAGGATAGAGAGCTTTTGCTCATATGCTCTTTCCTAACTTTATGTCTTGCTTTTCACTTTAATTTTTTCCTGCTTTTCGGTTGGTTTTCTTGATTTCATATGACTAGGTCTTGTTGCAATTTTTGAAGAGTCATTTTTGGGTCTTTGAAGTTTTATTTGTTTCAAGATTTTGCTATTCTTCTGGGCTGAGTTACTGAGTTTCTTATCTTCCTTTTTCTCGTATAAATCTTGCTACTAAGTGGCACTATAAGATTTAGAGCATTTTTGTTGAAGTTTTTCTTGAAATTTAGAGTTTGTTTGGCTTGGGAATTGGATAGTTCTTCTTGGTCTCTTTGAAATCTTCTTTTTATAAAATTCAAAAGCTCAAAAATATTTTGTTTTGCCATTGCCTTTGTTTTGCATTTTTGTTTGGGTTTCTCTCCATCTTTTGAAGCCTTGTTGAGATTTCTTACCTTCGGTTTCTGACTTGATTTGGGAAGGGAATTTTCATTGGTTTCTTTCTCTTATTTCGAGCATATTTTGGTGTCTTTATACTGAGAGTTTCTGATTTGGGAACTAGCTTTGTGGACAACCGGAAAAGTGATAGAACTGGGGGATTCTTGGAAATTTCTCTTTGCTTTGTTAGATTTTGCATCTTAGAATTGGCATGCTCTTAGTAATTTGCATTAGGTGCACTTGAACATTTGTACTATTTTTCATAAATTTTGCAAGTGTGAGGTTTGATATCTGAAAAGAAAAAAAAATAGTCTCGTAGAACCCGTGTAGAAATTTCTTTTCATCGAAAGGAAATTACTGCATCTGCATGTAGTTTGGTTTTCATTAATTTCTTTTCCGCGTCATAAAACATCACGAGTTTATTTCCATATTCCCTTGACTTAATATAACAGCCAACTAAAATAAGCGCATTAATTTAAAAACAACTAGCAAGTTTTTTTTATTAAGTGTCATACATCAACTAGCTAGGTTGTAGGGCCTTGGATTAGGTGAGTGGAGAGTTAAATATCTAAGGCCGCTCAAACTAAAACATAGAAGTTTATTAAATGAGCGAAATCCAACACCGTTAGGTGGACCGGGAAAGCTCTCCTCCAGAGAGTCAAGTGCGAGGGGAAGTGAAGGTTGAGAAGAGAGATACCCCCTCTCTGATTTACTGGATCTTGCCTTAAGACCGTTCCGCCCGGCTGCTGACACGAATTGGTGCCCTTAGTTGCCATTCCTAGGTACCACACAGGTGACTGCGGGGGGGAATACCCATGGTACCTGAGGCAGACGTCGTATCACTTCTAGCAGTACATCTGGAGGGTGCCCCGGCAAAGGCTGTTGTCAGGAGGTCGGCGTAACTATTTATGTTACCTTCACTAGTAGGCCTAGGCCGTAATTATCCCAGAATACTTTCGGGAGGTCCTATTTTTCTCTTTCTCATATTTTGGTGTCTGGTCCTAATCACCCGGAGTGGAAATACCTGAAGGCTGCTTGCTTGGTTGCATCTTAGGGATTTTTTTCGTGAGTGCTCTTTGCTCCGAGCTTGCTTAGCTTTATACTTTTTTGAGTCTAATTAATCTGTTAAAGTGGCTGATCAAGTTCCTCGTCGATCAAGGAGAGTTCAGGGGTTATCTCTCGAAAGTGTTGAGCCTTCTTCAAGAAGGCGTACGAGTAATATAGCAGGTGAATATCACCCAGTGGTATCTGACGCAGCGGAGAGAGATCCTCCGCTAGGGCTTGAAGGTGCTGTAGTTGGTTCTAGTGTTGGTTCTGAGAGGAGCACTCCGCTCACCTCGAGAGTCTTATTTCCAAGAGAAGCAGAAGAAGAAGTAGAAGTAGAGGAAGTAGCTCAGTCTCCTGAGTAACTTCCATCTCCTCTTCCTTTTGATTCTCCATTTGTTTTTTAGTACATCGGACTTGAGTCAGAAAGACCAGAAAGTCCTTATCCATCTCATTCATACCTTTCGATGGCCACAACTGGGAATGCGGCTGCGGTTTTGAGTGCTGCAAGCATTCAGACTCGTGCTTTTGTAGAAGGAGGAGGCACAATTGCTATATCTTCGATTGCTTCTAGTACTGCTGTGTTTGGCTCTGGTTTCACCCAAGCACAAGCTTCTCAATCTGGTCCCTTTTGTTTTGGAATGCCCATTAGTGGGATTCCTTCATTTTCCTTTTCCGCTGCTGCAACTGTGTCTGCACCCATGTCTTCCATGGATAGTGGGTCAGCTTCTTTTCAAGGGTTCCCCTTCGAAAGTTGGCATATTCCTAGTTTGAATCATTCCTTAGGGTCTTTTTCTTTTACTTCTCAGACTCATAGTTTTAACCCTTGGTCTGAAGGTCAGAGTTCGACTACCTTTACAAGTTGGAACCCTGTATTTACAGCAGTGGGGGCAGGCAATCAGTTTCTCGCTGGTCAACAAGGGAATGTTTCTTTCCCTTCATCGAGTGCTTATTAGGATTTTTCCCCTCTTTCTAATGCTTGGAACCCCTATCAGGGAGTTTCCTCTTTATTCTCTACTTCGGGGGGGGAATTGGTCCGGTCTATGGTAACTCTATGTTGGGAGGGGGTCCTTCTCCAAATGCTGGGTCCTATGGCCCAACATTTTCTATGAGTTCTTTCTGGAAACTTGGTGCCTCATCAAATCCAAGTTATTCTTTTCAGAATGTTGGGAATTCATCCCACCAAAGATGGAATCCTTAGGCTCCTCCTCGTTTACCTTTTCTGGCAACGTTGAACTTTCCAGATTTGTCGAAATTAAGGAATGATCCGATCCGATATAGTCCGGGGTGGCCTCCGGTTCCTACCAAACTAACTTCAGACATTTCAAAGTTTGAAGGCAAGAATGGAGAGGACCCGGCTGATCATATCACCACTTTCCATTTATGGTGTTCATGTAACTCCCTGATCAAGGATTCGATTAGGTTGAGGTTGTTTCAACACACCTTGACTGGAAACACTGCCAAGTGGTACATTGAGTTAACTGGGGGCAGTTTTGCTACTTTTGGAGATTTGGCTACTATATTTCTAAATCATTTCCATTTGCCTGTCCGTTATGATGTCGAGACTAAACTCCTAGCTAATTTTAAGCAGGACGACACAACCCACATTTCTGATCATATTTAGGAATGGTGGAGAAGGAAGAGGCTCATCAAAGCTTATATTACAGGAGAATTTCTTTTGGAATGGTTTTTGAAATCTATGCAGGCAGATATTTCTAAGGATGTATCCCTCTCGAAATTATTTTAAAGGGGACGAAGAGGAGCTATTTTTAGGGCCCAACGGCTTGAATAATGCATTCTCTCTGGTGTCCTTCATAGATATTTCCTAATGCTCCTCGCTCCAAATTAGACATATCCAAAACTAAACTTGGTCCTCATGGTGACGGACTTATTGGGTCGATCAATAGTGGTGCAGCTAACCTGCTTAGTCAATTGCAGCAGTTGTCTATACAATCTGCTTCTTCTGGTCAGGCTGTGCCTGCTGAGTCATCGCCTTCTCAATCTTTGTCAGTAAATGCCGTTCAGACTTCTAACCCTAAAGAAAATCAACAATCCGAAGGGAAGAAGAAGGGATGGAACAATAATAAGAAAAAGGGCAAGAATGGGAAGGGTAATGCAAATAAATCCAACGAGCATGTTGGTGAGGGTCCAAAGGATAAAAATAAAGTGAAGTTTCCATGCAAGTTATGTGCTGGAGACCATCTTACTCACCTTTGCCCTAAAATTCAGGATGCACAGCGCTTGTTAGCTCAGCAGGGTTCTTCTAGTTCCCAGGCTGTGTTGACAAACCCTTTCCCCAAGGGCAACAGCTAGTTGTTGGCGCAAATCAAAATACTGGGGCTTCCTCTGGGGGCACCCAGGAAGGGGAAAATCCCTCAAACATATACATGATGAGTGCTCATGCGGATATCACCACGAGATCCCGTGATTATGGTGAAGATGAGTCTTCGAAAGCCAAGGGTGCTCCCGATGGTACTGAGCCGCTTCATATTACGAAGCCTACTGTTGAGCCTATACCTCAGATGCCAAAAGCATCTACCAAGCATACGACGATTAATCCAAATGCCAAGGCTGCCCAGAACTACTCTATTGTGGAAGATCTGGCGTAAAGTCCTTGTGCCATGTCGGCTCTTGAGGTTCTCCAGTCTTGTCCAGCTCAGCGCAGTGCTCTGCTCACTGCTATTGGGGCTGTCGATCCAAAGAACTCTCTTGTGATTACATTCAATATGTCTACTTTTAAAAAGAGACTCCCCCATCATATGGATTTTCATATCAAGTCGTCGTTTCGGAAATTCAAT
This sequence comes from Pinus albicaulis, assembly GCA_034641835.2. Lineage (NCBI taxonomy): Eukaryota > Viridiplantae > Streptophyta > Pinopsida > Pinales > Pinaceae > Pinus > Pinus albicaulis. Next base: position 448,437,367 of record CM076582.1, on the reverse strand, counting down.
ATCTTTCAAACGGTCGTTGATGAGGGCGCTTCCACATGTGTGATGTCTCTCGCATGCTGGAAGGGAATTGGATCTCCCGCAGTTGTTCCATCTGCTACTCTTCTGACTGTGTTTGATGGTCATTCTCACAGACCGCATGGTATTGTCCCAGCTTTGCCCATCTGTGTTGGGGGAAAAACTGTAAATATAGAGGTTGAGATTGTTGATGCAAGCTTGGACTAGAACCTTCTGTTGGGGCGAAACTGGATTTATGAGATGGATGCCATTGCATCCTCATTATTTCAGGTTATTTGTTTCCCTCACGAAGGGAGGATTTTTACAGTGGATCAACTGGACTGTTCTCCTGTAGACCCGAATGCATCTAATGACTCAACTATTCCAAAGGTGGATAATGCCAAGTCGCCTGGTGAGACTTTAGGGGTTGGAATGTATTCTTATTTGATGGGTACTTTTGATATTCCACCTCCTATCGTTCATATAAATGCAATTTCATCCTCCAGGGCTCCTATTCAAAGAGAGTTCTTCAGAACTCATTATTTTTCGGATCCTTGGACCTTGCCTTCCCCTACCTCCACATTAGCGGAAGGTCAAGTGGGTGGAATGGCATTTCCGATGTCTGCAGCTGAGATTGCTTATCAATCTATTGTAGACTCTGCAGAGTCCATTCCAGCTCCTCTTTCTCCGGAGGAGTTGGATGGCGATGTGGCTCCGGCTTGGACACTTAGTTCTTCTTCCGCCCAGGATTGCCTTGATACCACTCTTCCATCTGAAGAGGCCATCCTGGAAGCTATGACTGGTATAGATAGACCGTGGGATGATTTGCATCATCGATCTTACTTTTTACCTGATTTGAGCGAAGTTGAATCAAGTTTTCCAAGTCCTTTGTCTCCTGGTCCTGTTCACCCAGTCCTGAACCCTTTAGCACCAACACAGGTATATGCTGAAGGGAACATGGCTGTGATTTCCCCAACTATCCTGGTGAACATTTCCAGGGATCCCAATGTTATAGAGAATGTCTTCATCGGAGCTGAATGTTCCCCTGAAGAGATTCAAATTTACACCGATCTCTTTAAAGAGTTTAGGGATGTATTCGCTTGGTCTTATGAGGAAATGCCTGGTATAGATCCATCTATTGTCCAGCATGAGATCAAGACTTACGAAAATTCTAAGCCTGTGAGGCAAAAAATTCGTCCGGTCAATCCTAGGAAGGCTGCAGCTATCAAAGCCGAGGTGGAGAAGCTGCTCAAGGAGGGATTTATTTTCCCTGTTCCTTTGACAGAGTGGGTTTCGAATCCTGTTCCCGTGGATAAAAAACAAGGAACAATTCGAGTTTGCATTGATTTCAGAGATCTTAATAAAGCATGTCCGAAAGATAATTACCCCACACCATTTATAGATCAGATTATCGATGGGTGTGCCAGTAATGATATTTTCTCCTTCATGGACGGTTTCTCCGGATACAATCAGATTACTACCCGTCCTAAAGATCAGCATAAGACTGCCTTTATTTGTCCCTGGGGTACTTTTTCTTACAAGAAGATGCCTTTTGGCCTTAAAAATGTTGGGGCTACTTTTCAGTGGGCTATGTCATATGCCTTCCACGATATCAAACATATTATCGAGGCGTATTTGGATGATTTAGCTGCTCGTTCTCGAAAGAGAATTCATCATCTTGCTCACCTCCGTCAAGTATTTGAACGATGTCGTTTCTACAAGATTAGGTTGAATCCGAACAAGTGTGTTTTCGCGGTTACATCCAGTCGGTTATTGGGATTCATTGTGTCTTCGGAAGGGATTAGGGTAGATCCCTTCAAGGTTGAGGCAATACTTCGGTTGCCTCCCCCGTCGTCTATTCGTCAACTTCAAAGTCTACAAGGAAAAGCTAATTTTCTTCGGAGATTTATCGTAAATTATGCTGAAGTTACCAAAGGATTTATGAGATTTTTGAAGAAGGGAGTTCCATTCTTTTGGGATGACTTCGCTCAACGCTCATTCGATGCTTTGAAAAAATCATTGACCTTTGCTCCTATATTGAGTCCACCTGATTATAGCAGGGATTTCCTTTTGTATCTTGCAGCAGCAGAATCTACCATCGGTATGGTTCTGGTTCAGGAGGACGATGCTCTGACAGAGCATGTTATATACTATCTTAGTCGAGGCTTAGTAGGACCTGAACTCCGGTATACTCCGATAGAGAAGCTAGCTTTAGCAGCTGTTCATGCTGTACAATGACTCAGACATTATATTCTTCTACAAAAAACTTATGTTTTGGCAGCAACCAATCCATTTCAGTTTGTTCTCAGTAGGCGAGTGATTGGGGGCAAATATAATAGATGGATTGTGATTTTGCAGGAATTTGATCTTGAGTTTATGTCTGCCAAGTCCAAGAAATATTTAGTTTTCGCGGAATTAATCTCTGAGTTGCCTTGTGGAGAAGAGATAGTCTATGATGAATCCTTCCTGGATGAACATTTTTTTCTCATCTCTCCATAGGATCCTTGGTATGGAGATATCATTGTGTATCTTCAGACTGCGAAGTTTCCCTCTACTTTTTCGAAAAATGAGCGCCGTAAGTTGCGTCACTTGGCTAAAAATTACTTAATTATTGGTGATGCTTTATACCGTCGAGGGGTTGATTCAATCCTGAGACATTACTTAACTCTCGAAGAAGCTGAGGCTATGCTGAATGATTTCCACAGTGGAGCTTGTGGTGGTCATTTATCTGGGCTTGCTACAACCCAAAAAATCTTGCGTGCTAGATAATTTTGGCCTTCAATTTTCAAAGATTGTATGGAGTCGGTCAAAAAGTGTCATCCGTGTCAAGTCTATACTCGAAAAATGCGCGTTCATCCAGCTCCGCTTTTTCCAGTCATTACTGTCGGTCCCTTTACAAAGTGGAGTATTGATTATACTACTTGTAACCCGCCCTCGGCTAAAGGTCACAAGTACATTATTGTACCAGTAGACTACTTTACGAAGTGGGTCAAGGCTATGCCTACTTTTGGGAATGATGGTGAGACAGCAGTTATTTTTCTTTTCAACTAGGTTATTGCTCGTTTTGGTATTCCTAGAGAGATTTTCACTGATCATGGCAGTAATTTTCAGAATAGCATGATGGCTGAGTTGGCTCTAAAATTAGGTTTTCGGCAGGAGCATTCATCTTCGTATTATCCTCAGGCCAATGGGCAAGTGGAAGCCGTGAACAAATCCTTGAAGACCATTCTTCAAAGAAAAATTAATAAAGCTCGATCCAACTGGCATATCATGCGGTATCCAGCACTTTGGGCATACAGGACGTCAGTGAAAACTGCAACTGGCTTTACTCCGTTTCAACTAGTTTACGGGCTGGAATCCATATTTCCCATTGAATGTGAGATTCCTTCTCTTAAGTTAGTTGTTGAGCTTCTTCCTGACACTTCTAGTCTTGAAGAACGTCTCCTTCATTTGGAACATCTTGACGAGCAGCGTCGCGATGCCGCCACAATGAATGAGACGCATAAGAAACGAGTCAAAGTTTAGTACGATAAGGCGGTCAAACCTAGGGTTTTCTCGGAAGGTGACCTCGTTTTGGTTTATGCCCAAGAGAAGGATGCCCTGGGCGCAGGAAAGTTTAAGTATATGTGGTATGGCCCCTTCATCGTTAAAAAAGTCCTTAAAAAAGGAGCATATGCCTTGGTTGATTTTGAAGGAAATGAGTTGGCGGAGCCCAGAAATGGGCTCTATTTGAAAAGGTATTATGCCTAGGCTTCGGCCTAACATTTTGCTTTTGTATATAGTAGTTTTTATTTTGTACATTTTTGGTTTTTAGGTCTTTGATGTGATGGTGATGTTTTTGATCTGCTTTGGCAGGTTGTGTCGAATGTCATGAGTCATTATGGTTTCGTCGATGGTGCTAGTAGACACACCCGGAACTTGGCTTTCGCGGCTTGGGTGCTTCATCATCCATCCGATCAGCTGTTAGTATCAACAGGAGTTTGCATTGGTCCTGATTCCAATAATATAGCAGTGTACACTGCAGTTATTTATCTACTCTCAGAGGCAATATCTTTGGGTGTTGATTCGTTGGTAGTTTTCTTGGACTCCCAGCTGGTGGTGTCGCAGTTGAACAATACTTATTAGGTTCGAGATCCATTTTTACTCCTGTTGTTTTTTAGGGTAGGTTTGTTACAAAGATCATTTCAATTTTTAACATTCATTCATATTCCTCGAGAGAACAATTGGATGGCAGACTCATTAGCTAATCAAGCAATTGATTGGCATATTAATCATTCCATACAGTAAAATTTAATCATCAAAAACATCATGCATTTTTCACATCACATCATAAATCGTTGTATATATATCATCAGAGTGTTCAAAAAAATATACAAAATTTGGATCCATAAGTCATACAAAATTAGGGCTTATGCCCGATCATGTTCAATATCAAAAATATACAGTCATCCGATAATCATATCTATCTACTCCTGTGGTCCCTTCCTAAAATTTGTGTTCCTATATAACACAATCGCAGTGGCGACATGGCGGAATAATCGTACCCAATCACGTGGTACTCCCACTACCCGTCTCTGGATGGCCTCAGGTAGATCTTCCACTGCAGCCATAGACACTTGGCGAGTTAAACCCTCCAAGTTCCTCTGTACAGCATGGAGGGTCCTGCCTAGGTCTTCAGTATCCGCCTCGCCTCTGCGACACTTATGCCATGGGTAGCCCTCAGGACGGACTGGTCCAATATCTGTATCATGGTCATCATAATATTGTAAGTCATTTTGAATCCAATCAAAAACATTTTTTGTTTTCACATTTTTTCATATATATTGAAGAAATCATAAAAATCACATAATTTAAAAATTGCAATCTTACCGATTGCGCCCCATGCCGCGCCAGGTGGAAGGACGAGATTTGGATCACCACGGAAATCCATCCTGGCATAGGGGTAGTCCTCCACGGCGATGACTTGTTCTCCCCACCATTGGAAGAACTCGTCATCCCAGGTGGTTCGAGGAACTTCACTTCCCCCCAGTCTCTTCATCAGATTTTCCCATCGGGCAATTCTTGGGTCTCTTGGGCTGTTGATGGAAGAGATCACTTTGGGTCGAAGCCCAGGAATCTTCTCAAAGAATAATGTCATCAAAATGGTTCCATACCCGAAATTTTTTGTTTTTTCTTTCCGGATGGAGGTCAGTTGTTGCTTCATATTCATTAATGGAGTTGTGCACCAATCATATAGGTGAGCTAGGCATTCCACAGCTATGCTCATCTGGGTCCTGGATGCCTGATGCAAGGAAGCAGATCCTGCTACCTTGCTGATGGTAAATAGGAGAATCTTCATGTGTAGATCTCTCAAATCTTTTATAGCAATCTGAGTCCCTACCTTTTTGGACCCCTCTACACAGTAGATGTGGACATAGTTATCCACAGTAAGCCCTCCCAAAGGCTTGCTGTGCAAATCTACTGGGTCTCCCCTCCGTGAGAGTCCAGTAATGAAGTAGATGTCTTCTACCTCTATGTGTATGGGCATTTGATCTATCACGAAGCAATCTTCCTCCGGTTCCCAATAATTTACCATCATTTCGAGCAACCGGACATTACTCTTCATATTTGGCATTTTGAAAAATTTGAGCAATCCGCAATTTCGGAGGATATTGAGCGATTGTTGATCTTGCATTACTTCATTATCAATTGCACTCTGCTCTCGTTCCCTCTAAGTGATGGTCATCCTGAAAAAATTCATTTATTTGTTCATTAGATGCATTTTTTTACATCGCGGGTTGCGCATACGCGACTTACCCTGTAGACAGTCGCGTATATACGCGGCTTGGTCCATACGAACCGGCGTATGCACAGAGCCCGAAATTAAAACAAAAGTTTTTAGCAGTGAAACTTCCAAATTTTAACTCTATTAATGGACAAAATTGATAATAATGATGGATTAAGAGCTTACCTAACTGATTCGGCGAAGTTTGACCACTGATTGCTCCTGTTTTGACGAAAGAAGGTTTTTTCTCCAGAGCTCTTTTTTCCAAATCAGCAAGTAAAAATGAACCAAATATGAGGTAACATGTGTATTTATGCCCAGAAATTGAAAATTTTTGCAAAAATTTGTTATGCCTATTTTTTCAATCTATCTTAAGCTGCATAACCCGGATGCTTGTAAGTGCCCAGATTGGTATATTTTCAGGTACATTTTGATGAAGTTGAGATTTTTCCAGTTTTTTATCCATGACTGCTGACCTGTCATGGCAGGTATATGATATTCACTGTCATATAGGTTAGGAAATCCACTTTCCGTTGCATTTTGCATACTAGCCTCCATTCTGATCACTTGCCATAGGGTCGATCCCATCAGGTCATGAGTATTTCACCCATTTCACTCGCCGATTATTTAATCATGACTTGGTGGTAGAGCCTTCCTTTACATGGGCTTCCTAGTTAGTTCCTCGCTAGCACTTGCTGCCCATGCTGCGTTTTATGTAGGCTCGGGAGTCCTCTTTAGTCCCGCCATGACTTATGTGTTGAAGCTTCATTCTTCTTCTTCTTCACTACCATTTTTTCTGTCTATTACCCTAGAGGCTCCCTGGTGTCGTTGAGTTGTATTACTGCATTGCATATTGGCTACTTGTTTATCCTAGCCTTTAGCCGGCTTCATTTGGACTCGATGTTTAAGCCATCTTCTGACCTTGACTGTCTGTACAAGTTAACCATTGCATGCACTTAGCTATCACGACTTGACACCCTTTTTTCCCATGGATGGAACATTCCTTTGAGTATCACTTACCAGTTTCTGCCACCTTGCATTGAGCATAGGATCGTTCCTATCCTAGGAACTAGTGCATCTGTTTCTTGATACTCGTTCTATCCATTGTACCATAGCATTCTTTTATTCTTTTTCAGGCTTATTATATGAAAAAGACAAAAAAAATCAAATATAACAAAAAGAGCGGGAACGGGATGTTACTTCATAATTTGATGGCAGTACAGTATCAGTTTGTCGCCCTTGAACAAAGCACATATAATTATCTATTTCCTTCATTTGGGATGGTTTTAGTTTTGGCCTAGGTTCAGCTTTTTCCTTGTTTCACTAGTCATTCCTCCCCCGGTTGGTTATCTCTTCCAATCATATGGAGAGTTTGTTTTTGCCTCTTGCATAACAGACTTATACAGTGTCATTTTTTTACTGCCATGGTCATCACGAGTCATGATTTTGTTCAAGGGAAGTTAAACCAGAGTCGGCCATTCTGCGGTGTCTCTTGACTCATTATTCAGTCAGCCTTCCCGTTCTTGTCAGTATCTTGTTCTATCACATCAGATGTTTTGGTCTTCTGCTCGTGCTGGTTTGAGAAGGTCTCCATTGACTTCTTGCTGGCGGGTTTTTCTCTCATCGACTACGACATATTTCTCTGAGATTAAACCTAGAGCTGCACCCTGGCCCTATTTCTATCATTGATAGGTGACCTTGTGCTCAGCATTTGATCATCATTATGGGTCTTTGACTGAGTGGTTTTCCTTGTGTTCGACGTCAGCATACATTATCACACTTGGGATTCGTGCAATACCTTGATTTCCATTTGACCCTATCGGTGGATATCTCGCCTCTGTGTCAGCTTTCATTATTGGTTGGTTCAAAGGGTTTCTTCTGTGCGCTAGCTTCATCTTGTGCATGTCGAAAACGTACTTCGGTTTGGTTCCGTCACTCTGCTTCGTCCGATTCCTTCCAAATCTTGGCCTGCAGGTTACACTCGCGCTGGACTGATGTGGGATGCCTTAATTCCTTCCTTCCAGCAGATCTTTTCCCATCGACTCCGACTCATTTCTCTGGGAATAAGGTCTAGATTCTTTTGTCAGTACCTTAGGGTTTGCAGTCATCAGTGGCAGACTCTTCACTATCGACAGTGGGGATTCATCATTGCCTCCTGATTGGTAGATTCTTCCAAGTGTTCGACTTCAACTCATTCATTCGCACTTGTTAGATTGTACTGGGGCACCTTGACACTTATTTTCATTATCGGTGGGTTGTCTCGCGTTTGTTAACGGTATACATTATTGACCGGTAATCAAACAATTTCTCACATGGTCGACTTCAGCTCATTTATTCCCATTGTGTAGAATTGTGCCATCGAGATCGGTGAAGACCTCGGGTTGCATCAACATTTTTCGGTTCACTTTTGACAGTCCATTCAGTTTCTGCCAGTGATGCCGTCCACCTTTATATGTTGCAGTGTCAGTACAGCAGCATCCTATATGTTGGCTCCCGAGTTGCGTGATTGTACCATGTGTTCCACCCCTTATGATTTGGTACCTGGATATTCAGTTACTTTTGTGATCAGAAATCCATTTTCAGTATTATTGATCAGTTTGATATATGTGATACTTGGACATTGATTCCGACTTGTACTTCCGGGCCGTGCTCAGATGATTCATTGTGTATTTTCAGTTCAGCTATACTTGTATACATTCTGGATCTATTCTGTACTTTCTATATGGATATATTTTTGACTGAGCATGGGTATGCCCGCCTCAGACATGAGCTGACTCTCTGTTTTCTTTCATTGGTTTTTGGCAGGCTGAAATCTGGTGAAGTCCTCTCTTGTCCTCGCGAGATTGTTTCTAGGAACATAATACATTTCGACCATCATGTACCCCTTCTGACCTCATATATTAGGGGGCATCTGTTATAGCATCATTTTTCACCCTCATGTGATTCATGATTGTATCTTTGGCCTTGGGCACCCATTCCCACAAACTTGAATAAAATTTCATAAAAACAACGTTTAAAATCCCATACGCGGATATGCCCAGACTTTTCTGCATGTATACGCGAGTCCAGAGATACTTTTCCGCGTATTCCATTAAAATCATTAAAAAATATATAAAAATCCCTATTTTCGAGGCTGGGTTGATGGTTATTCCCGTAATTCAACCACCCTAGCCCATGGCCAACTGTTTCCAACAGATTGAAACTACTTTGAGGGAGTATAAAAGCCCCTCATATGCATGGCCTAAGGGAGGGAGAAAATTATAGACATTATACTCTGTTAGAGCCCAATTCAAGTCTGATTTCTCGTGCCTCCTACACTTCCCAGATTTTTACAGGAAACCCTTGTTTCCTGGAGATGTTCATCAGTTTATATGTCATCTCGTGTGCACAAGTCTTGAAAGTATCTTAGCGAGGCAAGGGCAGGACGGATCCGGACGACGGTCTGTTCGAAGATCGTGGAAGGATTCAGGTGATCTCTCCACCTTTCTATTATTGTACATGCTGTTCGTAATGAAGAAGAACCATCTTGTTCCCGAATTCACGTGTTAATATCTGCTTGCATATGTGAAAAGATTGTTAATTAAGCATTTATTATTGTTTATATGATGTTTCACATGGATTACACTAACATTTAGGAGAGATATATGCTGTGCAACTAGATTTTCGTGCATGTTATTTCTTGATTTCCAGGTTGAAGAGGAAGAAGGGTTGCTGGGGGTTTGGGCCCCGCGGGATCTACATCAAACGTAGGATTTACGGGTGAGTTCTACAATCGATGTTATCTAGTTTTTAGCATACAAGTTTGGTTGTGTGAGTCCTTCTTGAATAGCATGCCCTGATCTGTGGAGGTTTTTGACCCAACGACCTCTAAGGAGTTATTTCCAAAGCAGAGACACACTAGTGAAATGTCTCACTGGGTGTGAAGAAGGCCTCATTGATGATGCTAGTGAGATATTTGAATAAGGTCACCGAGGAGAAACTAGTAGCAAAAATACTAGAGATGGCTAGATGGACTTTCATATTTAAAGTGGGTGAAATTTATATAAATCAAAAGAATAATCAAGAACAAAATTTCCAAAAAAAAATAGCTGGGTGTAAGGAATTCATCTCAAAACCGAAAGTAGGAAGAGAAGGGGTGCTACAAACCATTATGAGAGACTGTCATAATGGAAAATGGGAACAATGATGTTGAGAGAAAAGATAAACCCTAATCAAAAGGTATTATGCAAAGGAGTGAAGGTAAGGATGAGGGTGAAGAGGAGATACTTATCAAAAGTCTCATGGACTATAGGGAATCTCTAGGAACAGAAAATGACACTAGGAGAATTTTCAAAGGCTCAAAATCTCCAAAATTTTGAAATTAATGTGTTTTTTCATGTGCAGGTCATGAATATCATGAAGGTAAACAATCACTACAAATTTTCATAAAGAAGGAAAGGTTATGGAGTTTCCTTTAGGAGACAGAAAAAAAATAGAGTTCTAAGAGTGGCATAAGGAAAATTTTAAGTGAAGAGCTCATGGATCATGATGGAGAAATTGAGTTGCTGGAAGAAATGAATGGATGAAAAAAGATGAGATAAAAAAAATTCAAATCAATTTTTTTTTATTTGTATGGAATTTAATTCATTTTAGGATAGGATATTTTATTTAAAGGTATGAATCTAGCATGCTAATCTGAATTCAGAAGAAAATAAAGCTCCAAAATGTGGACAATAAGAATTGGATAAAGCTTTTGCAACCCTACAACAAAGAGAATACCATGAGCACACACTCAAGCAAAAATGGAAATTTGGGTGCAAATATTTTAAATGATGACAAAGAACCTTACATTTTTAAATCTAA